>JAUBOD010000963.1:519076-532048 GCA_032353885.1 Nothura maculosa
ATAATCCTTTCCACACTGAACAACCTCCACACACACCAACCATTTCCTCACACAACAGTCCCCTCCACAGAGAACAACATCCACACACACCAACCATCCCCTCACACAACAGTCCCCTCCACACAGAACAACCTCCACAGAGAACAACCTCCATACACACCAACCATCCCCTCACAACAATAATCCTTTCCACAGAGAACAACATCCATACACATCAACCATCCCCTCACACAATAATCCTTTCCACACAGAACAACCTCCACATATACCAACCGCCCCCTCACACAACACTCCCCTCTACACTGAACATCTGCCACATACACCAACCATTCCCTCCTCACACAACAGACCTCTCCACACACCAACTCCTCACACACCACCAGACACCTCCTCACGCACCAACCATCCCTGTGCACACAACATTCCCCTCCACACACAACTGTCTCCTCACACAGCAGTCCCTTTCACACATTAGCAACCCCTCCTCACAAACTGTCCCCTCCTCGCACCATCTCCTGACACAACAATCCCTTCCACATACACCATCGCTTCCACACATGAACTGTCCTTCTTGCACCCCAACTATTCACATAACAGTCTCTGCTCACACACCAACAACAATCCCCTCCAAACACCAACCATCCCTTCCATTAACCAACACCGTCCCCTCACACAACAGTCCCTTCCACACTCCAAACACCCTCCACACCCCAACTGTCCCCTCCACACACACTAACCTTCCCAGCCCCATATAGCAACGGTCCCCACAACCACCGACAACTGCCACTCAGTCGCATACTGGAGAATTTTAGTCCATCAGCTGCAAAATCAGCAGATCCACCTCAGAACAGGGGGCAGGAGTTGCCATCTCCCTGATGCCTGAGCTATGAAAGCAGGGAACTGAATTTCAATTTCCAGCTGTTTCTTGGGAGTGGGACGCACCTCAGGTAAAAAGGGCGAGAGAGACACACCAAAGACGGCAATTGGATCTACTCGTTCTTTCCCAAACCCAAATTAGCTTCACCTCAATCATCTGGGCAAGAAACACCATTGAGGTGCTTCCCAACAATGCCTAACATCCATGCGAATCTCATGAGAGCAAATAGCAGCCTCCAACCATCCCCATCTTTGCTCATCCCTGGGACAACACACTTGATTTTGCCTTTCCTTGAGGGCTGCACTGTGCCCATAGCAGAGCCATGCCAGCCTTGGTGGTGTCAAAGAGCCCCAAACTACATCCTCCAGCCTCCTCGCCAAGCCCTGGATCCGTTAGGAAAAGCATTTTGGCGGGAAAAGAACACCCAACAGCGTTTGGGCTCCGCCTCCCATGTACAGCCGAGCCCGGGTGTCACCGACAGCGGCTCCTTTCGGAGACGCGGTGCCCGGATGAGTCAGTGATGAACCTCACACAGCAGGAGCAGGGTGCGAGGAACGAGCATCCCGGCAGGTTCATCCTCTCGCTGTGTTTCACCACCACCTGCGGAAAACAGCATCAAACACCATTAATCACAACTACCCTGTTCCTCTCTGGATTGCTAACGAGCTCCTCCAGCCAACAGCTCTTTTGGTTATTGTGTTAGTTTGGAGTACTCCATCCAGGAGCCGTTAAGGCTTGCTGACACCGAGAAATTAGCTAGAATTAGCGCACCCAAGCCAAGTAATTAGTTTCCGCAGATTGAAATGGGAGTTGGTTTGGGAATACAGTCCACAAAGGCAGCAAGGGGCTGAACAGCATCACTCCCACTAGCTGTATGGTTTATTCTGTTATGTTCTGTTAATTCTGCTTAATTCTGTTAAGTTGTGCTTACAAACACTGCTCACATCTAGGTACCAGTTAGATAACTCCTATGAAGTAGAAATACTGTGTTTGAAGGGTTTTGTGAGCTTATTTCACATGAAACAACGTATTTCATGTATTATTTCATAACTAACTCATCCATGCACCATGCTATGCCCAGACTGCATGGCAAGTGGACATTTCTGGGAGAGGAGGTTCCTCAAGGCCATCCTGGGCCACAAACGTTCAACTAGTATCATCCAAAACATCTTCTTTAGGCACTGGGGCTGATTTGCTGGCAGCCGTGGCACATTCGCCTGCTCGCGCCGTCCCCTCCGCCGCTGCATGATGAACGGCATGGGGACATCGATCCGGCTGAGAGCTCCCCTTCCCGCCTGCCAAGCTCGTGTTTATCTGGAGCAGTTCCCTGCTAAAGCTCATTGCAGAGCGCCGCAGAGGCCTGTGCCAGCACGAGCGAGCGGACGGAGCCGGCGCAGCAGCAGATATCCAGGGCAGAAGATGGCGCGATTATTTATTGCTAAATAATAAGATTAATTATTCCGGTTGCAATCTCAAGCATGCGGTGAACTACACTGCAAATCCTCACTCCAGAGCAGACACAGCTTAACTCTTAAATGGAGAAACTGTTAAAGCAACTAGAATTATGTTTTTCTCTATGGACTGAGGCCCAGATTGGATTGGGGGAGGTGGGATTTTTAAGTGCATAACACTCCAATGAAAAACCCTGCGAAGCAGATGCAGAGAGGAGAGTTAGGCTACTGTTGTACTTGTTGTAGTGCTGCTTAAACCATACCTGCCACAAGTCATCTCTTTAACCCCGTGAGGTGGCTCTCAATCCATCAACCAGCCACGCTAGAGATGTCAGGGCTGGAGATGGGCCCGAATATCTAGGTTTGGAAGAACATCACCAGCACCTAAGGTGTTCCTGCAGGAAGGGACAACCAAGAAACAAGTCCAGACCCCCATGTCCATGGCCAGCTTTCCCTCTTCTTCATCACCCGACTCAGGAAAAAAAGGAGCTTTTCAAATAATTTAGCTCCAAAATTCATGTATTTTCCAGATATTTGCATCTCTCTGCCCTAGTATAGCTGAAATACCAGGGGAATAAATAATACATAATCAAAGGAGAAAGGGAGGTGAAATATGGTATCCACCGCAAAACACTGCTCTTTTTATTTTCTGAACAAGTGGCGTGTTTTGCAAGCTGTCAGTGAGAATTATCACAGCTCCTCCAGTGAGGAGCAGCATACTATGGGAAAATTTCTGAATTAATGATGTGATTGAAGGGAAACACTTTGCTGTGTTGCCACCCTACAGTGAAACTCCCCACTCAGTGGCTAAGCCATTTTTAGTCACTTCCACATCCTGAAGAAGGATACTGGTTAAATACTGATAAAAAGTCCTGTTTAACGTTGCTCAATGTATTGTGTTTTCCTAGAGCCATGCCAGGAATGGGAGCAGAAGTTCCAAGGAGAAAACGTCTCCACTTGGACATGTGCAACAGTTGTGGACTACAGTGCAAAAATGCCCCACAAACGTTCCTGTGTCCGCATTGTGCAGGCTCCTGAGGAGGTAAACCATCCCAATTTGCTGACAGAGGCTGCTAGATCTGCACGAGTGCTTCCCCTCTCCAAAGTATGTCACTATAATCACTTACAATAAAAATCATTCAACATTCTGCAATCTGTAAACACACAATCTATTCCCTCTTCTACTCCCTCCCTGGGAGAACCAGCTGCAAACCCACTCACCCAGGGAGACAATTTGCTCAGATACGTGCGGGAAAGCTTCAAAACATCCATGCTAGGCACCAAGTACTGTGAAACAAGCAGTAAAATTTACAGAATTCACATTGATTGTATAATGGCAAATAATAAGTCTAAATATAACTCGTCACATCTCTTTCCATTTATAATGCCACTGGTTTGTTCTCAAGGCACGCTGAGCCAAAGCCCCAGGCTGGAGAAGGCAAAGCCATGAACTGCTGTTACAAGGCACTTTATGTGTGTTTTAGGTATCTTTTTTTTAAATGGACAGTGATCTCAATAGGCAAAATTGTGTTTCACCAGCCTAGATGAAAGGGAAATGGGTGTTGGGAAATTCAGTCTGATTTTCCACGATATCACAGCAAGCAGGTGTGAACAAGCTATGCTCAATCCCCCCAGGGTCTTTACATTCAGAAGTGCCGTTTAAAAGGGCACGTTTTTCAGGCTGTGTGAACACCTCAAGATTCTTATTTTTCAAACCAACCTGGCATTTGCATCCTACTGCTTCACATACACACAAGGCACTCAAATCCAGCTCCTCACTTGCATGTTATTCCTTCGATGTGTCCTCAAGTTTTGCTGCTGTTGATCACCATACTCACACTCCTGGCCTCATTCTTCATAAACAAGACATTGCAGTTTGATTATTCAATATTTTGATTTATATAAATACAGTTCTATAGGAACTGTAGCTGTATTAAAAACTGAAGCGCTATTAAAATCTGAAAGTATCTGAATTAAGTATTTTTAAACTGCTGCATTTTTAATAACACATGTAGAGTCTTCCTAAACTCAGGACTTTTAAGGCCAATTTGAAAGGCTGCAGAAATACCATGGAAATACCACATCCAACAAAATGACACTTCTTTTTCTTTTTTTTTCCAGCTACTAAAATTCACTTGAGCTTAAACTTTTTTGGAATATAGAATACTAGTATCAATGAGATCAACTTAACATATTATATTTTAGCATTCCTCCCCCACTAGAAAAACTACTTTCATCAAACTTCTGCCACTTGCTTTATCTCAAGATCCCAATCAATATGTTTTATTCTTAATAAAAAATGCATTAAATTGTTCTAGTGACTAGATGCCAAACCGCTGATTTCAGCCAGTCCTATCATCTTGCCAGATATTAGATTTATAGGATGAAAACCTACTAGGTAAATAATTAATAGATTTTTCCTTATAAATGAACATAATTCATTTAATAGAATTCATTTAATAGAAAATTATTTTAGAAGTCTGTTATTAAAAAAAAAAAACTTACAAATGAAGATTTTGTATCCAGCTTCTTCAGCACAGACAGATAAATTATGACATGCATGGTTTGGATAGTAGCTATCAAAGACTGAACCACCTGTAATATCAAAAATCCCTTTCCATAACTGGACTTAGAGCCCAGACTTGATCACAGGCTGCACAGGAGATGTGTAGAAAGCAGAATTCACCCCCTATAAAGACTGCACCTCCCCCTTGCAATAGCTAAACGGTTCTGAGCTTCAGGTTATCAATTCATGTGCTTTTCTTGCAAGCTCATGCAGATCCCAACAGACTAAAGATTTGACTTAACTCTCTTTGATCAAAGTTCATCAATTCACCTAGCAACTATATGTAAATCTATGTAACATCTGTGGTATTAAAAAAATCTCCAGGTATTATTTCCTCCCTCCTCTTCTTTCCCATAATATAATAAACTTCTTTTGCTTTCCCCCTGCTGGTACCAGCTGAAAGGGAAGCAAACTAGAAGAAACCTTCAAGCAGAAAAGATAGAAGAACAAGCTTTACAAACTCAAGGAATTTTTGCCGATATGTAAGTAATCAGAGTTTCTTAAAATCCCCCGCTGTCCCCAAACTGTCCTGACCTTGAGTGCAAGCACACAGCTCCACACTATCCCTTTTGGAACTGCAAGCATGTCATGTCTGATTTCTTTAGCAAAACCAGAGGCCTTTTGCTTTCTGGCAGGGGAGCGCTCAGGAATTAGTCATGGCAGATATTTTCTAATTTTCTCATTTGTACAATGAGGAGAGGAAAGGGAAGAATCAGAAAAGCAGAAATCCTCTCTTCTTTCCCCTTTCTCTCCCCGACAGATAGCTAGGCACTGTGAAAAATCCCTATTTTTGTATCATACAACTCTCAGAACCAAATACAGGACGAGACAAAATCCAGCTGCAGCTCAAGGCCATCAGCATCCAAAAGGAACAGCCCTTAGGACATTCTGATTTAGGTGCTTTGGGTAACTCACGTCCTACAGGATTAGACCTTTAATTAGGTCTCTTCATTTGCTGAAACACCCAAGCCACGAGCTGTTGTTGCACAACAGCCAGCAGCAGCCACTCACTTGACAAGAGCACTAAATGCTGGAGACTATTTCACTTGGCCTAAAACACTGAAAGGACAGGAGTTGTTACCTGAGCCTCCGAGGGCAGCCCGTGCTATTCCAAGGGCAATTTGCACAGCTGGAAATTTTAATCGGTGCTATTCAGTATTTGCTTGTGTATGAAGATATTCATCCCTTGGATCTTGACATGCCTACTAGGATTGAAATGAGAATACTGACTTGGGAGCTGCAGAGGTTCTCACATCTTTTTTGTCTTCTTTTTCTACCCAGGATGAAGTATTTTTAACTTTGAGCGTGTTTAAAGACAAAACTAAAAAGGGAAAATCAAGGATCTCAAATTTCTCTCCATTTGAGACGCAGTGCAAATAAGAGACTGCCCAAACCTTCACCTGTAACCCTAACAAGCTTGCTAGGATATTATCACATTGCTTATCTACAATGTCAAGCAAAATATTTTCAGGCAGATATGGTTGAACCACAGAAGTTCTGTCCTCCAACAATTAACATATGCTTAAAGGAAAGATGAACCCATTGACAGGGAAAATAGGAATTTCCTGGTCCAAATTCTTTCTGGTCCAAAATAATTTGGTGTCCTTCTGTACAATTTGGTAGCCTTATATACAGAAAAGGGGACTGTAGGAAATAGAACTATGCAAGTCTAAAAAAAAGAATGATAATTTGATTACAGTTACTATAAGAAATTACATCCAAAATAAATACAGGCATTTCAGTTGTGCTCTCCCTCACTCTGCTCTTGTGCTAGTCCCACAGCAAGCCAATCCAGCTCCACAATCCCGCCGAAAACCACCCAGCAGGGAGGCTTCTTCCGCACCCCATTCTGGCTGGATCTGCATTCCTCTGAAGACTGTATTATGTATTTGAAATACAGTTTAAAAACCTAACATTGGTGTAATTTAGTTCAGAGTAATTGCATATTTAGTGCATAGTGACTGCAGTGAGACAAAGAGTGTGTTACAAAGGTGAGGCTTCCAATTCCATCTGAGCAGTTTAGACAAATACGAGAAAATCACATTCCTTTTATTTGTTCTTAAAATCTTGCTGCTGCATTGCAGCCACACACACTTTTTAATGAAGACAACGTGAAGAGTATATTGAGTTATATTCAGGATTTACCTTTCTCATTTCACCAGGTCTGGGGCAAGATCACCACTGCATAAAAACAGATAGTACAAAGTGGAACATCATTCACAACTGAGAGATCTTCCAACAGTACATTTTTATAACTTCCTTATTCCAGATCTAAAGCAGAGGTAAATAGTAAATTTAAACAAATTCATTTGCCATCTGTGTTATTATCAATTCAGCAAAAGTGCAAGAATAAACTCTAGCAGCTGCACTTAAACCTGCCAAAGTTTGGAGTGTTTATTAGAAAGCTACGAAGTATTTCAGCTTTCAGGAATCCATGCTAGGGGAGACAAATCTAGGGCAAACTTGTCAAAAGCCTCATTCAATTTTTGAACAGAAAATTGAGCTAAAATGTGGGAAACTCCATATTCTAATTAGCTTTGAGAGAGGGAGGTTTAAGGCTGGTCTACAGATCACTTAAAAGAATGAAAGAATTCGGTGAACAGACCGAGCTAAACATAGGTGAAATTCCTCCTGTAGCTGTATTTCTACCACAGAAATATGCTTTTATCAGAATAATATGATTTTACTTAAAAAAAAAGAAAAAAAGCCTAAAAAAGCCTTAGAAAACACACTTGGAGATGCACTTCTTTTCACCTGCCTAAAGACCACCAGAGTGATTCTCCTCTGCAGTTTACATTTACATAATTTACATTTATATGTGAAAGGAGGATTTGTAAAAGTGCCTCAACTTAAGCATAGCAACACCATTAATTACAAATATCTAGCAGGCTTAAAAATATTTTATTATTTCAATGTAATAGATCCTTTACCTAGACATCAGGTAAATAGTTACAAAATGCTGTATTTGAAATAGATGTTACACGTAGTTTCAAATAGATGTTATACAAAGGCAAGATACTTTAGATTCTGGTGTAGAATTTACCCTTCCTGAAGACTGTATTAGCTGAAATCAACCAGTCTGTCCTAGGAGCCTTTCTCTAGTGCAAGTGAAACACCTAGGCTGGAAGACTTGTACTTATATATCCCAATTTCTGGCCAGCCCAGGTGTCTAGAGCAATCACTTCAGAATTCATTCCAAGTTCCAGATTTTGGAGTGCTTTTTTGCTTGTTTCTGTCCCAAAGTGATGAAGACCCTACCTGGTGCATGCTCCACCATTCCTCAGTTTGCAACAATTCTCCATGTACCACGAAACTCATCTGGGTACCAGAAACCCTGCCCTTGGTTTCAAGTGTCACTGAACACCAGCCTACTTGACACCTTCCTCTTATCCTGTTGATACTATTTTTGCCTTTTCATTGGAACTTCTACTGTCATAAAATCCTCGGCTAGTGTTACCTCTTGCCCACCTAGCAGTGACTCTGCCTGTCTCTTCAGCTCTGTTATGTCGGCATCTCCTTCACTCATCTGCGCGGCTGGTTTATAGCGTTGACTGAAGTGAGTCAAAACCAGCTTCTTGGCTTTACACAATTTGGCAAAGCCAGAGGCCATTTTTGGGGTGCTGTGTCCATGCTCTCTGGCCTTCTCCTCTTGGGTATCATCCAACGTGGCTTCATGAATCAACAGATCTGCTTCATAGCAGAGCTTCATGGCGGCATCGCCAACCACCCCTGAGCAGTCCCCTAAAATGCAAATTTTTCTTCCAGGAATAGGCTCTTCTAAGACATCTGAAGGAGAAACTGTTACTCCATTTTCTAGGACTACTGCTATACCATTCTTCAGTTTTCCATAGAGAGGACCTGGCTGAACTCCTGGTGAACGAAAGCAAAAGAACCAGTCAGTGCCATGACGAGTGTTGGGGTTCAAAGACCTCTTAAGAGCTGCACTACACGTAGAGCTGTCTCACTGAAAAAAATACAAGCAGCAATTGACATTTCATATCCTTCATGCCAACAAAAAGCTTGTAACTCTAACAAAAATATGTAATTCTAATAAAATATGGCAAAATCCCTGCCATTCCTTTCTCTGAAAGCTATGCTATGGTTTTTAAACCTGAACTTCTGAACTTGCTTGCTCCTCTCAGCATGAGAGTAGTCAGCAATGCTAAGTGGCACTAGCAAGACACTCTGACTTGAACCGCTGCATTGGTATAATGCATTTGAATGTTTTTACTAGAAAATGGAATTCAAGTGAACTATGGAGAGGTACCCACAGCTCCAGTTTGCCAGAATATCTAGGAAGGAGGTCACAAGAAGGTGTCTGCTGCTAGTGAGCCCAGATTTGTTGCAATTGCTGGAAGCTGGACTCAGCACTGAGCTTAAACACAGGCATTCAGACACCTGCTGCCTGCTGGTGACTTCTCAGCACCTGAAGCTGCAATATGAGCACAACTGCTATTAGAACCTGCTCTTTTGGTAAAAAGGGGCATCTAATGGTTCCTATAGGCACAAAACAAGGCAGCTAGAGCGCTCATGCAATGCTGCAAGAAGCAGTAAGACCATAAAAGCATTCAGGAATAAGTTCCAATAAATTCTGATCTCTGAAGCATTCATTAATTTTAAGAGGGGGGAAAAAAAGCCAAAATAGTTACCGATTTCTTTTAGTTTTTGCACGTTGAGTTTACCCGCCCGTGGCTTCTCTTCCACTGCAAAGCCAAAGGAAGGAATGCGATGGAAGAGCCGGAAGGCTTTGACTACGAACTGCTCATCATCCACCAACAAGTATGAGTTTTCCACGGGATCCAGGTGGATTCTCCTCCCTTGGGCCTCCCCTGAAGACGCTTCATCCTTGTCCAGGGAAGAGAAGTCTTTAAACTCTTCCGCAGGGCACTGGTCCCGAGTTGGCACGAGCTCATGAACAACGTAAGGAAACAGAAGCTGCGAGTGGGAGAGCTCCAGGGTCCTCCATATGAAGCTTCGTAGTCCTAATGGTCCATAAATATCTACGGGGGGTTTGTTTGGGTCCGGGCTGCTCTGGAGGCTCAGGGTACACAGCAGGCCAGGAAGTCCAAAGAAGTGGTCACCGTGAAGGTGAGTTATGAAAATCTTTGAAATTCTACCTATTGATTTGAACAGCCGGGGGAAAAAAAAAAGCAGAACAAGTGAACACCATGACAACTTAGAAATTAATCACTTTTTGGCAAAAATCACAGAAACACAGAAGACAGAATGAAAGGAAGGGGGGAAATGAAAATAAAACAAATTTAAGAACTAAATCCCAGGCCATTAAGTATATTTTTCCACTACAGGGATAACTTTCCACGCACAGGGCTTATTTTGACTTACAAATGATTTGTCCCAAAAGACAGTTGAGACCGAAGTCTCAGCTAATCCTAAGCAGAGCACGGAGCTGGATCAGCCGGTGACATCTGCCGCATTAAAATGCAGAGCAGTGCTGGAACGTGGCCGCACTTTGACACATTACATGGAATCTCTTCACTAACGAGAAACATAAGGTGGAATTTGGGTTGTTTCTGCTTTTGACTTGAAGACGCAAAATGATCGTAATTTTAAAAAAAAATAAGAAAAGTCTTTCAAGAGCCAAGTCCCCACAGTTCCTATCTAATCTATTTCAAACAGATGAAGGTTTTCACTTGAAGATTTGTGCTTTCTATCTAGTCTGGATTTGTCTCACTCCAACTTCCAAGCACTGAGCCGAGTCCTTGTTAGATTAAAACAAACAAACAGAACCAGAATTTTACTGAAGATGCATATACATTAATGTAGCTGCATCGAGTGCTTCAGTTAACTAACAGAGTTCCTTCTTCTTTGCTAGGTGGCATTTTCTGCACCCACTGAGTCTTTTGGTGGCTTTTCCTGCCTTTCCTTCAAAATTAAACAGAAGAGACACCTAAACAACATGCACTGTTCCAGGTAACATCTTGAGCTAAGCAGCTTGTAACTGCCTGGATCACGTCAGGTGCTCCTTTCTACAGAGAGAAAACCCAATTTGACAACTGGTTTAAATTAGTACTTCAGTTTATTCAAGTTGACATCGAATTGGATGGGAGTTTTACATTTTGGGGCAGCAGGAGGCTATTTCTGTGTTTAGAATTGATATTCCAAGTTCAAAACTCAGCTGTAAAAGCCAGAATTGTGCTTGCTGCTGGAGACCTCAATGAGCAAAAGCAAGGGGGGTTCCTACTCCTTAAAATGAAAGAGCTAATAGGAAAACACAGAAGTGGAAGACAAGTATCTACGGGCAGTAAGATTCATATTGACTGGAGTTGTCTGTGGGCAAACTGTGCAAGTTCAGGTCCACGGCTGAAATCCCAAGACCTAAAAAATGCATTAATTTGGGGGCATTTGCTCTGCTGGTCCTGCTCTGCTCACCTGCAGCACTCACCTGCCTTCAGGTGGCTTCTCATGAGCTGGGTCTGGGTGCCCTCCCCGCAGTCGAAGAGCCAGCACTGCCCTTCCCGGCGCAGCGCCAGCGCCGAGGCGGCCCGCGCCGGAGCGGGATAGGCCGAGCCCGTGCCCAGGAACGTCACCTCCAGCGCCATCTCCGACGGGTCCCTCTGCCACCTGCAAGAGACGGTAAGTTACGGATCATCCCTGGTTTTGCTGGGGAAGAAACACGTGTCTTAAGTGCAGGCATCCTACTTCAGTGTGAGGACCACATGCTCCTTCTCTTAAAAAATAAGCAAATAAATAAACATTTCCCTGGAGCAGGACTTCGGGACAGTGTTTACAAACAGCAGGTCTTCATTTTATGCCAATGGCAGGTCTGCAAACACACCCGCCACGTTAGAGGTGACCTTTGTTCATCACCTCGGTATTAAAAACCAGAAACAATCCAACAAAAAGCACTCCCCCAGCCACCTGGAAACACTCTCATCCTTAGAACTGCTACTGCTTCTTTCTTCTCTATGTGTTTTAACCTGAATTTTTCCTGTAGTCTGCTTGCAAGAGTGCTCCTTTACCCATTTTCCCCTCCCCAAAGGCAGGCACTTTCCTCTTAAAAGCCTTTCCAGCATGACTAATACCCAATAGCCCACGCCGGCCTTTAAAAGCCATTAGTGGACTGCAGGAGGAGACAGCCCACCAGGACGGAGGGGAAAGATCCACTTCCCTCGGAACGACTTAAGAGACCGCAAAAGGCAAGAGCCGATTTCCCTCGCCTTGGGAAAAGCATCTTGAGAACCAGCGCTGTTTTACTCATCGGGATAAAGCGAAAAATTAAATACTGGAAAATCTTTACGTAGCCGAGAGGCTCTGTAATACATGGAGTGACACGTGCTGGCACGGCAGGATCTCGGTAAGCAGCTGCCACACGCGAGCTGTTGTTTTATTCACTAAACTGCCTGCATAAGGAGCCCAACTGGTGCACGCAGGCAGGACAAGGCGCCGGGCACCGTGTTGGACGTTTATGGCTGGTTTTTAACTTATCTGGATGCGCACAAGGCGTATTAGCATTTCCTTGGGCATTAAGTCCCTGAGACTTGGGCTCTCCCTCATTTCCACGTGCGTTTCCATGTCATCCTAAGCAGCCTCAATCCCTCCCGTGGGAAAGAGCCACCCATCTACTCGGGGTAGTTATTTGTGTGGCGGCCGCTGTAGTTCCCGTAGGATGGGGAAGGGGTCCGGTCTCATGGCCGGGATTCCGGGAGCACATGGAACAGCCGCACGCGGATACCCGGCCTTGCAGGGGAGGCCGAGGAGCAACATCCACCACACCAAGGAGCACAACAGACCTCCTGCTTCCCCTGCCAGAACGGGAAGCAAGCCCTCCACCCGGAAACGCTAAAAATTCGCGTTTTGTTGGGTTATTTTGCAGCTATTTGGCTTTTCGGGGCTGCCACCCAGCAGCAGCGGGGGAGAAGCCGCCGCTTCGGCTCCCGCGGCCTCCGCGCTTCCCTCAGCGCCTCCCGGGTGTCCCCGGGTCCCCTCGGCGCCCCCTGGATCCCCCCTGGGCTCCCCGGGTCCCCCTGGGCTCCCCCCGCGCCGCTCCGGGCCTACCTCGCCCGGCGGCGCCTGAGGCGGAGCCCGCGCCGGGCCCGGCCCCTCGGCGGCGGCTGCGC
>JAUBOD010000963.1:605360-624011 GCA_032353885.1 Nothura maculosa
GCCCGGCGCCGCCGCCCGCTCCGCCACAGCCCGGCCCGGCGCGCCGGCCCGCGCCCCGCCCCCGCCGCGTGACGTCACGCACCGGCCGTTCAACCGCCGCGCGGGGGCACCTGCCACTGAGGGGGGGGGGGCGCTGAGGGGACCATGAGGGGGGACCCCGATCCCTGTGAGGAGCCCCGAGGGGACCCCGATCCCTGTGAGGGACCCTTGGGGGCACCTGGCAGCGCCCGGGTCCGTAAGGAGCCCCGAGGGGACCCCGATCCCTGTGAGGAGCCCCGAGGGGATCCCGATCCCTGTGAGGAGCCTCGAGGGGATCCCGATCCCTGTGAGGAGCTCCAGGGGGACCCCGAACCCCGCGGGAGCCCCGAGGGGCGCCTGGCAGCACCCAGGGTCCATGAGGAGCCTCGGGGAGAGCTCGGTGCTGGTAGGGAGGCTCTGGGAGATCCTAGTGCCTGTGAGGAGCTCGGAGGGGATCCCAGTGTCTGTGAGGTACCCCAAGGGGATCCCAGCAATTCTTGATCCCTGTGAGGAGCCCAAGGGGATCCCCTCACTGCCCATTCCCATGCGGAGCCCTGAGGGGATCCCAGTGATTCCTGATCTCTGTGAGGGGGCACAGGGGTACCCCAGTGATGTCCAGTCCTCATGGGGTGCCCCGAGGGGATCCCACCAGTCCCATTTATGAAGAAAAACTCTTTGCCCTGGAGGGTGACCAAGCCCTGACCAAGTCCAGGGAGGTTGTGGAGTCTCCATCCCCGGAGACACCCAAGCCCCACCTGCTTGGACAAGGGGTTGGACTAGGGGATCTCCCGAGGTCCCTTCCAGCCTCAACCCTCCATGATTCTGTGGGTGGAGGTGCCTTGAGGAGCCCCTGCTCCCCACAACACCCTCAGACACAGACAATGGCAGCTGATTGTCTTTTTAGTTTGCCTGTTGTGTCCCTATGCCAAATGCCTCTGTTTGTGTCACACACAAACTCATGGATGTCCGGGGCTAGTGTCTAGGCCAAGACAACCTCCCGCGGCCCCAGGGACCGGAGCGGCGCCATTAGCGAGCGATGGGAAGACCTCAGCGATGCTGTGATCCTCCAAGCATTTTCCTTAACGGGAAAACTCGCAACACGCTATATTTACAGCATGAAAGAATAATTAAAGGTGACGTCTTCAATGGTCTAAGTGGGAGCAGTGAGGTAGCTCCATAGTTACTGATCCCTGTCCTCCATGGGGAAGGCAGCGAGAAGTAAGAGGGAAAAATGATTTGGAAAATTAAACTCTGAGGGAATTGCGCAGGAGGAAATGAGAGTACATGAACAATTCTTGGTGGTTTAGCAGTCTCTGACAGACCATTCCAACGTTTCACTGCTTGAGATTAAAATGAATGTCCCCATCCTGCTATCCTGCGAGCAGCAAGCTATTGAAATTGTGCTTACGCCCATGAATGCAAGGGGGAAAAGAAGACAGAGATAAGAACAAGTAACGGGAACATTAAAATACTCATTACAACCTCCCAGAAAAGCTGTTTGCACATGCACTGTGTTCCAGTGCACTGCCAAGGCACATTGCAGCGTTACTGTGAAGCATCCTGGAGCAGTCCATGGAGGAATCATAGAATCCTTATGGTTGGAAGGGACCTCTAGAGATCATCTAGTCCAATTCCCTGCAGGTCACGTAAAGCACGGGGCACAATTCAGGATAAAAACAGGGAGATTTGGGCACGCATGTTTTTGAACCTGGCTGTCGTGCCTGGTGTTTGACTTCACTGCACAGGGCTGACCACAGCGGGCACAGGGAATATCTCCTTCTCTGGAGATCTTCCAAACCTGCCTGGACACCACCCTGTGCCATGTGCTCCCATGCCCCTGCCTCAGCAGGGAGGTTGGACCAGGCCATCTCCACAGGTCCCTTCCCACCTCTACCCCTCCATGTCTCTCTGTGCCCAAGCACTGATACAAATTTCCTGGTCATTGGTGAGGAGGGTCTCAGAGCACTCAAACTACCCAACAACTTCAGTAGAAACCTGCTTTATTTCTACTTTTCCCTCTTCCATTTTTAGGTTGGGCTGAGCCTTCCCTCTGTCCCTCCCTGCGTAATGTTACTGTTACACCCACTGCAAAATGTTTGCCTTGCACAGTATTATCCTGTCTCCAGTTACAGCATTGGAGATCCAGCTTCTCCAACATATTTAGGCGCTTAAATCAGTCACTGAAATAAACAGGAGCTGCGTCTGCAGCAGGAATGAGTTTCACCAACCCTTTAGTGGACAGTGACACCCATGAAGCGACACAAGTGCTGGTGCTACCCTGCCATATCCCACCAAATGTGTATTTTGTTTGTTGTTTTGGTGTCTATTCATTAAAACAACCACTTTTTTTTTTCTCCAGACAAATTCCCCAGATTTCAGCAACCTTTGGAATGAGATGCAAAATTTCAGCAATTGTCCTGACTACTACAGGTCTGCATGAATTGACCCTGTGGAGAAACGGGCAATGCACAACAGGCAGAGAAATAAGACACTTTTCTCACACAAAATGCCATTGAGGTGAGTGCCTACGTAAAAGTGGTTGGATTTCCAGCTGTGCTGAGCCCAGATGCTGTCCTTTGTGGGTCTCTGTAAAAAAAACCCCAGCTTTTATTTAGGAGCTTGATGTGTATTTATGTACCCCATAAAATGGGTTGCAGAACCACTTCTCCATACATAAATATGAAACACTGCCGTGAATTGCTATGTGTAAAAAGGAGTTCCCATCTCACAATTGCCCTCATGTGCTTATGTATCATCAGAGCGTGATTTGTGCTGGGAGGGCTCTCCAGAGAGCATCTCGTCCAAACCCTGCTGCTCAAAGCAGCTCTCATCAGGTTCCTCAGAGTCTTTTCCAGGTGAGTCTCCCAACACCTCCAAGGACAGGCAGTTGTACAGCCAGATAGGGAAAACAGCTGTTTTTTGGGGGGGATTTAACACCATCAGATTTCATATCCCCCAAATATGAGACAATCTCATCTCGTCTCCAGGCTACAGGCTGCCTACCCCAAATGCACACGCTGTTCACCACGTTTTAGCTCTCTTCAGCACTTTCAACTGGCAGCCCAATTTCACCCTGTCAGCTGTATTATTAATCAGCAGGTTACAAATTATGTTGCTATTACTCACCTACTTTTTGCATTTCAGGCTGAAAAGAAAGTAAATTGATCCCTGGTAAATAAACCCTAGCCCTGTAGGGGCACATGCACCCACATAGGGTGCAGCAAGCCTAGGGGTGCAGGCATCCTGCTCCAAAGGGCTTTTTGCAGGGAGGAGAATCACAGACTGGACCCTCTGGTCCATCTTGGGCCCATTTTTGGGCTCCTTTTTTGCAGGAATGGTACCAAAGAGTAGGTGTGTGTAATCAGCTTGTTACTCCAGGCTGGAGGTGGTGTTGTCTAGACTGGCCCAGTGCGAGTCAGAGCCAACCCAAAATATCAAATACACCTGTGTTACACCTCCCTCCTCCTGCTGACCCAAAATACCGCTTTCTCAACTCAAATGGGGCTGACAACCCCAAACTGCTGTTTTCCAGCCAAGCTTAAGCAGCTCCACAGTTACCCTCAAATCCAGCCAACTTGCCTGAACTAGCTCCTAAAACAAAAAACGTGTTCAGCAAATAGCTGCCCAAAGGCCACAAAAGAAGCGGGCAGTATAAAATATTTAAAATCCTCCTTGACTTCATGTTTGGTACAGAAAAAAAAAAAAAAAAAATCAGCACTTGATTAATGTTTAGGCCAAAACCATTCCCTCACGTCCACGTTTCCACAAACTAAGTTTGTGTTCATAAAGGTCAGCTTATATTTCCAGATTCAGTGCAGCACATGCTTCTTTATCTGAGGGAGGTAAAACACTTGCATTTATAATGCATATGCTTTTTTTCCTCTTTCCTCTACTAGGAGGTGCAGTGGTTGGAAGGTAAAAATTCATTTATATGAGGTGGTAAAAAAAAAAAAAAAAAAAAAGAGAAACAGCAGCAAAACCAGCCCCAATTCAGCTGCTGAGGCTCCATGGCTGCTTGTGGGGAAGCAGAGCTTCCAACACAAATTCATGCTCATCAAGCTGGTTTGTCAGAAAGCACAGGCTCAGCTCAGCTAATATTTGGGATACAGCTGAAGCACTGCCAGACTTCAGAAGGAAAGGTTACCTGGATGCCGAAGTCTTCACGCAGCTCCTTGGAGCTGGACAAAAGGATCGCAAGGCTCTGGTGCAGGAGTCACAGCCTCGCAAGCAAGGAGAGGAATAGGCAGCTTGGGCAGAAGCAGGTTGGCCTCGCTGGGCTGCTCCAGGGCCTCTCAGAAGGCACCTGCAAAGCATTTCAGCCTGCTCCTGTGCTCAGATTGGAGACACAAATATTCAGGAGCAAAGCTTCCGATTTCTCAAACTGTCACCACTTTGGCATCAGTTTCCTTCAAGGTTTCCTTTCTTCTTTTTTTCCCCCCTCTCTCCTCACACTGCCTTATTAAACCGACCTAAAACTGCCAAAGCGAAGCAGAAAAGGGAAACGAAGCCTTTTTCATGTCGTAGGCAGTCACCTTTGTAAATCTCTGGGAATCAGCTTGTCACAACTTCCCAGCACGAGGGGTTTCGCTGCTGCAGCGCTGCCTCTTTGCCCGCCTCTGCTCTCACTCATTTCCACTGTTAATGGGGAGCAAAAGCCGCCTTTAGGGAGCGCTTTTAGGAGAGGGAGAGCTGCGGGCATGGACCAAGTCCAGAAACAAGTGGCCCATCTGACTGCCAGCTGGGTTACTCCAAGCATCCACAGCTAAGAAATCCACACATAAGAAGGGAAGTCAGCATGGCTCTTCCCAAGGTGTTTTTTAGTCCTCTAGGAAGAGACATTTTCCCTTTGACGCTGCTGTGCCCTGCTTGCAGAGGGCCCATAGCCAAGCAGCATCCATCAAGTCTTCTTCCTCTGTCCAAGGAAGGACAAGTTTTGTGTTGCAGCTCCATCATTAATCAAGATAATTTGCCTGAAAGGAAGCTATTTGTGTGATGTGAGCCACAGCACAAGCAGCCAGAATGAAGCTATCACAGAAGAGTGAAGAAGCCTCTTGAAAACAGAGCAGATCCCCGAGAGCTGCTCTGAACATAAGAGACAGAGAGGACAGACTAAGCCCACATGTTCTTGCCTTTCAGGACTCACTTTGCTGCTGCTTCCATGATAAACCATAACATAGAATTTGCTGTCCAAGCAGCTTTGTCGAAATAAAGCTCTCAGTGTGGGGCGCTCATGGCCGGCACTGTCGTGGCAGTCACTGCATGGGGAAGCAGCACTGAGAGGAATCTGTTTCTGGCCACATTCCACCCAGAAACAGGGATTATTGGAGTAACAAACAGAGGGCAGTTTCAATGGGTTCCCACCTGCCGTGGCGGTCACAGGTTGTGGCCTGTTGCAAGGCCCCTGAGCCACCCGGTGACTGGAAGGAACCGATGCTGCAAAGCTCAAACAAAACCTCCAAATAAACACACATCCAGCTTGAAGCATGTTACTTAATTAAAAAGCTCTATTAAGATCATTGCCATTTCCCACGGGGAAGAATATGTCAATTACTCCAGTGGCTTTTGTTCACTACGCAGCAAGGCAGCTGCATCGCAGGCAACAAGACCAGCTCGGAGTTACATGAGGATCCTTTTCTTTTTTCCTTTTAAGCTCTTCCCCATGGGAAGCTGCTCGATGGGGCCACCATGCAGTCTACACTGTGCTCCCCCCTTCTTACTCAAGGTAAAGAGCTTTAACACTAGGCTTTAGGGACCCAAAACCCTCCCAGACGTTGCAAATTCATCACTGCACATAGCAAAAGAGGGAGAAATCTTGAAATCTAATTTTGGCTTCTATCATGCCTTGTATTATGCAAGAGAATTTTATAAAAATACATTATTTTAGACCTGTGGTTAAATTTCATCTCTGCACTCATTTGTCCTGTTGCTCAAGGATGGATGGGCAGCAAAGGAGCAGCGGGGAAGTCAAGCCAGAAAGCTCCTGTTATTTGTAGCTCCTATTAATGTTTGTGTTTCATTTACCCACTTGCTTCCAGAGACGGTGCAGAAGGGGGTCACTAGACCCTAGATCCTGACTGCCAACACAGCCGCGCTGCTGCAGACGGAAGCAGACAAGAGCCTAGCGATGAAATCGCTCTTAATTAAACACTTGTCTCGCCCTCGTGAACCCTGAGTCAGCGCCGGCACCCAGGCAAACACCGACCGCGCGGAAGGGAGACAGACGCCAGCCGTGAGCAGGGCTTTCGCCTCAAGCTCCCCACAAAGTCTAGGAACAAGGAATGGGATGGAAGAGGGTGAACGAACACTCATAGCAAGGCAAGTTCTTCCCACCTCTCTCGGCAGCTCCCTGAGGTGCCTGGACAGGCTCAAAGTGCTCCCTCCGCCTTCAGAAAGCCTGTGGCAAGCACTAAACCCACGGTGACAGCACCACGCGGATGAGCAGCGGCCAGAAAACAAAGCAGGCCAGCTGGGTTTGGAGAAGGATCGATTATATCACCAAATATTTAAATAGTTTTAACAAGTCTATGGCACAACTGGCTGTAGGAGTCGTGCTTCCCTCTGGCTGCCTTCCCCCTAATGAAGCATCGAGAAGTAAACAGCAGGAACATACGCTGCCATAAATTACAACCTTCTCTGCTTCAAAAATGAAAACCTTTGTGGAAGAGAGGCCTTGCTGCAGCTCCCAAAGGTGAGCGCGGTTTGCAGCGCCCAGGCTGCATTATTAACGCCCGGCCCCGCGGGCTGGGCGCCCGGCTCGCAGCCGCTCTGCCCGCGCAGCGAGGCGGCTGAGCTCACGCCTGGGCAGAGGCTCTGCTCGCTCTGCCCTGCTTGGGCCACAGGGAAATTTAATTATTTAGGTTTCTCTGTAGCAAATGTGAAATACTGCTTGCAGTTGAAATGCTGTTGCTCTTCCTATAGAGAGAGGCTGCACCAGTGGTAGGGAGATGAGTCTGTCTGGGGCAAATTCCCCCTGTAAGGCACAAAAAGAAGCTAAAAATCAAATTGGGTCAATCCAAGACTTTTTCTGACCACAACCCGGCTATAAGATACTACCAGGAGAGTCCAAGTAGCTTGAGTTCACAAAATGATTTAAGTAAAGCAAGCTTAAGTGAAGGCCACATAGCAACCAACTTGTTCCATGTTTCTCTCTGGATACATAGAAGTGCTTCTGCTTCTATTAAAAAAAAACCAACATATTTAAAGTTGTTTTATTTAAACATGCCTTTCTACATGAAATGAGGAAGCACATTTAGTTTTTTGTACTTTGGTAAACCAAATTAAAAGGATATTAAGCTTTGTCACTGCTTAAATATGTATTTACCTGCTTATTGCACAAAAAACCCTCAAAATACAACATTTTCATTTTTATCTGCAATATGCCTTAATGGATGAGACCCATTAAAAATCAGTGTTCAAGGGAAAAAAAAAATCTATAAATGCAAAACTGGGTTAAAAATATATTATTTGAACCACAGTTTCCTGCTTTATTATTTAAATCCCTTTGTTTTTAAATCAGAGCATCCTGTGGTTGGGACCGCAAGGCCACCTTGTATAGCAAAGCCTGGCATCAAGGAGCTTGCGGATCCCACAGGATCCCTCGACACAACTGCGGTGGCAGGCAGCCTCTCTCAGCTTGGAGAAAGCAGGTTTTATCAGTCAGAGGTTGCCCATACTGCTAATTTACCTCAAATTCCTCCATGGCCAGGGCAGAGGGTAAGGCTACGTGCTACAGGTTTCTCCTTGCCTCTGCCCAAGACATCGGACACGCTGTATGGGGCTCCATCTCTCCAACGTTAGGCCCCTTGTTTTGCCTGGATGAAGGCACAGAGGTGATTTTGCTCCCTGGCTGCTGCTCCTCTCCCTTGCAGCTCCCACTGTGTAGAAGGCAAGAGCAGAACTAAGGCTGTGGGAAGAACATTCGATTTTTCTCACGTATCAGGTAATTAGATTGGTGCTACCTCAGTTTTACTTCTTGGTTTTAGAAAGTTTAAGTATTAGAGAAGCTGACATTTGGAAGAGCACAGGTTAGCACTGGAAAGCTTCCAGGCAGCTAAATTTTGGAGGAGTATTTCATTAAACTATCAGGCAAGACCCTCAAACACTCACTGCTACTCAGCACTAGCACCCAATTCCTTGGGGTGAAAGCTACAGGGAAGCACTCGGAAAAGAAAGCAGCAAAATACCCTATAAGGCGCTAGGCTGTAATGTTCGGAGGTGATCCCGCATGGATGCTGTCCCAAACATTATGGAAACACTAAGGAACCATCAGGAGAACCTGAAATGGGGACAGCAGCGCCCTTTGCAGTTCCACAAGCAGCATTAGCTGCTTAAGGAAGGAAGGGGCAAGGGCATCGGCAGCACCGCAAGCTGGGGCGAGTCGTCTTCCCAGGAAACAACAGCGAAAACAAAGCCAGGAGAGGGGCTGTGCATACCGAGCCCAGCTGTGAGAATGTGCCCAAGGGAAAATAGTTTAGAAAATTAAAAACTCCATAGTAACAGACTGGAAGCTGTTAACCAACATCTAATTAATCACAAACCATGCAATAACCACAATGAAACACTAAAAGAAATTACATGCAGGAGAAAAAAAAAAGTTTAGCAAGCAAGTTTACCAAGACCAAACAGAGTACCCAAAAAAGAAAAAAAAAAAAAAGAAGAGAAAGTTCTGGAGACCTCACTCAGCCTCAGTGCTGTGGTGACGCAGTGACATTGCCAGCTGGTCTGAGCTGGACTCACCTGTTTTAGAAACACTGATGCCAAGAGGATTTAACCGTACAGCAAATCCCTAAGAGAAGACACTGTAAATTACTGAAATGGCTCCATAACCAGCTACATTTTCTCTTGACACCCAAGTTACAGGAGCTCTGTGTAGCGCAGGCTGGACAGATGTGTCCAATGATGAAAGGAGAGAGAAGAAGAATAGATAGGGGCTGCAGGACAGTCTGGGGCACGCTCGGGAAATTCCAAATATAAACATGAAATAAAGGGCAAATCAGTGCAACTGCTTTGTGAAGAGGTTTCTTTTTTATTAAATAAAAGGCCTTGAGTTCAGTATGAAAGAGTCTAAAGAGCACAAAGAATACAAGGCCCTTAGTTATCCATTTTTCTCTTCCGGCCAAACACATCCAAGGATTTTGGATGAAAAACAGCAGACAAAGCGGGGAATGGCAGCCGAGAGGCTTTTGACAACAGAGCTCAGACAAAGCCTTTGCCTTTGCCTGGGGCTCCGCTGTGTCAGCAGCTTGTTCATCAGCTCATTTTAGCACAGGTCCTGCCTCAAATTTCAAATTCAGGTCTGCCCAAGGGGCTTCACCTTCTCACACAGGAACGTGCTGGTTAAGGCAGAAACTCTTTGTACAAGTAAACCATGGAATTGTCTTCAGCTTGAGAAGCTGGGGAAAAAAAATAAAGTAAAACAGGCCTGATGGTCCATGGATACAAAGCTATTTTATCTGATGTAAAATAAGCTTTGTAGAAAGCAACAGATGGACCAGACTGACATCTATAAAAACCAAAATTCAGATTTTGCACCTCTTCCTGTTATGCTGTGTGTTTATCTGAACGTGGAACATATCCCAGTACTATGCAGAGACCACTGGTTGCATCTCAGCATCCCAGAGCAAAACATAGAAAAAGAAAATAAACTCCAGGAACCCAGGTTTATTTAACACTTGTCCAAATCTCCTTTAGTGAGAAGGTTCATAGTTCATTCAAGCTCCTTTGTTCATTTGTGTTATTGCTGGCCACAAGGTATTTGAGATCTACCTGTTGTCATTACTAACTAGCTCAGGCTCATGCTTTGGAAGAAAAAAAACCCACAACTTTTCATGTCTAAGCAGTTTGACTACTTAAAGAGCTGAAATTTGTCACAATCATTCTTCTCTAGAAGTCTCCACACTAATAAGATCTTCAAACGAAAAATCGTCTGTAATAAAAACTATTAAAGAGTTTTAATCAGTGTTTTCAAAGTGAAAGTCAACATTTTCAGTTAAAATCCACTGTTCTGTTTCAGTTCTGGTTGGACAAGACTGAGCAAAAAATCCATCTGCATGAGCAACTACGAGAGCCATATGAGTATCAGAACATCAGTCTGGAAATGTTTAAACTACCTCAGATCTTCCTGTTCAAGAGATGCAGAAAATTTCAAAACATACAGTTAGGATAAAGAGGAAAACATTAAGGAAAGGAAATCTGGAAACTGGGTTGAGGCATAAGGGCACAAAGAAGAAATTGCCCACACAAATGCTTCCTTTGAGTAGCAGCAGTTTCAAATACATTCTCCGCCTCATAAACACGAATGGAACATTAGCCTGCAGACTAAGTACTGGCCTGAAAACGGGATTAAAACCACCCGTAGCCACAGGTGTCAACTGCCTGTTTTGATTTTGTAGTTTACCAAAGGATGGCAGTTGCTCTCAGGTTTTCAGCACAGAGCTCAAATACTTTAAGGTCATTTAATATTTCTAATGTCCCCCTCTCTTAGGGGAAAAAAAAAAGGACGAATGAGAATTCCCCTTGCCCAGTGTCTTGGGGGACAAGGTAACGTGCTGCACCTCAAGCCTTAGCCCTCCGTACCGGCGCAGCGGAGCACGAGGCTCTCGCTAGCAGATGACGTAGCGGACGAGGTGGGAGCCCCGCACTTCCCGCAGCCGCTGGCAGTGGCGCAGGATGTTGAGGATGCTGTGGAAGCGCTTGTCCACCTTCAGCTGCGTGAACTCTTTGATATCAGCCTCCACGATAAAGAATTCGCCTGGAAAACAAAAAGTGACCTTAATTACCATGTAGGATACATTTGACACTTCAAAAGCAACAACCCAGTTTCTAACAATGCCACACACTAATGAAAACACAGGCAGCTGTAGGATGGCCTCACCATCTCAAGGGCTGTACCCTAAATTTGTCGTCAAAACCAGGGATTTCTAACCTTTAAATTAAGTGCAATGAACCTGCTCTGCTTGCAGACTCCCCGCTCAGCGAGGCTGACTGTAGTTGGTTTTATCTGCTGAAGCCTCTCAAACAACCCCTGCTTCTCTACAGGGGTGCAAAGCACGGGGTGGATCCGAAACCAACACAAGGGAGAAGGCATAGGGCACTGTGCCACTACGGGATGGGGACAGGAAAGAGCAATGGAGAGCACGTCAGAAAGAGCCTCAATGAGGAGCTGCCAGTCAGGCTCTCTTTCAGTGCTTGCTCAGAAGTATTACAGTCTTGGTGACACCCTGAGCTAAAGACAACTCGGGATTGTTTTTTTTTTGCGGAACACAGCACAACTTCACAGAGTAATTCAATGAGGAACAAATTGAGCATTTCAGTGGCAGAACAGAGTTCAGTCGCTGCATGACTTCAATCTGAAGTAATTGCTTGGAGGGTCTCCGAAATAACCTGTGTCCTGATGATGTTCTCGCAGCAAACACAGGTTGCAGAGCTGCTCCTTTGCAGCCCAAGGACAGAGCCTGGCACACATCAAAGCTGCATTTCTACCCTGCCCTTGCCTGCTATCTGATCTGTGGAACAATAACATCTTATCGATAAAGACAATGTGAGAAAAAAAATCAGCCATCTGGAACGGCATCCTATACCTAAGGAAATAGCAAAAGAAAGGTCCTCCAGCAGAGCTGGCAGTCCCTCTGCTCTCATTAGTGAGTGCTTTTAAGAAGCCGGGGCCTGCACTGGAGCTAGAGCACTGCAACACACTGCAGGAATCCCAGGAGAAAGTCCCCCCAAGCTAACAGCATCACTGCACAAAGGAAGGAGCTATTCCAAGCTCTCTCTTCCTAATTTCACTCTCTGTGATTTTATATTCAGTTTTCTGAGAGGTAATTATAGATCTAGTGAAATGACTATTCACTTAATACTTCCTGTAATTTTATAAAGTTTTAACCATGCATCTTCACAAAACTGTAACAAAGAAAAGCAATCTGAAACTAGGGAAAGTGCTAATTAAGGTATCACAAGGAAACATACAATTATTTTTAAGGAGAGTAAGTAGCAGGAAATGAGGTACTCTTCCACAGGACCACGATTTCTGCTCTTGTTAAAAAAAAAAACAAAGTAGCACAGCTAAACATGCCCTAGCTTGGGAAAAGGACAGCAACAACCTTCCTTCTCTTCCTTTTACCCAGGAGCAAGGCAGAGGCAGCATCAGCCTAGATAAGTTAATAGATAACAAGACATACTCCATTCTCAAGGTACATCCATTCATGCGATGCACTAGGTGCTCGAGGTCATGCCACCTTCCTCACATACAGTCAAACTGGAACACATCACAACTATAACACTGAGCATAACCTGGTGTCACTCATTCCAAAAGCAGAGCTGGCCAAAGGGTTATGGTTTGCCTGGAAATAGCAACTCCCTGCACTAAATAAGCAACTAAACTAACTCACTAAATCACCTCACTTGGGGGGAAGTCACCTTGACAAGCTAGACAGCATCTTTTCTCATCTGGAAATCGGAGAAACAGGTCAATTGGCAGCCAGCCCAGTCTGAGGAATAGTGGGAATCCTAAACACACACTCACAGGAGAAATTCAAGCAAACAAATCGATGACTGCACAACCTCATCCCCAAAAATGCAATGGCTAAAGACACTTAATCATTTTGTGCAGGTCAAATAACTGTCTGACAGGCTGCCAGAGCTCTCTCTGGTCTTTCTAGATCATTAGTCACACAAAAAAGCAACCTCTCAGATGCTGAATGTCCTAGTTTCGTAACTGAACTTTCCAACATAAACCAGAAAATGAAGAACAGCTCTCAGGTACTCGAAGGAATTAAAAGCTCAATTTTCACACACCCTGAGAAGCATTATCTGACAGAAAATTGTCTAACTGGTGGTGCTCTCATTGCAACCAATACTCCCAAGGACCACAGCACCAACTAAAGAATATTTCAAATGTTAGAAGGATGATTTTAGCATTTAACCTCTCTCCTACAGCCACGAGGCCAAACTCCTAACTCTTGCTCTGGGGATGATGACAGTCAAATCCCCAAATCTACAATACTCAAAGCTGCAGAGTGACAGCACCTAAGAACTAGACAAATAGCTTGCAGACCACTACATCTCTCCAAAATAAGAGTTCTTTTCTGCCAGCATCTTGGAGTATTCATTAGTTCCTGCATTTAGCAGGATGGTACACTTGTTAGTTACCAAAAGGTCACCGGTTTACATGGTGAAACTTGAGAGTCCCAGGGTCATCCTGAGTCTTTACAGCACCACAAACACTGATATTGGACCTCAAGGGCTACCAGGACCCAGAGCTAGGTGCTCCTTCGGCTCTCCTGTTTTCATGGCTCCATAGAACAAACTTAGCATTTTGACATTTATTTCCACCCAGGAATTCCTTCTGTGGTTTTGACCCACCTTTTCCTCTCTGATACCAGTATCAAAATAGTGTCTGCAGAGTCCAAAGTTCAGCTGGTTTTGAAAGTGAAACAAATATTTCAATAATTTTTTCCTTAATAAGAGATATTGTTAGACCAAGGCAAAACTTGTATAAGTGAACTCTACTTGAGCCTAAATCAGAAACTGGTCACATGAAGTGCTCTAGTTGTAGGTTTGTTATACATTTATTAAAGCTCTTTACAACATTTACTTTCACCTGAAAAGTTTGTCCTGTAGCTCTCAAAATAAAAACCAGGGTAGTCATACCCACAGTTCCAGAGCTCCCTCCTTGCATATGACCCACTTCTAAAATCAAGGAGCTAAGGATGTTAAGGCATGATACTAGAATAGAGACAAATTTGATCAGAGAAAAATCTAAGATAAAGAAAAGCTTTAGTATAACATAAGGTAACATTCTATTAAGAGTAGAAACCAAGAAGCAGAGACCAAGGAGATATGTAAGAATTCTCTTTCTGTGAGATACAAGAGTGCTTGCTCCACACTGTGTCCAACATTGGAAACCTAAGGGGGCCTTCCAAAGACATCTCCAAGCAAGACATGGATAGTACTCTTCTTCCTGGCATACATTACGTATATGGACTCAAAAGGAAAGGAAGGTCCAAGAGCAAATGCTAATACTAGATATGTACTTATCTTTGGGAAAAGGAACCTGTAAGATCCAACCAGCTTGTAAATTGAGACAGATGCATTTTGCTGTTATTTTGCTCCCTGATGCTTCTAGAGGCAGGACAACCTCTTAAGATACAGATCTTAAGCCATTCTTCCACAAAGCCACTGCAGCATGATCATTTGCATATCCCAACTTTAGCTTAAGTTTTTAAAATAGCTCATGTCCATTCTACCTTAACCAAACTGTGTGAACTGCGGTTTAATTTTTATCAAGTTTATTCATAGCAATTCTAAAGTAAATCTTTGTGTATTCAAAATTTTTTTGGCACAGTGCTCTGTGAAAGTGATATTCTTTTAGTTGAAATACATTAAGCAACTAAAGGCAGTTATGAGGAAACTATTCAGTCAAAATAACAATCCTTGTTCTTAAATTGTACCACTTTAGCAGCTCTTAAGCAGTGCCCTGTACAAGATTACATCATCCATCCAGTCACTGAAGAATGCCAGTTCTGCAGCAGGTACTAAATAAACTAAACATCTGTTAAGTAGCAGCAAGGAAGCAGGAAAGGAGCTGGGAGAGCTACGAGCCCTTGCAACAGGATTAAAAGTTTATCTAGGCAAGACTCTTGCACTGGAGATCAGGCACAAAGCCTACTGTTATTGACACCAATCAGTGCGAGCCTCTCATCAACTGCTGCAGCACCATTTCAGGATCTATATTCTTATCTAGATAGCAATATCCTGCTGGGCACTGGACAGCAACAGTGGTTAAAATTATTTGGAGAGTAATACTGACATTTCGGGTACCACTTTCCCATGTCAGGCATCCCTCTGTTGTGCCTAGCTCAGAAGATGAGCTAAACTAGTACAAAAAGACCAGAATAAACTGGGCTTCTGCTACAGTTGTGACTATTCAGTTGTCCATAGTAAACATGCATTTATAGACTTTGTGGACTAAAATACTATCTGGAGATGGATCTCTCTTTTTTTCCTCTTTAGTTTATGCCAAGGGAGAGCCTCCCTTTTGAGTCAATAGAGCCAGAGTGAAAGTTGACTGCTTTGGGCTTCCAAGTATTGTTGGTGCCTCCATAGGGAATGTGAATAAGCAGGGTGAGGGCTGATTTAGAGCGCAGCAATCCATGGGGAGGGAGGGAAGGCCCTTTCAAGTCTTCAGACTGCTTTGGGTTTTTCTCTTTCTCAGCTGAGAATTAGTCCCAGGGGGATTTCCAAAATTTTTTCAAGACTGATGTTTTCAGGCACTCCCACAAGTTAGGGTTCTCCATCCTCTTCCAGAACACACAGATTGTCTCTTTTCTGAAAATGTGATGTTTCATGTTTGAAACACCACAACATGAAAATCACCTACTACCACAAGTCATATAAAACTCTTCTCAAGTAGTTTTATACTTGCACTTACAACATCCAAATTCTGTGAGTTTGCTGCTAACAGACATAAAAGGTACCTTTTGTATCCTTTGTTTCTTCTTCCAGGAATCTGTGGTAAAGATTTCTGACAGCCGCATTCATAGATTTTAGTGGCTGGTGCAGGATCTTGTATTTGCTAACCACAGCCTTGTTCATGTCTTGAACAACTGCATTAATTTGATCATATGTTATACGGCCCCTCATGTACCTGAAAAGTCAAATAAATAAATGATTAACCAGAAAAATCTCAGAATTAAAGCTCTGTGTTTATCTCTTTCCTAAGTCCGAGCTGAACTTGCTTTTCCTAGATAGGGATGGTTCCTTCTGCTTTGTGTTAATGAATAAACAGAGTAGGGGTTTTTTTGATCATTTAATAATGCGGAAGGAAAAAGTAAACCCATAAAGCCTAAACCAAGAAAACGAAACATCAGAATGTCTAATTAAAATGTTAAAACACAAAAACAAACAAAAAAAACCCCCCAAACCTCTGGCAAAATAATTCAAAAAATGAAATAAGTGTTGTGGTTATAGCATATCACTTACATGACAAAGAAAAATAAAGCAACTGCAGAAAATAAACAATAATTCATTTCTAAAATGTTTCTGCCTAAAAGTACAATTTAATTAAAAAAAAACTCTGTTTATTCTTACTGGTATTACTCTGTTTGAAGAAATGTCAAGTTTTTATTATTTTACTATGCAAGCTCCTTAACTGTATATACACAGAAGTTCCACAGCACCACCATCATTTTTTGAGCTCTCAGCATTTCATATAACAAGTATCAAAATAGGAATATTTGCTGACAACAGCCTAGAGGTACAGGAAGGACAAGAAGATAAAAACCAAAGCAAAATAGAAATATTCATACAGTGGAACATTCACAAGTGAAGCTGTTCTGTATTTAGAAATGTAAATACATGAATTCCAGGAAAGGAAATAGATTGCAGAGCTACCAACTGGGGAACAATTATATGGAAATGAACTCTGAAACAGTAAAGTAAGTACGAGACAAAACTCCAGAAATCACTGCAATAAAAGCCTAGGCTAAGTTTAGCACTTTAATAAAGCATCTAAGCAATTTGTTGTGGAATTTTTCAGATGTTATTGCATATTTTCCAGTGTCATGTCTGGAATACAAGCAGGAGGACACAAACAAGTACCATCAGGAAAGACCCTGCTGAACTCCTGCAGTGTTCTCATGAATAAGTGCACTTAGTCCTGCATAACACTAAATTACTGTTACAAGAAAGGCAGGTAGGGACTGAGCTCTGATACACAACTACAAGCCTTCTAGGCCGCATTAAGGGCATAGGGAGCAGAGCAAGAGAAGGGATCATCCCCATTTGTGAATTATCCCTCGGTGGTGCAGGGCAGAAGAATGAGAGACAATGAGCATGAAGTGAAACGGGTCAGACTGGCTGTAAGGAAAAGACTTTTCCACCACGGGAAGCACGTTGTGCAGAGAGGCTGCACAGTCTCCATGCTCAGAGATTTAAAAGACACAAGCAGTTAAAACCCTAAACAACTATGTCCGACCCTACAACTTTGAACAGCAGGTCAGGCTAGAGATGTCCAGAGGATAGTTTCATTTGAAAGATCCTGCGATCACCATTCAGTCATTACAACAAATCAACCTTGGCTGTTTCGATTTGGTTCAGTTCAGTTTGCAGGTTACAAATATTCTATTGAAAAAAAAAAGTTACAATTCATTTAAAAAAATTTATAGTCTTTTTTTTTCCAGTCAGTCCATCAGGTGACTAAAAGCTGTAGAGCAATCAGACTGAAGAGATCAGTGAGCATGAAATTATTCCCTCATTTTTATCTGACCGCAAAAGCTTCAATCTTCGAAAAATATGCAAAGAATATACAACACAAGTAGCTATTCAATTAAAACCAATATACTAAAACCAGCATGTGGAGTGGTATTTTGCAGCAAACAACTAAAAGGAAGTCCTCACTGGGGATTTTATAAATAGTTGCTACTGTAAAACAAACAAAAAATCTGCAATGAATATATAAGAATCTCTGAATCAAAGCAACCGCTGTGATTTCAAAACAACTTTGCACCAAACTATTTGCAGTCAGTCAAGGCCATTGTCTTCCCTGCTATAAATACAGTGTAGTTTGTAACTTGACTTTAATGGGAATCAGAATACATATGGCAATAGTAAAAATACCACAGGGTCTTTAGCAATTATGGACAAGAGCCAAGCAGCATTTTGCAGAATTAAACCTATTATCCTGTCTCACAATCAGCAATGTGACCCTTAAGCCTCTGCCTTACACAGTGAACACAGGCTGCACAAAGCTGTTTTGCTCAAGCTGCCCTCCAAGCTGCTTAAAACCCAAAAAAGTCTGAACCCAGAGAAGTAACTCACACTGCAAGGGCTAAACTTCAGAACTTGAGAAAGCTTTGAGAGAAGATCCATCCAAACCACCATGCAGAGAGATCTACATTTAATGCTAGATCACAAGTAAAGTTTTCGACTTCTTTCCTATTTTGCTAACTCCAGATTCAAAGTTGGAAGTGCAGTCATTTTTATATAAATCCTCTATTCATACCAAGGTTCATTCATACCAAGGTTTCACATAACAGGAGCACCATGACCCCTGAAACCCAGTCACACTCTGCACAAATTAGTAACGCAACTAACAACCACAGAAGCACTCTGTCTATATACATTAACTGCAATTTATTGCTCTTTGTTGCCCTCATCATTTTTATAAAGTCACGGGGAAACTATAACTATGCAGATTAAGGTCTAAAGTGTAACACCACCTTTATTTATGTTCCCTCTATCAGTAGAGATGTGGCCAAAACAGTTAAAGCCAAGGAACAACCCAGCTCATCTAAAAGTAAATGCTACCCAAAGTGTCTGTGTTTTTTCTTCTGTGTGAGCCTTGTAGTTAACTAAGTACAAACTCATACTGTTCCACAATGCTTTTATACTTCTATCTAGCTGTGGCTAACAACCTGACAAGTGTTGACGTTTAGTTCAGTTCTTTCAGTAATATGAAAAATATACTAGTTGAGTTAGTTCAGGATTCATCCATCTAATTTAGATTTAAAACTAATCTTAAGTCTGCACCAAAACCATAGTCCCTGCACTACCATACTGCTCTGCTTTATAAAGTCTTTTGGATGAACTTGCCTAGGGACTGTGCTATTGGAGTCTCCCAGCCTTGGGACCAGAGCT
>JAUBOD010000963.1:751529-768044 GCA_032353885.1 Nothura maculosa
GCTTCTGATTATGTTAGACATTACAAATGCAAAGAAAATGCAACAGATGATACTAAGTTTGTGTTTTCTTCTCCCCTACCTCATAGGCGCAATTGCAAGAGCGAAATGACCCTCCACAGCTGCTGATAGACTTCAAGTATATGTTCCCAGTTTTGTTCCCATTCAACCCATCCTCCATAACCATGGACTCTATTCATCTCCCTGCTGCTCTCAACTTGGAATTTCTCATTAAAGTCTGAAGAAAAGAGAATTAAGTCTATTTCTTCTACCCAGAGACCTCCAGCAAAAAAAAAAGAGAGAAATCAAAAAAGGAATTAAGGAGCTCTTTAAATCTGGACCAAATAAGTTAATGGAAGAGCCAATACACAGAAATAAATGGACTGTACAGTAAAAAAAGACTGATCTATATGTGATTTTTTTTTTGGTAATTTGTAGTTCAGAATAAGGATACTTGAAATACTTTTTTTCTTTTTCTTTTTTTAGTTGCTTGATTTTATGCTGCCATAGTTCAAGGCCCATAATAATTTCCAAAAGCCACTAACAGAAATGAATGATTAGTGGGATAAAGCTTACTTTGATCTTCATAGGTGACTATGAAGAAATGACAGCTAAAAATCTAAAAATCCTAGATATTTATGTTGCCTTCAAGGACATACAAGTCTAATCTGTAGGTGGTCTGTATATATTAATAATGGAGATATGCAATTCTGCCTATTGTTTTTGCTAGCAACCGTATCACAATAGCTCAGAAATTCAGCTGCAGAAGGTACAAACTTGTGTTTATCTTTCAGGTTAAGGTAACAGGCTTGAACAGCGACTGTTTCCACTGATTTGGAATTTGTCATGAATTCTTGGTTTCACAAATATTGCTTTCCTTGCTTCGTGCAACATGTCTCTTATTTGCACATTACAGGGAAGTCAAATAAACTTCCAGTTTGGACTTTTCTTCCATTACCAAATTCATATTAGTGGCTCACAAAGATCATATTGTCAAATGATGTGATCTTGAGACAAGGGACTGTCCGAGGCCGCCTGCTGCTTGTGCAGCTAAGTGCCATCCTGAGCGTTCTTGGTTGGCCCTTGCTGTGCTTTTAGAGGTCAGATACTCTCATGCATGCTTGAAGGTGGTTGAGCCCAAGAAAATATATTTCCTTTCTTTTATATAGCTAATACAAGAATCTTATGTATAAGTAAATCAGGAAAGTGCAAATAAGTTTAATAAACGTGTCCCCAGCCCTTCTCTGTTCAGGGATTCATCTTAAACAATGCTATAAGGGCTGGGAAGCAAAAATGACTACTTTTAACTCAAAAAACCATCAGAACGTTTACCAGCAGTGCCAATACCTTAGATAAATGAAGAATACTTTGAGAAGGAGAGGAAAAAAAAAGTTTGAAAGCAAAAGGGAATGGCTAGGCAATTAAATGGTGATTTAACACCAAAAATCACTGACTGGTGTGCTAGTACTATAAGCCTTTTTTTTTCTTTTTTTTTCCTTTTTTTTATAACAGCCAATATATTGAACAAACCTTCTGACCTCTCTAGCTGGCATTACAAGGGTCTGGCTACTCCCAAAAGCACTAATTGATTTTTCTCAGTACTTGGCACACTACATTTAATTACTGCGGTCACTGTAGAAAACCACTGTGCTTTCTGAAATGCAGAGGAGAGGCAAAAAAGAGCATTTTGGCCTCTCTGTTCCGTAATGGTCTTGTCTACACAGATCTTTTCCTACTGGCTTCTCTGGTTGTGGTCCTGGTTGTCTGAGCACTTTCATGATGATTCAGAGCTCTTGGAAAACCTTCCTGCATCATTCAGGCTGCTTTTTCTTGGTGTACATTATTATATCCATGCAGCAAACTAATGATTAGGGATCCAGTCAGTTTGGGGATCCAGTCATTTTGGAGGGTTAAAACTTATAAAGGCACTTAAGGATGCACAACATTTAAAAACCACCACGCTGCAATCACTCTTTTAGATAGTGTGTTTTCATTTCAACATCATGTATATAATCTATGTATATACAAACTGAAATAGTCCTGTATGTACTATAAATGTATATTATTATCCAAAAGCACATTTTTAAAGAAAAAAAAAATGAGTGCTACTAAGAATTGTATTGGTCTGTGCTTGACGATAAATGCCATGTTGCAAATGGAGGACTAGGATTTAATACTGTCAGTGAAGGACAGAGCTAAGGCCATTCCCTAGGGAGCAGTTACCTTTTTCTCTAACAATTACCCAACTAATTATAGAAGAAAATTTACAGCTTGCACAGTACCAGCACTACCTCCAACTTGCAGCCCGTGAGCATCTGCATCTACCACGTGTTTTCAGTAGTGCCTTCATCTCCCCTTCGCACATAGTAGGGATGACACCACCAGTGCTCTACGCAAGCACATGCTCTTTTCTCACTTCCTCAGCTACAATATTTTTATTTATTGTACCTACCTCTTTCCACCTCTTGCAAATGAATGTTTTTGCAATGCTCTGAATTTAATTTTCCGATTAAATCATATCCCTTTCTTTCCCCCCCATATAATAGAAGTAGCTTGTACTTTGGCACAGTACGAAACAGAAATAACTTTCAAATTGAAGTTTTTCCACAACAGGGTCATAACGCAGTGCTATTTCTCAAAAGTCATCTTAGGCCAACGGTTTCCTCTCAGGCTCTTCGGGTTTCTACCTCTCTGTTGTAAATTATTCAGTGTACTATTCCCAACAGACTGATTAAACCACTGCTTATTGGTCAGATTAAATGACAGTTTGCCACAGAATCCTCTTCTGTGATGATTTTGTTGCTGATTGGTTATGAAATGTGGTTAATACTCTTCTCACAAATAGTGGTCTTTCACTGGAGTTTTCAGGATAATAATTTATATGTATAATAAAGAGACTTTCTTAAAATGGTCAGTATGTATAGATAGGACCTGCAGTTCCATGTCCTGATCTGTAATAATGTAGCTGCTCCATTAAACTCCACCTGGAAGAGGACTCTGGATTAAACATTTTTCATATATATAATTTTCTCTGTTAGCAATTTTTTAGACTTGTTTTTTAAGCATTAATTTTGTTAAATTGCTATGCTCAAGCCTGCTTTGCTGTCCTCGGATTGGCATTTCTTTATTTAAGGAGCAGATTTAACACAAAGCATGGCTTTGAGAAAGCTGGCTGCTTTCCAGATGTCTTTTATTTTTAAATATTGTTTATAAACTTGAGCATTTTCCCATTGTGTGCCTTTAGCTGTTACTAAGGTAACTGACTTCTCACCGAGTGTTCCCAAAACAAATGCTAACCTGTGGGGATATTTTTAGTGTTCTGCCATGAAAATTTGGATATAGAAATCTGCTTAAAAATATGACTTGAAGAAGGTCAGCAAAAACATATTGGACTAGAAAGAAACAGTACTGACCAATATGAGTTTGTGGATGGATCCTGTACTTCCCAAAAGCAGGACTGAATCCTTGGAGTGATTCATTTCCCTGGAAATGAATCCAGTATGGAAATCTTCCATCCCTTCCCTAAACCAAACTAACTGCCTCTTCAAAGATGCTTTACGTAGGTATTTGGTGTCTCTGAAAAGTCTCTTGGACAACATTCACATTTTAATTGATTGTTTTGGGGGTGGAAGTTTTGTAGCTAAGATTGCTGATGTTCAAACTGGGAAAACACTGTGGGAGAAAAAAAGGAAAAAAAAAGATGAATTTATGCAATACTGTGTCCTTAACATTTTTGCTTGTAGAACTTACTTTCCTAAATCTAAAGTGAGACTTCCTGCATGAGTCAGATAATAACAAGAGGTGGGCAGGGTTTAAGCACACAGAGCCCTCTCTCTTTCTCCATGCTGTTATTTAAAAATACATACAAGCGAAGAGGATAAAGTCCAGCCTGCCCAGTCACGTTACTGCAATAGTAAAGTAGGTAACTTCCTGACCTGCAATTTATGGCATTCACTAAAAAAAAAATGTACAAGTAATAGCAAGGCACTTGAAGCAGCAGGTTATTTTCCTGCCCTTGCAATCGTTAACTTGCTGGACTGTGCAAGTTCATTCTTGCAATCTGTGTTTAATTGTAAAACCAACACTTTGTGATTGCATGTTAACGTGGCCACCTCACTGGAGCGGCTTGCATGAGCGGCCATGAACCTTTGCCTCCAACTTTGGCTTGCTTAGGTTGATTTTAAACAACCTTTTCCCAATAAATTTACAGCAATGTGAACATTAAATAAACAGTCCCTAGAGAGTATTCACCAGCGAGCATGCAATTTATTTTAGAAATGTAAGTGCCAGTGAACAAAGACATTCAAATTAAGTTGGAGTGAAAAGCAACAAAATTATCTAAAAATTATGCTAAATCAGTGCAATTCCTGTTTTTTCTTGTTTGTTTTTGTTTTATTTATTTATTTTGTTCTGGGGTTTGTGACATCTCTTTACTGCAACTTGTGAAGGTTCTGGCTGCTCTGCAGTAGCTGAATGATACACAGGAGTGAATGCTGCGGATGAAATAAGTGCTACAGCTTGGGAAAACACGCTTCCGTTTTGAACAAATCTGTAAACGACACCTTTGTTTATAGGAAAATGCTTGTAATAGTGTAATATTCAGCTGTGGATTAAAAAAAAGAAAATTTTGTGAAATAAACACTTATAAAGAAATCGTGACTTTGGATCAAAAATGGGAATGTATCATATTTTATGATATAAAATATAAATACATATCCTCTATAAACATATATCACACATATCACATATATACACGATATTTATTTTATATATATATATGTAATATAGGATGAAGTTGTGGGTGGACAGGCCCACAGGTCCGCAGTTGCCAGGCAACAGCCACGCGCCGCCCTGCGTTTCCGCAGCCGCCGATTCCCCGGAGCGCGCGTCGGCTGTCGAAACAGAAGGCCGAGGAAAAACAAAAGAAGAGACAAAACCTAAAATCTAAAATAAATTACAAAAAATAAAATGCGTTTTTTTACACCTCTACTGCCCGCAGCACGGGCATCTGTCAGCCCCACCCCGCGGCGGCGTGGCGAATTCGCGGCTGCGGACGCGCAGGCTAGCGGGGTGCGTTGGCGGCAGTGGCGGCTGAGGCGGCGCGGCCATGGCGCTCCTGAGGGGTGAGGCGCGACCCGGCGGAAAGGGGAGAGAAATGGGCAGAAAGAGGAGGAAAAAGGGCAAAAAAGGGGTCCCGGCTGCTCAGCGTGGCCGCGGGGAGGTGGCCGGTGACTGCCCACGAGGGGAGGCCGCGTTGGGGCTGCGGTGCTGCGAGGTGTCGCCGCTGTGGGGTCGCCGGGGCGGGCAGTTTAGATTAACAACGTGAATGTGCAAATATATATCTGTTAATTAAACATGTCTGCGTGCAGAAACCTGGAAAATTGTATGTGTAAAGGTTCCTTTTGGTGTCGTCGGACAGTTGGCTCTTCTGGCAGCGATAGCGCAGGATAAAGTCACCTTATAAGTTCTCCTGGTTCCTAAGTTTTCCATGTTAAGAATACTAGAGCCTGTAGGCGCTTTAAATTTTGTTCCTCCTAAAAATAAGACGTTTGCCGCCTACTTAGCGTGCAGTACTTAATACTTACTTTATTGCCTAATTCATTTAAAGAACAAATATGAAACTTACTGACAGGTATTTTTTCATATTTCCCAGTGTTCTGCTACTTGCCAGGTTGTCCAAGTAATAACAGAAAACATGGGCTGAAGTTTCAGCAACGAAAGGCAATTTTGGCGCCATTTCAGTAATTTTGTTTTGCTCCACAGAACTGCATGGTAGAGAGGACAGCTTTGCCTGTTTATTTATTTGATCTTTGGTTTTGGTGTCTGATTCAGGATCTTTTCTCGTATCTTGGCACTGTGCTTTTCGTGCACCCTTCTTGTGGCTCAATTTTTTGAGGTTAATGGTTGTTTTATAAATGTTTGAAATAGGATTTGACTGGTACTTTCATACGAAGTGTTGAGGAGTTAGGGCATATTTCAGTTCTACATAATAAATATATTAACTAAGTAGTTAAATAATAATAAATATATTAACTAACTAACCGTAAACCCATATTAGCAGATGTCTTGAATCAAATGTATTGCAAGGATTCGGGGTGACCTTTGCTCCATAGCCCCCAAAGTTTCCAATGCTGCTCTGCATGTTTTTCATAGCAGTCTGCTCTCCGCTAGTGTGTGTCAGCTTGGAAAGTAGTGATGACCTTGGGAATCTTACAGTGGGAATGGATGTGAAAGAGCCTCTTCCTCTCAGCCTTTCCTGCTGTCCTTTGATCCTTTCTTGCTCAGGACTTGAGCTACCCTTTGCCCATTCTGATATGCTGCTGTTCCATGGAGGGAGTGGTGTTTGTAGGTCTCTCCTACTTAGCAAAATCAAGCTCTTGAGTAATTCCCTTTGGGCAATAGATTTGTGATCACTTCAACACAACACTAGAAGCGGTTGTGCTTGTTTCTCTGCCCCTGGTAGTTCAACCTTTACTCTGGAATTACTGTTTTATTGATCCACCAGAAAGCAAATCTGACCACAGGAGCAGATCTAAATGAAAATTAGCCCCTCTCTCTCCTGCTTTCAGCTTCCACTTTCAGCTACCTCAGTGGTCTGGATTAGTCTTTGGCCTGAAGTTCTGTTGCAGAGAAGTGGGTTGCAGTGAGCAGCCTAATGAAAGAGAGGAGATAAGTGTGAGCGTAAAAGGAAGGTGTAAAGTAAATTCCACCTCCAGACTGATTACAACACTGTGTAGCTGATTCAGCAAATAACATAGATAACCAACCACCTGGCCAAAAAGGAGGAGAACTTTTGATCTGTTTCTTTAGCGGACCGGCAAAGCTTTGCAACCAGGAGAAGCAGGGAGAGGAATCAGGCCTATTGATACATATATATTTTAAAAAATGCTGATAGTGTTTAGTGGGGAGGTAAGCTTGTAATGAATAAAATACTTGTGGAGCTTCACAGGTTGTGTCTATTTGTAGTTTGGAGCCCACACGGTCTTCTTGAGTGCATTCATTCTGTGTTTCAGATCCCAACACTGTATTCCTGTCCTTGTCAGCAAACAAGTGTGACCTTCACCCGTTTGGAAAGGCCCCTTCTGTAACTCCTGCAGTCTGGGCTCCAAACACATGAGCAGCAGAGGGGAGCACCCTCTCTCTGCCAAACTGGCCAAAGAGCGTTTGCCTTGCCCAGCTTGCAGAAAACAACCTGAAGGCAGCCCTAGAGCATTCATGAGTAGCATAAGGAACAGGTGTTTTGCTTAGCTACACTTTTACATCCTTACTTATCCCTATAGTGTTGCTTAAAATAATTTGTAGATGTTCTCGTGGCAGCAGCAGGGAGAAGGGGCGGGTGAGCTCTGCTGCTCAACTGGGCAAAAGTTCACGGGCTGCCTCACGTGGCAGGGAGCTGCTGTGCCAGATAGTCCAGAGATCTTTGGCTTGGTCTAAAGACAACGCTCAAGTTCTTTCTGGCCAGCTCATTTATGTGTGTGCGCCTTGCACAGGCTCTTGCTTTCTGCTGAAAGCTGTGTTTTGTCCTCAGAAACTGGAAGGCAGCTGCCAAGGCAGTTTAGATGATCTCTATCATTATCGAAGTATCACTGTGCTTTTGATTATAGAAACTTTTTGCTCTGAAGTTAAAGGAATCAAAGTTAAAAGGGATCTTGAATTTTACTCGGTGTGAAAACTATGTCAATGTTTACATTTCAGAATATAAACTTGTGTTTACATTTCAGAATATAAACCAGCAATATACTATAGGATGAGAGAACCTGTGTTTTGTAAAAGGCCTTTTGTGTTTTCTTCACACTTGTTCATTATGGTATTTCATGAATCCCACTCTGATGCTTTTAGTACAGTAACACTGAAGTCTGGTATGATATGGCAGCCTGCTTTGTCTGCTGTATACTCAAACTTTTTTTTCCCTTTTTCTTTTTTTTTTCCCAAACCTATTCTTGAAAAAGAGTTATTCCCAGCCTCTTCTCAGCTTTTCCTTCTGCCCACTGATTCTGTGTACCTTCTCTGTGTAAAGTGCTGCTATAACCTGTGTCTTATCTTGAAATGTGTGGTGTTCAAGTTGTCTGTATTTACAAAGCCTCTTGTGAATTATTTGTTTGAAGGCAACCTGCTGATTTTATGCTCGGTTTAGTCGCTGTGCCTGCTCACCTGTACAAAACCTTTTGATAAATTCATTCGCTTTGCCACAGGTCTGTCTGATAGCTGACATAAATACAAATAAAAGAATTCAGTCACCTCCGCTATTCCACACTTACGGATAATCCTTGCTTGTGTTGCAGGTGTTTTCATTGTTGCAGCGAAGCGAACTCCCTTTGGCGCCTATGGGGGTTTGCTGAAGGACTTCACAGCCATAGACCTGGCAGAACAGGCTGCCCGGGCGGCGCTAGCGGCTGGCAAGGTCCCTCCTGAGATCGTTGACAGTGTCATTGTTGGCAATGTCATGCAGGTTGGTGACATGGAGAATGTGCTGGTCGATGATTATTTCAGTCATCTATTTCAGTGTGGTTCTGCAGGCAATCACTTCTGATTTGCAGCCAAGAATAATCAAAGGGGTGAACATGGAATGAATGAGCATTCATGGTGTAGTGTTTCCTGCTCATATTTAAAGGACTTAAATTTGTGGGACTTGATTTGTAACATTACTGGAGCAAGATTGATCCTTCATTTTCAGTTCCTCAGATCCAATCTAAAGCAGGACAAGCTGATCTTCTCTAAAATGTGGATTCAGAAAACCTTGAGTGGCTAATCTGTGGTTCATTTTTCTTATTTTAATGACTTGAGCCGTGTAACATAATGAACAGTGAGTTGTCACTGGATTGTATAAATCCTTTTTCTTTCTGGGGACTTGACTGGTTTGAGCCCCTTCCTATTGAGTTTTTTCTGTAGATTTTTTAAAGTTAATATAATTGCTTCGATCTCGAAGGATACGTCTTGACTGGCAGAAGCATTTGGGGAATGGTGTCTTTCCCAGGGGGCTTGTGATATAGATGCAATTGAATGTGCCAGCATTGCAAAACTGCGGGTATCCACATATCTACATCAGAGGCTTTGTTTTAGGCAAGAAAGCCAAGAGTGTTCTTCTGTTTTGTTTTGTTTTTTTGACTTCACCATATTAGGTACTGATATATTGCTTGCAGTGTTTACTATGTTAAAGGTGCAGAAGAAACAAATACCCGAGAAATTTCACAATAAATGAACAAACATATTCTGTTCCTTCTTAAGAACTTTCAGCCAAAAAGGTAGCTTTTGTTTTCCTTTTACAGCTACCACCTGAGCTTCTTTTAGTCAACCTTTTATATTTCTTTTTGTAAGAATTATTTGTGGTCTAGAATAGCAGACGAAGTACTGCATTCAGATGTCACTTAATGCTTTCACATAATGGATAACATTTTTGCTAATAAAAATATATCTTTTCACATTGAAATAAAATTTCTTTTCCCTTGTTTCATACCTACCTCCTCCACCCCAATAGATTTTATTTTCTTAGTGGTGTTTTGTAAGTATTATTTGATTAAGTATAAATATCAATGACCATTTTAAATCTCCCTTATTCAGCAAAATAGTCTTGGATTACATTTTTCTTCTGAACTTCCATTTCAGATAGCTTTGTGCTCAGAACTATGTCTTAATAATACATGTTTGCTTGGGCCATGATCCCCTGGAGCAGTTTTCTTTTTGGAAAAGATCCATAGCAGGGTTGTTGTAATTCAATCGTTTGGGCAGCTCCTGTGCTCTAGTCAGTCATGTGTTGACTCAGCAGTCAAAGTGCAGCTGCCAAATCAGTTTTGTTTTATCCCATGATGAATTTTGGCTTATTGAGGGAATGGATCTAAAACAGACTCATCTGTGTATGGTACAAATAGAAGGGTGATATAACCATCTTTGAAGAAGGAATTAGATTTGCTGTTACAACAGAGCAGTGTACATTGAAATTTCATACATATGATATTTTACGAAGCAGAGATGAAGCAGCAATGGTGTCTTTTCTCATTGCCTGTTTTTTGGAGGGCCTATCCCTGTTAACCTGAGCAGTTTTAATTTCCATTGATATAATGATTCCTTACTAGTTCACATCTGGTCTTTTGTCATCCCACTGTGTCTAAACTGATTTGAAATTTGAAATTAAGGGATAAGGAAAACATAAGATACTGTTAAGTCACCGACTTCAGGATCTTTCTAGCTGCAGTGGTTTTTTCAGCATGATGTCTGGCTCTTAGGACAGCATGTCTTTGAAATCTATGTTTTGACATTGGCCTTTGATCATATAGGTATGTATTTTCTGAAATGAGTCAGAGTGCTTCTTGTGAGTAGTAGAATTGCCCTTGAGCAGAGAGCTCTCCTATCTGTGATTCAATGACAACATTCACATTTTTGAGCAAGACTTTTACTTCCCAAAGAGATAAAGAGCCTAACAAAATCTTTCCTTTGTTCTATCTGCAGACCTCCTCAGATGCCATTTATATTGCAAGACATGTCGGTTTACGTGTGGGAATTCCTATCCCGGTTCCAGCCCTCACTGTCAACAGACTCTGTGGCTCTGGTTTCCAGTCCATTGCCAATGGATGTCAGGTATAAAACCTGTTCTTTCTGTATTTCTGCATTAGCTTTAACCTTTGTCACGTTGTTAACTTGAGAGGAGAGACTTGCTTGGAAACACATAGTGCGTGTTTGGGTGAGTATTATCATGGATTTTTATTTACCACTGGTCAAGATTTCCTGTTGTGTATGGTTGTGTTCAATAGTTCAGCTAGCACAGCACTGATTTTGTGGATGGTTTTAGAAAACCATCATTGGAGTTATTTTGAGTTTAATGGAAGGAATGCAGTGATGCTAACTCACTTATGCAGCAGTTGCATTCTGCAAGTGTAGTTGATTTGTTGTTAAGTATTCTTGCAATCACACCTCTTTGTTCATTTTGTCACTAATGCTTTGTTTTGCGTAAAAATGCTGATGTGAAATCTATCTGCTGATCACAGAGAAGTGTTGCTCTAATTTTCTATTTTTAACACAGTATTTACTCTCTGCCAAAAAAAATAGCTTTTACTCTGTCTTTCAGAAAAGAAACAGCACGTAATTTTTACCCAAGTAGCAATTAGTCATTATGGTGGTTTTATTTTATTTGATTGGTTGGTCAAGGAGGAAAGAAACTTTGCAAACTGAAGTGTGCTTTGTAAATATTTGAGCAGCCTTATAGTTAATAAATAAATAAATAAATTCCTGTTAGATGGAGAATTATTTCACATCTGATCCTCTACAGGAAAATATGGAAGGCAATGCAGAGTTAAAGTTACAAAATTACAATAATATTCACCTGGCTGTTCTTTCTAATGATCTAGAAAAGTCTAAACATACGTGAAGAATTAATCTCCGCTGGAAAAAAAAATCTTTTGGAGATTTTTGTTCATCTACATTGAAAGAGTAGTCCAAAGTTCTTTTCCAAATACAATATTTCCTCAATATAGCTAATGTCAGCTATAGAAATTATTAAGGGATAGTAAATATTAACTTTTTAAATATGAATTAATTTACTGTTTAGTAAATATTAACTAGTTTCCTCAAAAGCACATCAAGGTAGTTTTGTCTGCTTCCATTCCACCGCAGAAATATTCTGGTTAAATGAATCATTTTAGAGAACCAATGTTTTAAACTGCCAGGACATGTGCTTGGACAGTGATATGCCAATGATTAATTAGTGTGTGATTTTTTTTTTTGACAATTTACTTGAGTAATGTTTTCTAAAACAATGTTTCATATTTTAGAATCATAGGGCCCAGTTTCAGATTTTGAGGTTTGATTTCCTTCTGAGAGGATTGCATGTGGAGACAGATTACTCAGCCTCCCACAAAAAAAAACCCTAATATTTGATTTTGCTGTACTAACATTAAAAAAAAAATAGTGCTTAATAGGTTTCTTCCTAAGTCCTGTCACAGACAGGTACCCTTGTTCTCTTCCTCTCCTCATGGGTATAATCCTACTGCATTGACAGCTGGGTGAATGAGCACATATTAAAGGTGGCAGAACCCCCTCTTAATAAAGAGTTACACCCTTCATAAATATATGCATAAATAATTTTGTGTGTGGCTTTGCAGGTGACAAAGTGCTTTCCTAAGCAGTTATTACTGTCCTATGATAATTGCAAACTAACTGCTGGATCTGTTTTGTTTTTGTGTTGACAGGAGATCTGTCTGAATGACTCAGAAGTGGTTCTCTGTGGTGGAGCTGAAAGTATGAGCCAGGCTCCTTACGCTGTTCGAAACATTCGGTTTGGAGTCAAATTAGGAGCAGATGTCAAGGTTTAATATTACCCTCTTTTTCCTTTGAATAAAGTCATGTTTATAGAGCAACAGAAGTATTGGACGCATAAGCGCTGTAGTCTTGTAAATGAAATCATTGGAGAGAGATCCAAATTCAGTGGTTAAAGCATTTATGAAGTATTCAGATATTAAAAAAGGAGGTTGTTTTTGTTAAGAATACAATTTTTCTAATGTTTTCAAAAATATATTTGAGTTTGTGAAAACTGTATATGAATTCCTGTCCCATGTGAAATGGATCATTAAACTCCTGCATACAAAACTTAATTCACTTGATATATTCCATCCAAGTAGTGTATATATGACATAAAACCTTCTCGTCAGAGGATGAGAAATAGGGGCACACAATGAGTTTAGATAAAGGTAGTAAGACTAGCAATGGAGCTTAGACTGGTAGAGAACACATGCCTGCGAGTTGTAAGCATCTTTCAATTTAAACCTGAAAAACTGGAGTTGAATCTATTGACAGAGAAATTATTCTAACAAAGAAGAATTCACAGTGAATACAGTGAAAAAATTGCAGAAGGGAGTGTTTCTCCTGTGATAATTACTGTTTACTCAGCAGGTCTTAACCAAATGAAACTCTAAAATTAGGAAATTAGGATCTTTAAATATTTTCTTTTTATTCTCCTCTGCACTGTTTTCACAAGGTGAAATATGTTAGACTGCCCTTCCTGTGAATCCTCTGTGGCACTGTGGCAGCCTCAGTCTTGGCAGAAAGCCCCTTAGAAAGTTGCTGGTCACACTGAGTTTCCGCAGGTGTCATAAGATCCTTATCATGAAGATAACATGTATCATGAATTACACAGTTACAGATTTAAGAGTGATTTATCTTGGAGAATTGTACTTGACAGAGACAAATGTGGATTACCTAGCTGGACTGCTTGGGCTTTCCTTAATTAGGTTAAGTGAATTTTAGCTTTGCTGTTTTCTCACCTGACGCCTTTTACCCACAGGAAGTTTTAATTCAAGCGTGGTGGTGATTTTAGCTGGCATAGAGCTAATGAGTCAATAACTTGGTGTGATTTTTCACACTTCCTCACTGTTCATTCTTGCTACCAGATATGTTTTCTCATAGCTCATTAGTAAGTAATTCATATAGCAATAAAGTACACTGAAAAACTAAAAACCATAGGCTTTTCCCACACCTCTTAAGAGTGACAATATAAATGAAAGGAGCTACACTAGGACTAAACATAGAGTAATTAAAATAACACAAAGTCTTACATGCACCTTTGCTTTGTATTTCTTCTAATTAAAGTGCCTATAGGTAACCTGACTTAATTTTGCAAAGTGACATTGCCTTCTGAGAGGCTAGTGAGTAATTAAAAGTTAGTAATTTTAAAATTACTGCATTATTACTGCATATTAAATGTTAAAATTATTACTGCATGATAATTATGTCCAATGCAGATGGAAGACACGATGTGGGCATCTCTGACTGACGCACACGTTAAAATCCCTATGGCAGTTACAGCTGAAAACCTGGCAGTCAAATACAACATCACCCGGGAGGACTGTGACCGATATGCCATGAAATCCCAACAGAGATGCAAAGCTGGTTAGTAATTCTGGGAATGGGATGTTACTTGGTATCAATTTCCAGTCTGATTTTTGTAATTTAAAAATCCTTTTGTGTGTGTGCGTGTTTTTGTGTGGTCTTTCAGTTTCCTTGATAAAACACATGACTATAGACATCCAGGATTGTTAAGATGGTAATAGCAGTGCCATGTCACAGGTCTGTTCTTCAGATCCTGACCCAAACGGTGCTCCTTTAGTGGCCGGAAGAGAAGAGGCCATCACCTGCTTCTGAACGGTTTGGGGAGTTATTTAAAATAGTAGGCAGCAAAACATGACCTTATTTTAAATTTAATTTTGTTGTGGTTAAATGTATATGATCTTATTCAGTTAATTTACTGATTTTTGTGATAACAGCTACCATTGTGTAAAGTAGTGAAGTTGGCTCTAAAACCTCTGGCACACTTTCCCTTTTCTCTTAATATTTTACCAGGCATATAAATACCAACAGTAAGTCTAACAGTGATACTGTGATCCTACAACTTTCTTTGAGCTTCATTTTTTTGGACTGTGTATCATTTTCTATCTTTGGAAACATGGGAAAGTTTAACAAAATGTCCAATGGATGTCGCTTTGGAAAGTGTGAATGTTCATGCAGGGCTGCCTGAATCTTGGTGTCTTATAAGGGGATATTCCCTTTGTTCTGCCCAAGCAGGAACATTGTTTCCCTCTTTGGTGGTAGTTGTTTGTTGCTGGTAGGTGTGATGCCACGGTCTCCTATAAGAAGTTAGTGTTGTTCCCCTTTTTTGTTTTCTTTTTAGCCAAACAAACTGCATTTTGCTTTGAATACAAAAGGGTTGCAAAAGTTATTATATGAATTGAGTGTTTTCCTGTTCTCTGCAGTCTACTGAGGACTCAGATGTAGCTAGCCCCAAGACATAGAAGTAGTGTATGTTGCAGAACCTTTCTCTGTCTCCTCAATAAAGAGATTTAAAAAGTAACATTTTAGAATCCAAAGTTGTACACAAACAAATGCATCTTGGATGGCCTGGTGTGCATAGTTGTTTTGCTTTACTGACTATATCAATAATTAATCAAATCTTTACAAGAATGTTGTAAGCACAGCAGATAAGTAATTCACTTTGAAGTCTTTCTTTTGAAAACACAAGTGTATTTTTACCTGGGAAAAGCTCCTGAAAGCTCAGAGAAGTAAAATAACTTTACTGTGGTGGTATTGTTAGCTGTAACATTTTAGTGTATTCTGCCTTTTGATACGAAGATAGTGTAATTCATGTATCTTCATTTGTCCTGTGAGACAACCCTCCAGGAGGGATGAATTGAAAGTACTGAGTAAGTGGAGTGTCTGATCAGCAGGCTGAGGATAGAGATGGATGGAGAAGCTGTGGTTCAGTGTTTTTCCCCCTTCCTGTCCAAATGGAATTTCTACTTTCTTGACCCTTGGAACACTACAGAATAATAGAATAAAACAGAATCACAGAGGTTTGTAGCAAAAATAAATCTAGTCATTAAAAAAGTCAGTTGTTTAAACCTGAAATAGCATTGTAATACTCAAGATTTTTTTGAGAGAATTTTGAGAGTGGTTTTGTATGGCTTATACCAGTTTCTAAAAAAAGAAAACATTAAAACCTCAACTAGTCTTTTTAAACAAATTGTAAGTATAAAAAGAACTTTTCCTGAACTCCTGGTTCAAACAGAGAGAAACTTGTGTATACATGAAAATGAGATTATTGGTCATTCTGGGCAATTATCCACTACTGTTTTTGTCACAGGTCTTTTTCTTTCTTTTTCGTGGTCGTAGCTTCCGATGCTGGTTACTTCAATGAGGAGATGGCACCAGTTGAAGTGAAAACAAAAAAAGGGAAAGAAAGCATGCAAAAGGATGAGCACCCACGACCCCAGACCACGATGGAGCAGCTGGCAAAACTTCCACCTGTCTTTAAGAAGGACGGAACAGTCACTGCTGGGAATGCCTCAGTGAGTACGTCGAAGTCTTGGATCACAAGGTGTCACGTCCTGAGGTTCTCCAAGCTTCTTATTACTGTACTTCTCCCTTCCTGAGCCATCTCTAGCTGTCGGAGCTGTCTTTTGCTAGGAGGGCTTTCTGATTTTGCCACTGAATTGCAGCATGCAGCTTGCCCTGGGTGACTGTTCCAGCCCCTGGATGCTGAGGGATCCTTCAGCCTGCTCCTGTGTCCTAAAATACTTTGCAGTGTCACTGCCCTTTTATCAAGACATCCATGTTTTTTTCGTCAGCTTTGGATATATATGTAGTTGATGTCTGCTCTGGCTGTCTATGGCTCTGCTGGAATTAAATATTCTTCTTTAGGGCTTGCTGAACATTCGCTTTACAAATCACTTAGATGTTTACTGGGCATATTACTGCTCAGCTTTGTATCACAGTTAGGATCCCCTGCGGTCTAAAACACATTTTTCTCCTACTTAGTGTAGACCAGGAGTTGAGCAGCTTGTCCCTAGTGGCTGTTCCCTGTATAGGCATTATCTTAATCAGTTGATTGATGGGTTTGGGGTTACAGTCTGAATGCCTGCCTGAAATAGCTGATAGCCACACTAAGTACTGGTGCCTGAAAAGTGACTTTTAATTTTAAAACATATACATTATTCAACATCAATAGTGTCTTTTCAAGTTTACAAAATGCTGTTTCCA
>JAUBOD010000963.1:792219-805142 GCA_032353885.1 Nothura maculosa
TGCCTGCTGGAGCGGGAAGGTTGGACCAGATGAGCTCTAGAGCTCCCTTCCAACCTTGTAGATTCTGTGACATTTCTATAACTTCATTGCTGCCACTTTGTCCCAGTGTCGATCACACTCCACATGTATTTTGGATGAGGATGCTCCAGCCTGGAAGAACCTGGGTCTCCCTTGCAGGGCTCAGTGGGAAGAGCTATAACCCCAGGCCCACCAGCAGTAACGCCAGGAGGGATCTCTGCAGAGAAAACTCTATTCCACAATCTGGAGAAGTGCTCCAAGCGCCCCCATCACCCAAGGGTGCCCAAAGCACCCAGACCCAGGCCCGCGCCCAACCTCCCTGCTGGTTGCACATGGTTCAAAAGCCATAAACCACCCTGCTCACGGCTTTAGTTTAGCTGAACACAGATCACAGAGCTTTGCCCGCCAGGTTACTGGTGTTTGCGCAAGAAGGGCGATACTGGAATTTGACAGGCCATAAAAGTGCCAGGTGCCGCTAAAGAAAATCCTGTCCTACAGGCTCAGGAGAATTCCTGGGCTTCCCTCTCCCACTGCAGAGCAGCCGAGGGCTGGAGGAAATGCCTTCCACAGCACCAGTGTTTAAAAGGAAACCCATCTATGAAAACTTTCTCTGAGCGAATTTGGCATCGCTGTATTCTTTCTTTCAGCAAATTTACGCTCCCTTTGGCAGAAACGAATTTCTGACTTCAAGCGAAATTCCCTGGGTCTCATCTTCTGAGAAGGTTTCAGCACTCCGACTCCGGAGGGGGATTTTCCAGGAATGAACTCAGCGGATGTGCCTGTGCTGCGCTTTCAAGGCAGCCTGCGAGGCTTCTCGTTTCCTTGAAATGCTAGCTGGGGAGTTTGGTTTCCTGCCATCCGCTGCTGCCCTTCAAAGAAACCCCCAGCACAGTCTTATCAGCGAGACGTAAAAACCTCTGCTGAGCCCTCGTGCCTGGATCAGTGTTCTAGAGCTTGGGAGGTTTGACTTTGGGGAGCATCAGATGTGTCTATCTTGCCTTTACGTGGTCAACAAATATGTTTGTGCAAGGTTAGCTCATGTGGGTCAGTTAATTTTACTTCTCGAAACTCATTGTTATCCTGCTTTAGTTTTACTGTTCTCAGGCAACCTTCATTCTAAGCCTCAGCTTTGCTTTGGAGATCTGCCTTCCCCTCCAGGTGATCTCTGAATATGAACTGTCTTCATATGGAGAGGCACATTCCTCCCTGCACTGACGTGTTTTGGGGCCTCGTCCTGCACCCCATCTTGGCAACAAGTAGTTTGTGAGGACGGCACAAGTCAGACATGAGATAGGAGGAAGTAGATACTATAATCTGGCCCAGCAATGAAATAATCCATTTTAATGGTCTACCTTAAAATTATTCCTTTGTCTGTTTAATGTCCCTTCACCTTAATCCTCAAACAACATAGTGTCAAGAGCTGGTGTGTTTGCTGACATAGACATGGGTAAATCCTTTTCCTTGTTGCTTGGTCATTTCCGCACTGTGAATTGACTTTTAATGGTTTATAGAGGCAGAGCCATTTCTGGGTGCTGTTAGTTACTCATTTTATAGACAGCAGAATTTAGAGAGGGAGGGGAAAATGAATAAAAGTCCCGATGACAGTGATTTGTTATGCGGTGCAGTTCAAAAGAGACACCAGAAATTGTGCCTCCACAAAGTTCTTTCTAATTCTCTGCACTTATATTACAAGAAATTAGAGAAATAGGAAATCCAATTGGCAAGCAAAGCAATTAATTGCAGTAGTTCTTAGACATCCTGAGCTTGATGCAAAACTTAAAAGCTTTTTGGGAGGAGGAGCAGTTCTTCGTAGAATGTGGGTCTGAAGGGAGCATTTCCAGACGTGGCTTTGGGCTGTAGGAACAGAGGTCCCTGCAAGGTTGGAGCACAGAGAGCGGAGAATCACGGGCAGGGACAGGAGCCAGGTCTTTGGGAGCCAGGAACTTCCTTGAAGTTCCATTCACCTTAAGAGGTCAGAGGTTGTTTGTTTGAGGTTGTGGATCCAAATTACACCAGAAACCAGGGCTTTTAGAGTAGATCTCAAGAAAGGAGCAAGCTCATGTGCTAATATGGCAACAGAGAGAGCCTTTGTGCTCAGGAGCTCCCCAGGGATGTGGTCAAGAGAGTGGATGGACCTTTTAGCTGGACCAGGTCTGTGCAGGGTTTACTTGTGTCCTCTTTGTCTCCCAGCTGTGGTTGCTCCTGGACTTAAATGTTGTCTCCAGCCCTTAGCCCAAATGTCTCTTGTAGACTGGACGGTGCTCTGCTCCCCTGCTAACCTCAACATCCATCTGAAACGTGCTCTTCTTGCTGCTGTTCTCTGCTCCAGCCGGCTACTGTGTTCATACAGAGCAGCTGGGTTAACTCATATGAGACAAAAAACTACGCCTCAAATATTAGATCATGTTTTGGCCTAAATCCTCTTTTGAAGCTTTGAAGCTCTGGGTAGCCTGATGTTGTGTTTCTGGTTTTTATTGTTCATTTTCAGTGCATGTCAAGGTTCCAATATTCAGCCGATTACAGAGGTTTTTCCTTGGCCTTTCTAGCCCAAGAAAAGTGCTTAATCACACCATGTTTCCTGCCATAATTTACATGTGGATCTGAACATCTTTATAAATGGAGCTCTCACTGGACAAAAATCGCTCCTTCTGTCTTGCAGAAACATCTGAATTCAGTGTCCACCCTAAGTGTTCAGCTTCTGCAGTCATCACGTCCACTCTTCATCATGTCCAATCTTCTTGTCTGCCCAATGTTCCCAACAAATCACCAGCCCGAAAGATTTCTTGCAAGAGTAGGAGCTTGTCTGGAGTAGTGCGTTCTATGGGATTTATTCACCTTTCTGGGCTTTTCCATCATTGTTTTTCCAGCAACCACAAGAACTGCGGATTTGGTTTTATCCTGGCGATAGAAAGGTTTTTGTGTAATCACTAAAGCCCAGCAGCTAAGATTTTGAGGAAACCACTAAACACCATGATCCTCAGGAGCTGATAACAGCCAGGAGGAGCAAACCAGCTGGGATTTCATTATTAACCCATCAGAAAAGATACTTTCAGATGGGCAAGGTTCAGCTTGCATGTAATGCCACCTTGGGTGTGCTTTTAGCTTAGGTGGTTAAAAAAAAGATGTTTGAAGTGAAACAGGTACATTCTTTTCTGCTGCTCAATGCCTGGTAAGTGATTGTGGAGTTGCTTTGGGCACGTTTCTAACAGAGTCCTTTTTCATTATGTTTTACAGGTTTCTGAAGCGTCCGAGCCTGTTGTTTAGATGCAATTTGACTTCTAGGGAATACTTGAGAGGTTAACATGCAAAATCACTCTTGGGGATCAAGGTTCAATGATTTTATTTCATTTTATTATTTTATTTATTTTATTTTATTCTCCTGTAAGTGTTTGATTCATGAGGCCTCAAGCAAGTGCCTGAGTATATTGTAGGGACTTTGACAAATGAAGATGGCCATAAGTTGTTGGCTGGCTGGATAAACTGCTCTGGTGGAAAGGGCATGGCTTGTTGACCAGAATTTGGGCACCTCTCTTCTGGAGCAAATGTCAAAAAGATTTACTGCTGAATGATAAGAAGCCAAAGATTATCATGAATAACAAAAATCAGGTAGAGATGGGAAAGTTGAAGTTTTGCATCTTGGGGCGGATTTTAAAGCATGAGGAGAACTGACGGAAAGTAGCTTGTTGTGTGTGAAGGTCGCTGCCCTGAGATGTGCTGCTACTGAAGGCTAATGGTAGGAAATAAGGAATGCCACAGCAGGTGACTATGTGATAGATATTTCACCAAGCTGCCTCCCAAAATACAAAGCATGAGTTTTCTTCTGACCGTGTGGTAAATTAGGGTGTTATGGGGAAAATGACCAGTTACGACTTGCTGGAGCTGGAAGGCCTTGTGTGTGCAACAGGACTGGTGACGCAGGTACTGTTTGAGCCAAAGCAATCCTCTTGCCATGGCAGTGCTTTGGTGACGTAAAGCTTCCAAGTATGTCCCTGTGTCCCAGTTTTTGGGGTCCCTGCACTCGGAAAAGCCGAACACCTCGTTCTGATCTACCTGCAGACAGGTCAAGCAGATGAGTGAATACATGGAGCTAAAAACATGGATTTGGAGAAAAGGAACAAAGATAAAGCAAGATAAAATGAGAAAACACCTTCTTATGATTATACTTAATTACAGAGGATGTCCTTAGCTGGAGCAGCAATTTGACTAGCACAAAAGCAATTGGCTTTCTTCTAGATTAAACATGTGGACTTGGGAGAGGTGACGTCCTACTTTCCTTAGTCCTCTACAAACATTTGCTTCTCATTTAGAGCTTTGCTGACTACTTTCTCCCTAACTATTTGTCTAAAGATATGTTGGTAAAACTTTTGAAATCTTGAGAATATCCTTTTCTTTTATTTTTTCCCTCCAGAAGCACCGTAGAATGACACGACATTGCGTGGTGAAGCTGGGAATGTGATGCTGAATTTGAGTTAGTAAAATGTTTGCCTTTATTCCTCTCCTGAAGGTGTTTCCACAGCTGAGAGGAAGGAGCTGGTAAGCTTTCCAAGACATCTAGGGCCCCATTTTTGGGTCTGGGGATCCATAGTAGATGTCCATGGGCTGCCTGCAAAGTGTCTGTGCAAGGGAGCTAAGAAAAGGGAGTGCACTTCCCTGCACGCAAATCCTGACCTTCAGTGGAAGAAAAAAATGAGGCCCAAGAAATAATAAAAGATGAAAAATCCTGGCTGTAGGGTACAGCCCCATTATGTTAAAAATTAACAGACATGTGAAAACCTCAGCCCATGTCTGTGGTTAAGGAGTGAAGGTTTACGGTTGAACAAATTAGCCTTAAAGTCTGTTAATTTGCCGAGCTTGTGATTTGTGGTGGCCCTGATAGTGGTTTTCTTCTTTTTTTAAGGATGTGTTTTGCTTTTTCAGCACTTACCACCATTACACTGGACAAGCAACAGCACCCAGGTCCTGCAGAGCGCTTGCCTGCTCTCAACAGCTTTGTGGCTTGCAAAACCAACCAGAGGTATGTGCTCCATGTGCTAGCTCACTTTTATTAGAGAATAATGACATTTAGGCTGGAAAACCAGAGCTGGTTACGCTGCTAAATATTAGCACTGTGGCTGCACGGCCCAGGAGAGGCTGCTGGTAATTGCTGTGCACGTCTGCTTGGGTTTGCTTTGCCTCCAAGACCAAGCAAGTGACCACTGCCTGCATGTGAAGAACTGCATATTCCCAGCTGTCAGGTGGGGAGCAAAAATAAGCTTGTTTATACGGCGGCTTTGGAAGTTTGCAAACAAAGTGAATTAAGGCAATTAATGTCCTTGTAAATCCTGACCAAGACATCTCAGAGGGCTTCACCATTGGAAGGTTTGAAGTGGGGACCGCGAACCACCAGGCTGAGAGGGTCAATGTAGGGAGAACTGGTGCACCAAAATGCATTTTTTTTCCCAGATGAAAGGAAAAGTTAGGGATTTAAAACATTTTGAACGTAGCCCACCTGAATTCCTAGGAATTTAGGAAAGCATTTCCACATTGCTGAACCCTGTCCCTGCACCCAGAGATGTCCTCTTGTCTCTCCAGTGTCTCTCCAATGCCAACCAGCACATGGCTGCCTTCGTGCCTTGCCTGCCCAGGACATTTGCATAAGAGTAAAATTAACAGCTTGAGTAATTAAGGATAAGTCACCCTAGACAAAGCCTTCTTTAGCCCAAGTATCTTTAGAAAAAAAGGGCTGAATTTAGGTTGATGTTTTCAAAACAGACGGTTGCACACTCTGAGTAGCCACATCTAACAGGGGAAATGGATGCTTCTGGGCCAGGTCCAGGACAACAGCTGTTACTAGTATAAATAATTGCTTATACTGGGACAAAACTGCTCCTTGACAGCAGAAAAAAAGAGTTTTGCTTGAGCAAAAACTGCAGCTCCTGCTTTGTAAGTGCTGTAGAAAAAAAACATCTTGAAAGGACATCCTGTAAGGAGCAAATAATGCAGTCTCCAAAGCCTGCTTGAAATGAAGGAGTTTAAGTAGAAAATTACACAAACTTGCACATTTGTTTGCAAAAAAACCCGTCTGCTTCTTTCTGTTATAACACAAAAAAACACACAATCCCCCTGCAAATAAAGAGCATCTATGCATGTTTTTGCAGAGTCTTCAGAAGGGCAGTGGGATAGGAATGACCGCAAGTCCATCCCACTCGCTGACCAGTGTTGGGATCACGTCGGGACACACGCTGGGATATGCAGAGCCACCAGTGATAGCATTTGCTTTGGGTACCAGCAAAGAGAGGCCAATCCCAGAGCTCTAATGTCTGTGTTTCCCTGTTGAGATTCTGCAAACCTGAGCATTTCCCCAGGTGCTAGCACAGCCCCAGGAAATGCCACAGGCAATAAAGGGAAAATTTGTTCAAATCCAGCTGTATCTGGCTATAAGATTTTAATTGCACTCAACAATTGAGTCTTGGGTTAGATTTTCTGCTTTTGGTCACATGCCATAAGAAACGAGGTGCATCTCTCATCATTTACGGATGGAAATGGGATGGAAATGGTCTAGTTCTGAAATTTTGTGCTTCCCACTTGGGAACTGCTTAGGTTTTTTTTTTTTTTTTCAGGTATTTTGGTGTAGGTTTTCAGTATTGCTCCTCAGAGGTGACACATATGGGGAGCTTCAGAAGACCTAACTGTGTTTCACTTCCAGTTCTGCTCCCAGACTGTTTCATTGGGCTCCCCGCGTTGCCCTCTGGTAGCTCTCAGCACCACTTTGACACATTTCTTTGCCAAAATTACTATTTTCTTCCAACTGACATCTTTTTTTCCCTCTGGATTTCAGTCAGCCTCACCAGAGACATGCAGAAACTCTTGCCAACTTCCACAGATTTGATCCCTCACAAAAGAAATGTGGAACTTTTATTTCCCCCTTTCCTTTGTTGCTAACAACATGAAGGGAATTGCAGGCTCTCATCCCCATTGCATTGCTTGAAGAGCCCTTTTGGGGCAACCTCACAGAGCAGACAGTTCCTCTGGTGTCTTTTGCGTCATAGAAGTCACCCCAAAACCTTTGGCTAATATTGTTTTTGCTCTTAATTATTCATCTTCATGCCCCAGCACCCGATGTGCAGTGACAGCAGCAAAAATCCCTTCTTGCAATACCTTGGCTTCTTAACAAGTAGTCATTTGTCTGCTCTAAATCCTTTGCTATATTTTACATTGTGTGCCCCGCAAAGATAATTTTCAAAGTTGCAGTTTTGCAGATACCGAAAGGTCATGGGAACTTCTTGCTAAGATTAGTCTGACTTCTTCCTATCAATAGCTGTAAGTGGCGTTAGCATTTTAAAAGGAGTACTGTGGGAGCATTAAAAAAGACATTTTTTTTTCCCAAGTGCATGCTGAAAAGCACTTTTATGCAGTGGCTGGGGCTGGGCACTAGCTCGAGCTTCATCACTATGGCCTGATGTTTTCTATTCATTAGGGCACAGAGAACGCTTTGTTCTGCCCAGGACCAGGCTGCAGAGGTTGGAACAATTTCATAAGCCTAAAATTATTGTAGAGCATCTCCGAGGAAGATGCTCCGATCTTCAAGAGGAAGAGGAACCCTGTGACAAAGGCCACCAAGCAAATAAACTTTGCACTGTACAGCTTGAATGAATTGGATGAGAAAAATAATTACAAAAAAATAAACAAAGCGAGTGTTTCACTTCCACTCAGCAGGAAGCAGGTGGAGAACTTCATGTGATACATTGAGCAGAAAGGTCCTCCCTCTCTCTGCATGTCCCTCTAACTTGGTGATGACTCTTCTGTCTGCAGTGTCTGACTCTGGTTCTCACAGTGCTTGGATGCTTGGCATCTTTCTGGCCCAGGAGATGTCCCTGGTGATGGTGCTTGGAGTCCACGCTTTGGGTCTGTATGAAGGTCCCTTCTCATCGCCCTGAGTCCCGCCGACTTCCCCCAGCAGAGTTTTTACAGCTAAGCCCATTTTTACTGCTATCAAGGACTAGTCACATTACTTGGGGACGCTTCCTCCTGCCCCAGGGTTTCTTTGGCATTGCCCAGGTCGCAGGTGCTCTTGTGCTTGCTCAGCTCCTAGAATGAGAGATCAGGTTGGAAACACACCAACTTCTGTCAGGGAAGGACTGAAGCATTAGGCAATGACTTCAAACTGTCTCTCCTTTGAGTGGTGACATCTCTCCTGACACAACTGCAGAAAGATTCAGCCTTTTCCCAAATGAGGTGGAGCTGGTGAGCACAGCAGGAAAAACTAGGTTCTTGCTCCCTGGAAGCAGGCACAGACTTCAGAGGGCACTTCTTGTGCCGCTTGCCAAGAGGAGCTCACCACTAAAGTTATTCTAATCTGTACCCATTTGCTTTCTCCCAACCCAGAAACCAATGTGTATTGATCGAGACATGGCTGAATCTTCCCTTTGATCGAGTAAAGGCTTAAAGGTTTGAGCGGGATAGAGTCTGCCCTAGAGACCTTCCAGCTGCTGAGGAGCTCAACCTGTAACTCCAACCCCATCTCCAGAATTCCCCCCAGCATTGGTGTGCACTAACTAAGCTGTTTTCCCAGTTAGCCTGGAGCAAACTCGCTGGCTCGGAGGGTGAACATTGCTGTTGTGCTTTGGATCCAAGCAGCCTTGAATGTGGGTGGCTCCAGAAAGACCTCAGGAGACAACATCACTTTTAAAAGGAGAGTTTCCAGGATTGACGGTTTTATTCCAGCATTAGTCTTGCCAGTGTTGTGTATAGAGAGAAAAGCCACCAGTCTAAGAGCCCTCATTCTTGCTCTGTTCATGCATTTCTTTTACACCCTAGCATCCAGCTGGAGGCCAGGAGGAGTTTCATGGCCAGGGCAATGCCTGGGCCTTTCTCAGCCAAAACCATCCTGGACACAGCTCCCGCTGTGCAGAGAAAACCCGTCTGCTTTGTTGTTCTGCAATTTGCTATAGAGCTGGGTGAAAATGGGATTTGTCTGAGTATGTCTGGCTGGCAGAAGGAGCCTCGGCGCTCCCTGCCCTCCGCAATAGCTGCCGTCGATCTTATCCTCGGGGTTGTGTGGGCACATTTCAGCATCCTTGATTAAAAAGGTCAGCTAGCACTGCAATATTTCACACCTAAAATAGCACCATGGAGTTGCATCCAAAGCCTTGAAATGCTTCCTTTAAAAGGAAAGGAAAATGCTGATGATGTGCTGGGGAAGTTGACTCTTGAATTTGAAGTTTTTAAACTCTTCTGCTCACCCTGGTTTCTACAGGTCCATGCTGTCACGTCACAATATCTGCAGAGTGGATAAAGCTGGAGATGAGGTGCAAAATTGTGCAATTTCTTTTGTTTGTTTGTGTGTTTCTGGAGCAAAAACCAACTTGCCAGCCTCTGTCAGTAGTCCCCATCCTCCAGAGTTCAACACTACTTTTGGGAGCAAGTCAAAAGGTGGGAATAGATAAACTCATGCCATAATGCATATAGGAAACCCTGGGAAATTCTAGCCTGGGTAGATCAGATGTTCTGCCCTTCCTGCTTTGAAATAGCCCACGCAAATAGCGAATTTCCACTGCTTCCCTTTGGAAAGCACTTGGTTGCAGTGCCGGACTGGTGGCATTTCCCCCCCCAGGGCTCAGCATTGGCAGGGATGTGTTTTGGCGGAGGCTCATATGAGGTAACAAGTTGGAGCGAGTGTTTTAGTTATTTTTAATATGTATCCTCAATAAAATTGTTGCAGAGCGTCGCAGCTCCTTAAAACATACAGCCTGAATTTCACTTAGTTACTTCCTTTAAAAGGAAAGGAAAACCTTTTGCTCTTGTGTGGATGTATTGGGGAAATATGTGGTCCATGATAGAGGGATGTAGGACTACTTTTATGTGGCTCTGTTAGGAGACCAGGAAGAGGATGGGATAATTCCCATGGGAAATACAGTTTACGGAATCACTGATGGGTTGAGCTGGGACTCTTTCAATGAAGGTTAGTAGACATAACTTATTCAGCTGTTCTTTCTAAGGAGAGATTTGCTGATGCTTCACTCGGTTTTCTTAGCCCATCTAGCATGGATGAGAGAGATTAGTCAAATGATGGAATATGAATTAGGATCATTAGGATTACAAATTAAGCCAAAGATCTTTCCATCTGGAAGAGTGACGAACTGACTCTTCCTGATCAAAAGCCACAATTATACATCAACAGTCATGCTTAACTTATTGGAAGGGCTACAGGATCACGGGACAATCTCACTGCACTGTCTCCTTCAGTTCGTTAGAGAAAGATTCAGAGAGCAGCTGGGAAGAAGCAAGCATGGAGATGCAACTGCAGTGGAACCTGCAGGAAAAAATGCCAATTCCTTCTCTTTGCTGGTATCTCAGGTACTTCTGGAAGTGCAAATCCCAAAAAAATGCTGCAATGGTGGTAAAGCTCGTGGCTTTTTTGAAGGATATGTGAATAGTTTTCCTTCCAGTGCAGTGGTAGTTCCTCAGGTGGGCGATGCAGGCTCTTGGTTTGATGTGCCTTTTGGCTCCTTCCCCAGGTATTAAGGCTATGTTTCATTTTAACAAGGCTTACAGGAGCAAGCTGAGTCCTTGTGGCCCACGTGATGAATATGCATGGCTTCAACCCTCTGCTCAAGGAGATCCTCCAGCCCGAGGAGTAACCCTTCCACTTGGTGCTCTGCATGCTCTCCAGAGCCAAAGCCCTCTGGAAAAGCCACATCCTGGTGGACATCAGCAGCTGCAGGATAGAAAGCACAGTGAGCACCAAAACAACATGCTGCCGTGCTTGGTACCAACCCGAAACGCAGCAAGAGCCTTTTGGAGAGGCCCCTTCACAGCTTAGGAGCTGGAATCATCTCGGAGCAGGAGGGCTGGATGGGGCCACGCTCTGATCCAGAGGCAAGGCTGGTGCCCGGTGGGTTTTGCCTCCCGGGGGTTCCCATCGCCGCTGCCCGGGTGGCTAAGCCGTCCCCGAGCAGCTGCCCGGCAGCTGCACCGTGCGCGCCGCATATGAAAGGAGCCCCAAATCGGTGTGAAATTTCCAGCGGTTTCCCAGCTGCTGCTTGAGCCAGGCTGTCTGTGGCATGTGCATGGGGACGCTGAAGGGGAAAGAGGCAGCGGAGACAGCTGGGAGCAGGAATTCCCGCAGCCACTTAGCCTTAATCTGCCTTTCCTCAACTCAGAGCCCTCCAAGTGAAAATCGGAGAGTGAAGAGGCCCTGAGGTTTCTTTTCCTCCCCCATCTGATGATTGCACTGGGTCTCACAGGAGCCAAACGGTGTCATTAAAGGATTTATTTTTCCTTAAGTTAATTTCCAGGGAGGCTTTTTGGTGGGATCCAAACTAACTGAAAATATCTGAGCAACTCCAATGCTTATTGCTGGGAATGGGGAGAAGTAGGTGGGAGCAAAGGGAAATTCGGCCAAATCGGATTTCTGCCTTAGGAAAAGACAAATTGCTTTCTGCAGACAGGACCCTGCTCTGACTTCCCAGCTCCTTGTTCTGAGATTGCAGCACTCGGAGTAGACATCAACATGGGCTGCATGTCCTGGGAAGGAGAAGAGGCTTAGGAGAGGCTAGAACTGTCTGAAACATGCCTGAAAATCAAGAAATTAGTTGTGTGCCTTGAAAAACCCAGGCACAGTTGTTTGCCAAAGGATCTGGATGGTGCTTAAAGTATCTGCATATTAATAGACTGTGGTTGACCAGCAGACTAGCTGTGTTTGCCTGTGGAAAAGTATGAGGTTTATGCTTGTGGCATTGGGGGGAAAGTCTGGGTCACCAGAAGGACTTCGTTTGCCTCAGTCAACAATTAAGGGTAGGAGAAAATATGTGGAATCATAGGGACTTATTCTGGAAGTGTCTGGTGCAAAGACTTGTTTGAACTTCCCGAAATTTTGCATTCCCTATATATTTTTAAAAATATTAAACGAAGCTAGTTCCTAATTCTGTTTTTTACTGAAACTGAATTTAGGCCTGCCCTCACCTGCTCTCAAATTCGAATTCGGATTCTCTTGAAGGAGGCGATCTGTTCTTTACCTGAAATGAGGAACTTGTGCAACCTCCAGGGAAAGGCTGTGGTCTCTCTAAGAAAATATTTACAAACAAAATAACCCGAGGAGAATCTAGCCTCTTGCTTGCAGGACCTGAGTGCCAAGATCCACCCAGCTCTTGGCCTTGCCCGTTGCAGAGAAGCTCTTGCAGATGCAGCACAGCTATATGTCCAGCACAGCTATATGTCCAGCACAGCTATATGTGCAGCACAGCCTGCAGAATGGACCTGGAGGAGATTGTGTCTTCCCAATGCTGCCTGTACTTTGATAGATTCCCCCTGTGCATCCCAGGGTGTGACATTTCTGTGCTCTTCTGTTGCTTGTCAAAGGAGCATCTTTCAACATAACACTGGTCTTCTGCTCAGATAAGAGCTGTGTCCAGGAACTGCACTTTGCTGCGAGAGGGTCTCCCATACTTGGATAACGGGTGAATAATTTCTGTCTTGGTGGTGTTTTTTTGATTGAAATTCTCACTTGAGCCGTGCTTTGAGGGCAGGATCAGTGGTCTGCAAAGCCCCAGGGCAGCTCCTGCACGTCCATGGAGCACCTGGGCTGGGTCTCCTTGCCCTGGGATGAAGCAAGGTGCAGCTTTGCAGGTGAGGATGCTTGGGGCCATCACACTGGGCACCAGCAGTGGCAGGACGGGCGAGCTGCAGACACAGGGCAGTGAGAGAAAAGAGAAATCCAACACGGACAGGTTACCAGCATCACCCCATCTCCAAAACAACGAAGATGATTAACAGACTGGAGCATCTCTCGTACGGGGAGAGACTGCGTGAGCTGGGCCTGTTCAGCCTAGAGAAGAGAAGAGGAGGCTGAGAGGGGACCTTATTAACATGTACAAATACATGAAGGGGGACTGTAGGGAAGAGGGGGCCAGGCTTTTTTCGGTGGT
>JAUBOD010000963.1:892478-907816 GCA_032353885.1 Nothura maculosa
TAGTGGTTGTGGTGCAACGCTGTGATGCCCTCATCCGATGAGGGAAAGGGGGAAAACGTGCATGTTTTGGGGTCATTGAGCTGTAAAATCTTTTACTTTTTGCATTATACGTATAACTTTGTTTTATAAACAGAAAAAACCTTGACGATTCCAGGGGTGTATCTTCTATTTTTTGGTATGACAACAGTGGATGATTGGGTGGTTTTCTCAATAAAGCTTCTGTTCCTGTTGCTTTTGAGAATTGCAACACGAATGGAAAACATAAGCAGCCTTAATGACTAAAACCGGTAATCGTGGCATGTGTTTGGTCCCGTTACGTATGTGAGTTAAGGGTAACTTTTGGACACTTGCATTTGGAAAATGATGATCTTTCCTTGAGACTGAGATGTGTGAAACCTCTTCCCTAGATTAATGTGCCTTCCTAGATTAATGTCTCCTTCCTCTGAGGGCTGAAAAGGGGGTGAAGGGAAATACGTATGGGGTGCAGGGAATTTTGAGAGGAGATTTGAACTGTGGGCTTGTTGGGAGTCCCTGGTGATCCATGAGCCAAGCTGTTAGTAATAACAGTGTTTAATACGAGCTTAGCTAAGCAGTAAAGCATGTGGGTAATGGGAAAGGCTTCGTGTGCTCAGTATTAACATACTTCCTACTATGATATCAGCCTCCCACTTAGTTTATCGTATATTTAATTTTGGATAAGCACGACATCTTTATAAATGGATGGAATTTCCAATGAAACTTGTGTTTGTGCATTCATAGGTGTTGATTGCCTGGATCTAAGTGTCTAAATAGATGCTTTTTTTTTCATTGTTAGAAAATTCAGGAGATCTTTGCTGTGCTTCTTTTCAGGAACAGAATGTGAAGACCTCATAGAAGAGTTGCTGTGTTGCCTCATCCAGCTCATTGTTGAAATTCCCCTCTTGTAAGTTGTTTTTCTTTACAGCTTCTCTTGATAAACCAAACATTGAGCAAATATAAAGCTTAAATGATGGAACTCATAGTGTTCATTTTTTTGAACGTGAACACTCTATATTGTTAGCAAATATTGGTAAACCGCTACCAGTACCAGCCCTTAATATTTTCTTAAAATAAATAATGGTCAGCATCTCGTGCTTGACTCAAACTGGATGAGCAAGAGTTATCCCAGTTGTTTTGTAGATGCTTTGTTGGTTTTTTTGGATGCCTCTGTCAGTACAGAGAAAATTACTACCAACTTTTATATGGAAATTGTTATGCTAGGAACGTCAGTCATGTGGCTCGTTCTCATTTAATATTTGTTTCTGAAATCCCAGTGAATTGATATTTGAAGATGACAGACGTGACCAAATAGAATGTTGCTGTAGAGCTCCAGTGCAGAATTGATTTGTTTGCTTTCCTTTTTAAAGGCATCTGTCTTATTTGAGGTATCTTATTCTGCATTCTACTGGAATGTGTGCCATGGAACTTCACTTTTCTTACTTGCAGTCCTTAGTATTAAAGGGTGATAACCTTATTTGTTTCCTTTTTTTGGAGAAAAAATGTTTTTAATATATTTTCATATAGTACATATCTCTGATTTAGTTTTCATACTGCTGATTATTCTTTTGGTTGGAAAGCTGACAAAGAAACAATAGTTTTTGAAAAATTGCTCATTAAATCCAGTGCTGTCAGCATTACATGAGGGGTTGGATAGTAGCTGTGTAATGGATTAGCACTATGATTAAGTGTGCCATTCTCCAAAGCTTGTCAGTACTTCCTGGAACAGATACACTTTTTGTTTGCAGCAGATTAGAAGACATAAGAAGGGGTGAAAGGACTGAAATATATGGGCAAGTTCATAAATCCCATGGGTGGATGTTCATTTTTCTTTTACTTTTTTGTTTTTGGAAACTTTCTTGCAGTCCTAATTGCTATATAGAGTCAAATATCACTTATTCTGCCGTTCTGGCAGAAAAACAGCAATAATTTTATGGCCATAATTGTTCTTAACCTTTTTCAGCACTTGAACCTGTCAGCATCTCCGTTCTGCATGAATGTGGTTGCAGGGAATGGGAAGAGTTGTTGAAAACACTTATACAATATGATATAGTAATAATAATGATCCTCTCAGTTATATAGCTGCTGTATAATGTTTAATGTTCAGCTATAGTGGGATCATTCACTCTTCTCATGTTGGATTTGGAAAGATTTTGTGAAAACAAGTTTTCTTGGCTGATTTTTCTCTAAAATAGTATGCTATTAACTGCATTGTTAATTTGGACAAGGTTAAGTAGGGTAGTAACACTAATAAAAATGTGTAAGATTGTATTGTTTAGCACTGTAATGTGTTTAACAATGTAATAATGCCTTAACAATAACTTTTTCCCCCAGGCTACTGAAAGGAAAGTAGGGAAGGGGTAAAGTATGGAAAAATTTGCTGTAATACACCATGGAAAAAATAGTTCCTGATGAGAATTTTCATTCTGTTTAATCTCTCCTGTTGCTGAAGGTTGCTGCCTTAATAGTTAAAATTACAAAGTAAAAGTAGCTGTGTTTAAAGTCAGAAGACAAAGGGACCACAATCTACTGCTGGAGAAGGGAAATAAGCAGAGAGAAATTTGACAGTAAGATAGAAAGATGATACCTTTGCTGTTCAGTCTTGAATAGCACATTGAAAAGTTGAGAGTACTGGTGGCAGGAAAGTTTAAGGGTACATCAGTGTGGTATTATTCAGGTTAGTCCCCAGTTTCAGCCTGGGCTTCGCGCTGGTCTAACCAAGGTTGAGGAAGGATCAGGTCTTCCCGGAGCATGAGCAGAGCCCGCGCTGCTCTGATCTCGCTTCGCCCGGAGTCTTGGCAAAATGAGCTCATGTCTGCGTGCGAAATAACGTGTAGACACGGCTGGAAAATGCAAGTGGGCAGTGGAGCTCGAAACTAATAACCGAGGTGTGGGAGATGGGGAAGAAGACAAATCACAAGTCTGTAGCTCATCTCTCTGTCTTCTCCTGTGAGGTATAACCGAAGATCTGAAATGTGTTGACTTTTGCTTGGAAAAGTTCCAGAGATGTGCAGCGATGCATAGGTGGAAAATGCATCTCTGAATTACCTATGGGGATTGAAAAAAGCCATTTGTCTGTGTTGGAGCTCGTGCTGAGGAAGAAGAAAGCACGGTATGGAAGTTGTCCTCAGCATCGCTAAAGCAGGTGGGAGTGGGGACCTGGGACTCGACAGCTTTGTGACCCTCTGTGAGACTTATTAAAAAGACCTTAAATTAATTATACCCTTTTGCAAAGCAGACTCTGTAGAAAATGCCAAAGGGAAGTTTCACATATTGACATTTAATTTTGAGAAATTGTACTTAAATTGCATTATTGCTTTTTAAGGATCAGAGCTGTGCAGTCCCTTGTAAGCCTTGAGTTACAGTATGTTGATCTTTTGATTTATGGCTCCTTTGGGGGTGTTATGGATACTCTGCTTTTACTTTGGTCTTGTTAATGTTAGCACCCCCGAGTATACATTAATGATCAAAACTACATAGTCAGCAAAAAAATACAACTTAAGTATTTAATCATACCTGTTTTGCATAGGAACTATTCCTAAAATTTTGTTGCAAAATTGAGCTCCTAGTTTTAAATAATAAAGGCTTCTTTTAGCAGCTTGTTGAGAGCTGGTATGCATAATTGAACATCTGGTTGTTATCAGTACATTTTTTACTTCATTTAAAAACTATAAATACTCATGGAGGAAAAATGAAATATTACGATCCAGTTACATCATTGTTAAGTAGCACCCTGGTGCCACTAGAAGTTAGTTGATATTTCCATTACATTCTGTCATTTGCTCTAGTCAAAATAGTTGTAGGCTGCAATTTCTCATTGAGAATAAATTTGAAAATGAAAGATCGGAATCATGTTAAAACTATTTGACTCATTTAAGGAGGATCTCTGCACTTTCTGGGAGTAGCCGCTTTTCTCCATTGCCTAAACATGCATTGAACCAAAATAGGTGATTATTGCCACGGAGTGCCCCAACCTTTAGGTGCTTCTGGTGTTATTAGGAGACCTTCCTCTCCCAGCACTGGAGCAACTCCCCACTTCAGCTGGGCCGCACAGCCAGAAGCCCTGACATGATCCATACAGATCCAGCACCATCCGGCTCCTTACAGGTTTTGCAGTAGCTTTTTCAGCACATGAGTCATCCTTCTGAATGTATTTAGCCACATAGGATGATTTAGGAATAGACCGGGGTATAAAAGGTCTTGAATCCTGAGATTGTTTTAATTACTGAAATAGTCACTTCAGAATCCTTGCAGGTTTGTTAGGTTATTGCACCTCAATCTTTCATTCCATCTCCCGCTCAGGAAGGCCCAGCGGTGGGAAGGTGTAACAGGAGATGTTGGGATGCCCTCTGCTCCGTCGGAATTGCTCGAGTGCCTCTTTGGGACATCTCCCAAATGTCTGGAGTCAGCTGTGATGAGTGGAGCGTGTTATTGGCCACCACGGTGCCTACTTGCCAGCAGTGGGTGTAAAATCAGGCACGAGTCCAAGAGGAAAGATTACGTTCGCTCTGAGTTGTTGTACTTGTATCCTGAGACTGATAACCAGATATTCTACTTGCTTTTCAGCTTCCCAACCTGCTCCTATTCTCTGTGGTGACTCCTCTTTCACCTTCCTGGTGGGCCCTCAGGAAGCAGGGAAATGAAACCTGGTTCCTGTATGATTTGAGGCTTTTTGTATGAATCAGCCCTTTTGGCAGCTCTCCGAAATTAGAAAATGAGTTGCCTTTTAACCTTTGAGTACTTAGAGTAGACAGCTCTGCCTGGGTGAAAGTTCAGGAAAACATTTCAGCCAGGAGGGGGTTTGGGCTTGTGGTCTGTGTGAGGGTGTGAATTGACACTCGGAGTTTTGTTCAGCCCGTTTGCTGGGTGTGAAATGATATAGAAGCTCTCAGCCTCCCCTTGTGAAGGTGTGGAAATAGCTGCATTTCAGTGAGTAATGAAGATTTTTACAAGAGCACGTGGGTTGAGGAGTAACTGGAGTTCTGGGCTGGGGTTTGTTGACCCTTTGCTAGTGATCTTAGGCCTACCTAGTGATCATAGGCCTCTTCCCCCTGGCAGGGAGCAAGGCTGGCTGGGCATGGGCACAGAAAGCAGTTCTGAGCATTGCCTGGGCTTGGAGAGAGGCCACCAGCTGCACAGTGATGACACTTAAACAGATGGTGGAAGTGCTTGGTAGATCATCCTGGTCAAATATTGTCCTCATCGGCTTGTGAGAGCTGAGTGGAGGAAGCAGATGGTTTGGTTAAATTATGCTTGCGTTGCACCTAGAAGCCTATTTTGGAGCTCCAGGGATGATACAAACTTTGCACAAAGATGTGACTCCTTCTCTAAAGAGCTTATGACCGAAGAGAGTCACAGCTAGGTATTCATTTATAGTCTCCAAAGCAACACTTGCTGCCAGAAGGGAATATATAAATATATTTATATATGTATAATTGAAGTTTGTTGTCATATGCAAGGAACTGGACCTGTTTGCTCTGGTTGGAGGAGCAGGAACTTGTCCCATCTCCTGTGATGTGAAACGTGAAAGCCAAGAGAACAAGTGCTTAAAACCTGTTGCCTCTGAGTAAGGGAATAACCCAGGTGCAGGAGAGGGAAAGTTGCTGTGATTTCCTAGGCACTGGTGCTTGACCAGCTGTGCCCTCATGAAAGGGATCCATCCTAAAAGATGAGCAAAAGAAGCAAGTCCGTTAGCTTGTCTGCCTGATCTACAAATATATTCTCTAATGGGAAGGATAAGGAGGAGGGGCAATATTTTAAAAAATAAATAAAGTAAAGCAAAATAGTGTTGAAATCTCTAAACTAGATAACCCAGAAAAAAAGAGCTGTTTACAGTGTTGTGCATACACCTCTCTGAGGTGTATTTACTTGGGATGTGCAGTCATCGTGAGCTTTATCTGAGATCTCTGGATTTTTTCTTGGTATTTGAGAAGAAAAAAATGTCCAGAAGCTCAAACCATCATATACACTCCTGACTTTCTGAAAGAGATAGATAAAGAATTCTGCCTTGTAATTGATACGCGAGTTCATTATTTTGAATTTCCTCCTTATCTGCAAGCAAACAATTTTAAGAGGAAGTTGGACATCAGCATAAATTCCATGTAAAGTCTTCCCATATGAACGTTGCATTAAAAAAAAAATAAAAACCAAAAACAACCCCCCTTTTTTCTACAGTCTCTCAATATAAATAAACAGGATTTTCTTTGAAGTTGAAAGAAGTTCCTGGTAGTTGTTGTGACCCTTCAGAAACACTCGACTTTCTGAATGTAGAAAACTACATTTGACCCCCAGAGAAAATGATTTTGCTCTGAAGATTAAGGAAGATTCTATGTTAGGAGTTACCCCAGTATTAGGATTCTTAACTGCATTTATATGAGAGCAGGATTAATTTAAACATCTGCTTCTACAGGTTGAGTGGATTGGATCTACAGTAAAATGTTATTTAATTGGATTTTGAATAGATTGAAAAGGAAAATAAGTCGCTAACTGGAGTTGCATAAATTTAACTTTTTGCCTTTTTTTCCAGAGTTTTATAGGGTAGTTTTTCACAAGTTACAGTAACCTTATTATTTCTTCATTCTGAATCTTCTAAAAATGGGTAAGAATATTGCAGCGTCCCTTTAGATTTGCATTTGCGCGGATGTGGTTGGTTAGAAAATTACCTAAGTGACTGACTGAACTGAGGAAAGACTTGGTGCAACTCGTTGCCTCCAGCAGAACGACCCACGTGTTGCATCGGGCCCTGAAGTCACGTTTTATCTGTCCGACCAGGCTGAGCTTTGGGGTAGGAATGCTTAAAGTGGAGCACCGCAGGCTGACGGGATCTGGGAACCCTTTCCAGCTCCGTCTGCTCCCTGGCTCAGCCGAATTTGCCGTGGAAGCAGATCACAGCAGAACCTCTGGCCTGCTCGATCACCAACATTTACCCTGGCGAGCGCCCGGAGCGGCGGGCAGCAAGTCAGGTAGCTCACCCAAACCCAGGCGAGCGAAAATGCTCGTCACGATTTCTAAGGAAGAATGTTATTTAAGCACTAAGTCTTTTTCCTGACATATAACTTAAAATATTATAGATTCAAAGGCTTAAATTATGAGAGACTAAAAGCAGTGGGTTTGTATAACCTTCTCTTTCAAAAGCATTTGTGTATCAGAGTGTGGCTTGTGCGTAGCGCCGCGAGCCAGGAAATTGTGAGTGCCGCTCGCTCTTGACTTAGGACAAATAACTCGCACTCTTTCCCCACACATTTTGGCCTCCAGCTCCTACCAAAGTGTTTTAATTAAGCTGTCCCTGTGCTATAATGCCTGAAACGGTTGTTCCTCGTGTTTTACAGTTGTGCAAGTTATTTACAGCATTTTAAGCCGCACACTCGACATGAATGTAGTTGTGTGCTGAAAATTAAGCTGATTTTTTCTAAAGAAAATCTTGCCCTTTTGTTGCAAGGACTACATGAGTTCTAAGACAAAGAGCAGCAGTGTTATTTATTTTCCTTAGGTGTTTACCTTTTCTCCAAGATACTACACTACTAGTTTTAAATCATTGTTTGGAAGAAAAATGCAATTTTGTATTTACACTTGCTTCAATGGCAAAGAATATCATTGTTAGAAAGTGGCAAGAAGTAAATTCAGCATGAATGCTGGAGGGTGTTTTTAAATATAGATATCGTAAAGTCTTTGAATTTGGGAAATATAAATAGATCTTGGAATTTCTGTAAGCTGTGTGGAAAACGTCCAAGTAACTTGTTAATTGACCCCTCATACCTGTCATACACAGCATAGTATTATTAACTACAGAAACATACTGTGAATGCAGTAAAAGCAGAGGAAACATTAAAAATCCTTAATAATAATCTCTGTAATGGATTGGAGGATGTTTTTGATGCACTTGATGAGACATCTTCCATTTAGAGGAAGGGAAAAAGCCCCTATTAGTCCAAAGCAAAACTAATACTGGTTCGCCTTGAAGTGAACCGTTGTGTCTTAGAAGTTTTTGTGTAATTTGTAATTTTTTTACTGATTGAGAAGGCAAAAACCATTTTCCTCCTCTTTTTTAGAAATATGATGCTTAATAAGATCACTTCAGGCAGAGGTAGCAACAGCAACTGCACGGTGTCCGAAATAGCACATCAGGCTCCTCGCCTGTTTGCTGCACAGCTTTTCCTAATTGACCTGTCCAACTTAATGAGCTTTGCAGCCAATGTCTAATCACTGCCATACAATTCATGGGATCAACAGCAGAAGTCAGCAGTATCCTGAATTTTATGCTTTATTTGGACAACTGTATATGTGCCGTGTTGGTGTCCCAAGTGCTTCTTATAGTTAAGAGAAGGTTTGTGTGTTACCTCTTTCTTAGAGATCCCGATTTAGTGCCAAATGAAGCAGTGTTTGGGAAGCTGAACCTTTCTGAGAGCTGGAATGACGCTTTAGTAACTATTGTGTTTAGCAGGGCAAAGAACAGTCCCACTAATGTTCTGGGATTTTTATTAGTATTAGAATGAAGCACAGTGTGAATATGGCAATTTCAGTGCTCTGGGTAATATGTCAATGTTTTTACCCTGTGTTGTCCTTTGGCACATCAGAAAAACGCTTACATCTAAGAAAAATAATCCATTGTGTGTATGAAGTGGTGCTGCTTTATGAACTTGTTATTTCCGTGTTCCCACTTGAGACCGGCCGCATACGGGTGAGCACATGTGAGCCTCCCATGTGCTCCTGTGGTCGAAGGCAGTTTGTAAACAGAACTGGTGGATGAAGCTTCGTAAAAATGTAAAAAAACTTCTTTTTCTTGCAGAGATATCACGTACAGCATTTCCTTGGAGGCTGTGACAACGCTCATTGTCTTCCTCTCCTGCCAGTTATTCCACAAGGAGATTCTGCGCGAGAGCATCATTCATAAATACCTGATGCGGGGCCGCTGGTACGTCCTGTAGCTGCTGTCGGCACAAGTCCTTGGATGGGCTCGTTTAGACCCTTGGTACTTGAAAACAAGAGAAGGTGAAATGCATTTTGATTTGCAGTTTTTGTTTTGGAAACATCTAAACAGATGCATCTTAAAAGATTCTTTAGAAGACTTCAGGTTTAAATCTTGTGGTTTTGATTTCAGTAAAACTATATTTATTTATTTATTGGCAATAATTTCACTGACTACTTAAACCAGGTTTCAAAGGAACAGTGGTATGTGCAGGCTGAAGTTAGAGATACCTGGGCTCTGGATAGAGGGATGGAGGTTTGAGGAGGAGGAATCTAGGATAACATCAAGAGTTCAAAGGATATGAGTTGAAAACGATTAGAGATCATCACCAGAGATGGAAACCAAACTATTTCTATAAAATTTTCTTCTGTTTTAGAAATATTTTAGCCTTGTATTTAAATCCGAAAGATTTTGTGTATACCTTTCAGAATCACTGAAGTCAGATGTTCCAGAGCTCCTTGAAAATGGGACCCTACCACACACAGAGCCCAAAATATTGTGGGAATAGAGGAATGCTATTGTTGCCTGCTTTATATGACCAAGGCATAGAGGGAAAACCAAATGAATACTATGTTTTTTCCTTGCATAAATATTTTTCCCTTTGTGTGTTGGGCAGAAGAATACAATGATTGCACATATTAAAAGCTAGATTTAAAAGTGATATTGAAAAATGAAAATAAACAGAAAAAGTTTCCATGATCCTGCCCTTGAAGGTGATCCCAGTGTTCTGCTAGAGTCGGTGCAGCTTTGAATGGGCAAATCCTGCCATTCTTTCCCTTTCCAACCTAAAAATGGGCAGATAACTCAGCACTGGGACGGCTTTTTTGCCTTGCCTTGGCTGTATAACTAATCAAACATATGGCTCCCAGGTGGGATAAGTTATCTGTTATCCCTTAGATGGAAAAAGTAATCACTTAGAGGGGAAAAAAAAAATCTAGGCATAGCCTAGTTCCAGCAAACAAAAGCGTGCGCAGCATTGACTTTGTAGCTGAGCCAAATTTTGCAACTTCTGAGTCAATTAAAGCTGTTTTCTTTTCCTTTTTCAGCCTCCCCTACACCAGCAGACTCGTGAAAACTTTGCTCTATAATTTCATTAGACAAGAAAGGAGCCCGCCCCCGGGGAGCCACGTCTTCCAGCAGCCGAGCGACGGAGGAGGGCTGCTCTACGGCATCGCCTCCGGCGTGGCAAGTGAGTCGTGTTGTCTATCACCAATGTTTCAAACATTATAAAGGATGTAGCACTGTGAGCACTCTTATAAACACACATCTAGCCCATTGCTTTCCAAACAGTGATACCAGGGTCTGCTCAACACAGAAAAGCCGACCCAGGCCTGCTCTGAGTTGAAATAGCACAGCCTCTACCTATAGATATGTTAGAATCTAAAGCAATTGTATTTGCAGAGATGTCATCCCTGCAGGACAGCATGCTGCAGAAGGAGCTCTGATGCCTTTTTCCTTCTTTTCTTTTTCCTTGTGTTAATACATTAAAAAAAGCTATCTCTACCTATTTTGATAAATTCAACTTATTTAAAAGGTTGAAATAAATACTCTTTGAAGCTTCTGTTGTTGAAGCATTTTCAAAGAAGGTGGGACTTTCATTCTTGATAGTTTTTCAGCAGATATGTGGAATTGGTCTAGATATGTTATTTTTGTAAAAGATATTGTAGTGTTCATCAATCTGGGTAGGTTGACTAGTTATTTTCATGACTGATGTGAGCAGTTTATGATCTTTGTTTGGACCTTTAACTCTTGATAGTTTGGACATCTACTGAAGAATATTCAAGATGGACATCATTTCTTTGGTCAGAAAAGGTTTCTCAAGTTTGTTACAGAGCACATTTAGTTGTTTATTTTTGTACGTGTGTGTGTGTGTGTGTGTGTGTGTGTGTGTGTATAATCTTGAGAAAAATAACGATACACGTTACTTTGCTTTTTTCCTGCTAAACTGAATGGCACCTTGTGAGCTCTTCCTGCAGGAACGTTTGCTGTCTCTTCTGGTCTCTTGTGAAACCCTTTCACTGACTGCATCCCCGGGGGATCCTAAAGTTCAGGCCCTGAGCAGTTTGCCAGGAAATCCTTTACAGCCTGTGCCGATGCGTCCGGATCTCCTCTTGGAGGCAGTAAAAGAGCACGGCTGTCGCTGGGAGCGTTTCCCGAAACACGGCCCGGCTTCTGTGCGAGGCGGTTGCATGGAGCTCCCTCCCGGAGCTCCCTCCCGCTTCCCTGTTGGCCTTCATGAGCGCGGGATGTGGCCGTGCTTGGGCCCTGCCCATGGCGTGTCACACACACAGATGTTTGCTTTGCAGTTTGATTCATTTCTCTTTCGAAATAAATTGCTCACCACAGCCATTTTATTCTGAGAATCCCAACAGGTATGTTCTCTTCCTCTGTTGCACTTGCCAGGGAAATTTGCCTTTCAGTTGATTTTCCAAAGCAGTTTTCAATATGTGGCTTGTCCTTTTGCTTATGACTGTAGTTTTCACTGCCTATTCTATACTTACCTCACCTTTTTATTCAGCTTGGTTCTACCCTCTCCAGTCCTGCTCAGGTATATTTTTGTTAGTGATGCCATGCACAAAAGACCCTTTTATTTTTTCTTTGCTTATGGGCTCACCTGGAGCAGGTTGTATGCAGTAATGCTCCTTTTAACCCTGCATATTCCAGACCCTTCATCCTGAGATCTGTGTAGGAAGTTACTCATTGCTTACCCCTTATTCTGCCCAAGGGATGACCTTGCTGGAGAGCAGGCCCAGGCGCTACCACCTCCAAGTTTGGAGTCCTCCTTTTCTGTCTTCCACAATGGGCAACCCAGGCTGCCTTCACAAGCACTGTTAGGAAAAGAAACGCTAATACAGGACATCTTTTCATAGATTCCCCATCCAAGGCTTGGGAGAAGCTGTTGTGAAATCAGTCATGTTCCTAATCATTTGAGTGATATCATATCCCTACATGGCTTTTTTTACTTGCTTCTAGTGTAGGAAATTTGCATTTCTTACTGCAGACTCTTAAGGCTTCTGCCTACGTCTGTTCTAGTCTCTTCCCACACTTCCACCCCCTTCACTCCTCTTGAACCGTTCTCTTGAGCACTCCCTTGCCATACTCCTACACTCGTCTCATTGCTTCTTCCATGAGTACCTGAAGTGCCATTTCATCTTCTGGTGAATTAAGTGTCTTCATTGAAAGCTTTCTGTAGAGCATCCTTTTAAAAAGCACTCTCCAAGGACCCACCCAGGGAAGGGAGAAAAAATAAATGCCACCATGGTGTCAGACAACAGAAACAATCCTTCTACTGTGCCCAAATGTTCAGCTATTATTTTATTTTTTGTATGTGTCACAATTACTTGCCTGCACACACTGCTTGGGTTATTTGGACTCTAAGTGAAACTTGGATGTAATGGCACTGGGTAGAGTAAATGGTGTATTGGGCCATCTGTAGTATCAGTTTATGATATAAGTTTACAGGAGAATATGAGTTTACAGGAGAAATTAAAAGAACTTTCAGTTCTTACGTGCACATTATTTGGCGTCTTTCAGAAAGCACAGAATGCTTCAAAAATCATCGTATTGAAATATCCTGCATTCAGTCTCTATAGGATGAAAATAGCTTGATTTTTCTGTCATCTTTTATTTCTTATAAGTTTTTGAGGGTAACGTTTGCGCTTGGCAAGTTGCAGTCGATGAAGTGGCTGTCCCAGTCACCCCCCGTACTCTATATGATGTTACGTGTGGTCACAGTCACGTGCACCACAGCAGCAGAGCAACAAGATTGTATAAGCCTTGGGTTTTAATTCCTCCTCTTCCCCCAGCTTCCTGATGATTCAGCAGGAGTGATAATTACGTGCACTGAGATGTCTACCCTGTGGTCTCCTTTCCCACCATTATTCTCCTCTTGCTTCTCATCCCTTGTCTTCAAAATCTTGTGCCCTCCTCTCCTTGCCTTGGCCTCTGATTGCATACAAGTTATCTGTGTGCAAAAACATGTTTCTCCATATATAAAATATCTTAATGTATACAAAATATCTTACATAAAGTATCTTAATTAGAGCTTTGTTCCTATTATGTATCATCCAGTAGTAGAGTAAGCAGTTGGGATTTTGGAGCAATGGGAAATAACAATATTCTAGCTTTTTAACTTCATAGATGACATTCTTGCGCGCAGTGGCTTTGGCTTTAAGCCTACGTTGTATTTTGAAATCTTTGTAGGTGTACAAAAAAAGTGAAATGCCATTAGCTCCTAGCTACATTTTATTGTTGTGTTGTAAAGGCTTAAATGACTTAGGAATATGTGGCAGTTGATGTGCTAGAGCAGAAAAATGTTAGCGCTACTCAGAAGACAAAATATGAGTCAGTTTAAGTGTTTTCATTTGAAAGAGCTTGTCCAGATTGCTTTCTGTTATTTAAAAAAAAAAGAAAACAAAAGAAAAACAAATGCACCTTGAATTACTTAGGAAGTACTGCAGCAGGAATCATATGCACTTTGTACAGTTTAGATGATTGTGGATGAAATAAGTTGAATATTGTACATATAAGAAAGTCATGGAGAGCTGTAGCTGATCTGACTTGTTTAGAATCGCTGAGGTTGGAGGGGACCTTCAGAGATCATCTCGTTTAGTTATGAAAATTAATCAGGTGATGAATCTGGCCCACAAGTGCACTACTGTGTCAGCAACGTAAAGTGCAGCGTTTGGTGTGCAAAGATCAACAACTGTTTGTATTCTCATGACAGCAGCCGTGGGTTGGGGCTGCACACACATTCCTGCCTGTTAGTGCCTTGCCCTCGTGTAGGTGTGCGCGTTGCCTTGCATTATGTTGTCCATCACTAGGGCTGGTTACCTGTTTTATACCCCTGTGACTGCATACATTCTGATTTATTCCTCTTTTTGTGCTATATTGTGGTTAATAGAGAGAATTGCATGATTATCTTTACTATTACAAGAAAACTAGTTACTCATCTTTAGCGTATTATATAATAGTCACAAAGGTAAAGCACATTATTTAGCCTGGTATCTAATATCTAGATAAAACATATCAGAGTAGGAAGACACAACAGTACTTTAATGTGTATCTGCCATTTCTTGCTATTCCAGTGAATTTTTCTTTTAGTTGCATATATTTCATTACGAGTCCTTCTACCTTCCAGAACTTCTCATGATTCCTTGTGGAGCTGTTGTGCAGTCTGCTACATAAATTGATTCTTTTGTCAGTGCCCCTGGTGCTTAGTCATAAATGTTTAATTGTCTGTTCATGCTCATCATCATGAAAATGTCGACCTTAGACCTCCCTTCATTTCTGTTAATCCTATTTCTTGCCTGCAGTCCATACCAGGATCACCCTCTTGTCACACTAATGAGGGTGCCTTTGGTTATGCCCAAACCAGTGTCCAGGTCTTTAACTTTGTTTTTTTAAGTTTCTCCAAAGGCAGATCTGAAGGGCAGCAAAACCTGTGTCTGCAGTGCAAACACACCTTGAAATCAAGTAGCTGAGGGTTGGTAGTAACGTGGCTGGGGCAGGTTTGAACTGCAAAACCTGCCTGGGGAGTGCAATAAATCAGAGAGCAGCCAGATCCTGGCCCAAACCCGTGGCACACAATGTGCAGTGCTGGGAGTACCAGAGAAGCTGCTTTAAGGTTGCAATGAGCTAATATCAGCCTGGGGTGCAAATGTCCTCATTAAGTATCTTCATTTCCCTTTTTTTTTCCATAGATAAAGCCCATGTTCCGTCTTAATTACAGTTGCTTAGAAAAGCGTTGCCTCAGGCATGAACCTCTGGAGGCCAGAGATATGTTTGCTGTCAAGCTCTTATGCGTTTCCTTTGACGTACACAGTGGTGTTTTTATTGTTTTAATCGAATTTATCTTCATGGCTTGGAATGGTACAAGAGCACAGGACAACTATGGAGCACTGCAGAATGCGGTGGCCGGCCCGGACAGCAGCTGCACCGAGACTATAGGGCCCATCCTGGGCTGCAGGAGCAGCCCTGACCTAGAGCCAGCTTTGCTAGGCCCTGCTGAGGACAAGCCCTCACAGAGTGCCCAAGGTTGAAAGGGACCTCTAGAGATGATGCAGTCCAACTCCTGCTCCAGCAGGGACACCCAGAGCATGAGGCACATAGTGGCACCTAGATGGGTTTGGAAGACCTCTCCCTTCCTGCTGCCTGAGACAAATGGGATAAACCTGAAGCGCTTTTAGCATCCTGTGCTTTCACAGCCCAACTACTCAATGCTCAAAAAAACTATGTTCTTACCATTCTCAAAGCTTAAACATTTTTATTCTTTGTGACCCCTTTAAAGCCTTTCATCTGCCATTTCTACCTGTAGAGACTGTCCAGGTTCCTGATGTGCTCAGAACACCACCAATTA
>JAUBOD010000963.1:935388-945746 GCA_032353885.1 Nothura maculosa
CATACTTGAGCACCCAAACAGTTGCTATCCCCATAATGCTCTTTTGCCATGAAATTGCTCTTTTTCCATGTGCTTAGCTTTTTGTACTCTCAGAAAGGATAACTTCATACTGTTGGGAGAAGATTATGGGCACAGAAATCTCATCTGGTTTGTGTCACTTCCAGCTCTGCCCCAGCTTATCCTGTACATGTGAACAAGCTGCTGCTACTTGGAGTGTCGTTACACTTTGACACGGCGTTTTAAATCATATTTAATTGCACCATTAAAGAAATATCCTGCATATTTAACAGTCATGCAACACTCTTAGTGCAGGAATTGCTTTCTTTTTTAAATAGCAAGGGCTGTCTAGAAGATCAGAGCACTTTTATTTAAAAAAAGAGCTGTCTTGTGCAGATGCAGGTGTCTCCCCAGCTCTCACGTGGGAGAACAGCCTCAGCTTTCAGACACCACTGAAGCGCTCTGAGGTTTTATTGCCATTGGTGACATTAGTCTCAAATGATATGTTTTTCCCCCCCCTTTCTTACTGTGATTGTAGAAAATGTTTCACCCAGGGATTTTATAAAATAACCAAATGTTTATTTGTTAATATTTACTTAATATAAGCTTTTTTGTTGTTATTTAATATGGCTTTTGCTTTCTTTATTTCAGATAACACAGCTTTTTCTTCATCAAACCCGCATGCTTTCCAGATTAATTTTAACAGCCTCTACACAGCTTTGTGTGAGCAGCAGAAATCAGATCAAGCCACTCTGCTTCTGTACATGCTTCTGCATCAGAACAGCAACGTGCGCACGTACGTCCTGGCCCGCACGGACATAGAGAACCTTGTAAGTATTGACGTGTTGCCTGGGGGATGGATCCAGAGGGATGCATCCAAGGAAGCTTTTATGCGACCTGCTTTTAGTGTTCCCCATTCTAAGGCAGCACCTTATTTAGCTGTTTTGAGATGAGGTTGTGGTTGATGGCCAATGTAACTGCCACCTGGCGTGGATTTTTTTGGAAGTTATAAATTAGCTTGTGCCTCCCTGTATGTTTAGTAATGTCACAAACAGCTTGAAGAAATCTTGCATATTAAAAACCTTTCCTTTAAAATGATAATGGCTGTCTACGGGAATTGGTAACAGAACAGGGAGCCTTTTTCATTTGAATAACTGAAAATCTGCCAGATAATTAGATCCCATGCATGTTTGATGGCAGCTGTGCAATGAGCTTGGTCGCCGTCCAAGTTCTGGCAGATAAATACATTGCTAAAATCCGAGCTGATAGACACCACTGCTGGCAAACACGAGCAAGATGGTTGATAGAGAACTAGTGATTCAAGGCTGAACTCCTCTGTGGTCTGGTGCAGGTTACTGAGGCTGGGGCTGAGTCATTGTGCATGAATATTGTGGACAAATTGCCACGTTTAGGTTTCTGGGCTGTTGGTACACGGTACGACATGTTTCACAGCTGCTAAACTTACAAATTTATTCTCCCCTGGAAAAATAAAGGCTAGGGGTGGGTGTGTGTTATTGTATAATTATGGTATTTCGTATATTGTAAAGCTTCCAGAAAAAGCACAAGGTGTGTGTGTCAAAACAGCTTCAGATGCAGATACTCGAGCGTTCTGCCATGGGGGAGATTATCGGGTATTAGCACCTGTCTTTCCTCCCACTCGCAGAAAGAAAAGAAATCAGCAAAAACTTTCAGCAATCCCAGAAGTAAAAAGCAACACTAAAAAGTTGGCTTTCTGAGAAAAAGTGAGAAAATTGAGAAAAGAATTACTGCAGAATTAACAGTATATTCATTTTGAAGACCAAAATGTGAAATCCATCTGTTTTCTCCTGTACTATCCCTTCTTTTGTGTTACTTTCCATGGGTTTTGTTGGTCTTTGTGGTCATCACTGACACCTTGGTGCAGTCTGCTTACTGCTAGCAAGCTGGTAGATAAGGATGAGCAATGAGGAAGAGCAATTTTCCTAGGAACAAAAAGCCTGGAGCGTATCCTGAAGCATCTGAGAAGGCTTGGAGGGGAAGGGGATTAAGTGGACAAAGAAGTCGTGATCTCCCTGTTCCAACCCTGTGTTAAAAGTGGCTAATTTAGTCTGGAAATTGTAAATAAGACAACAGGGCAGGAATGTGAAGCTGCATTTTCTGCTTCCGTGTATGGCAGCTGCAGGAGTGGTGTGAACATTCTCCATGCTATTCTGCTGTTGCACCAACGTCTCCATATTTACGGGCTCTTAAAAATGCAGCGAGTGTAGGCAAACATTTTTTTCCCCTTAAAAAAAATAAAAAGAAAGAAAAACAACAACTGTGAAGACTTACTGTTCGAGGCTCAGAAAGCTCATCTTGTTCAGCTTGGCAGCAAGAGGTTTCAGAAGTGCCTGGATGTGTAAGTAGCTTCCGAGGGTAAAGGCTGAGTGGAAAGGATTTGCAGGGAAAGGCACCGTAAGGAGCAGAGGCTCAAGTCGGATCCCCCAAGCTGCGGGATGGGAACAAACCAGGCCAGGTAATGGGCTCGTTGGGGAAAATGCTGGCAGACGAGGCTGCCTTTGAGCCGAGGGCGGGTGAGTTTTTGGAAGGACGGGGATGCCCGGAGCGTGGTGGTTGTGCAGGGTGAGTGTCCATAGTGCCCGAGAGAGCAGGTCAACAAGCACACCGAGTCCTCGGAACCTCTCAGGGGCACAGGTTGCTATTTTGCCTTACTTGATGCAATCTTGCATTTCCCCACCTGTTTTTTTTTGAATACCTGCAGATATTGATGCCCAAGAAGCATCACTGGGCAATGTTGTGTTTTCCTAGCTTTTGTTCTAATTTATCTTTATTCTTTTTGGGTCTTGTTTAATTCATAGATCAATGCAATGTGATGGTTTTTTAACTGTTTTAACAAGCTCTATCACAACTTCCTTGTTTGTGTATGGATCTACAACCATTTGAACATAAACTTAATCTTCAATTATTCTATGTATTGCTTTATCATTAATAATGCAGCATATCTTTCTTCTCCTTATAATAACAGTTTGTCTAGTAGAATTACTAAGACTTTTTGTGCCTCCCCAACTTTTGTATGTCTCTCTGTATAATTTTATAGCAGAATTGTTTTACACCTCTGATGCTTTCAGGGATGTGCCTGGCTGGAATTTGGCTCTGGTACTGAAAGCCTGTGCAGAGATGCTCCAGGAAACGATGGGACCAGTAAAATAGGGGAAGTTAACAATATTTTCCTTGACATAGTGTCATGGCTTGCATCTGTGAAGCCTTCTCCTCTTTGTAGAAGCCGATAATGTCGCTATTTCAGAGCAAATCACTAGTCACAAGACAGAGCAAATCACTAGTCACAAGACGTCACAAGAGTCTTTCTTGCCATGAGAGCCGCACCAAGCGTGATGGACACGGGGGGCTGCAGGCTGTCCAGCACCTAGTTTTGCTCTATGTGTATAAAATAAAAATGCAGAAATGCAATTCAGTTGCAATTCTGGGCAAGTTTTGTCATTAGAATTCTGTCTTTATTTTGTATTGTGATTATTTTTCAAGTGGTTACGTTATTTTTCTTCTGGTAGGAGCACTACTGAGGTGCCAGGCATAACTGAAGGTCTAAATAGATCTTTTCCTGGCACAGCAATTTGTGTGCTAAGGAACAAGTGTATACAGGGGGAAAAGATAGAGAAGCTCTAGGAATCAATCCAATTTTTGTTTAGGAGAGAGACATGCAGGGAAGGAAGCCTGGACATGGGGATTTGGAGAGTTGGGATAAGGCCTCCCAGCCTTGATCTGGGGGGATTTTGAGCTAAGTCCTGTGACACGTAGACCCTCCGATCACTTAACCAAAGAACTTGGGTGACATTATGTCCTCTGGAAGTAACTGCTCCTTCCCCCAGCATACTGGAGCCTTCGTATAGAAGAAAGTGGATGTTGGAAGTTACTTATGAGTTACAGAGAAATGCCCTTTTCCCCTAACGAAGGTAAAGGAAAACTGTTTTTGCTGCATTGATATTCCACAGAAACAGAATTTTTACCTTTGCCATCAAGGTAGATATTCACAAAGCTTAAAAAAATCAACCTCAATTTCAACAGAAGAGAGACATTTCCTAAGGATCCTTCGAGATTGGAAAGGAAGGACTTTGGGGAGGGAAGTGTGACTATTTTTCCGCCATTTGCTTTTGTTGTGGGATGGCCTTGCCCCCGGGCACAGCATCCTCAGAAGGTTTTGTGGCCTGCGGAGCTCAGATCCACCTCCTTGGGCAGCCCAGAAAGCGGGCGGAGCGCGTCCAGTGTGGCCCAACTGCTTTGGAACTTGTTGGTTTTTAACAGAACGTGCTGGCCATGGCGGAGGCTCGCGCTGCACTCGAGAGTCCTGGCCTGGCCCCAGAAGAGGTTTCACATGATTCATCCGGCTTCACTCGGCTTGTTTTTAAAAACAGCAACTTGTTAGGTGGCTCCATCTCTTGGAATGAGCTTGACGTCTCATTCATTATCTTGGAATTAAGAGGTGGAGGGAAAAAAAAACACCTCTACACGTTCCTTTTAATTTTTTTCCAGGGTATTTTGTGATTTAGGCCTATTTCTACAGCTTGGGGAAGACACATCACCCCGAGCCAGTGGAAAGCTCATTTTCTATTGGTAAAGAGACAATCATCTGGATTAAGTTTAGAATAATGTTCAGGTATGCTTGCTGTGGCAATGAAATCTCCTTTTCATTATTATTGCAAGACTTTGGCTGAAGCCGTTCATCCTGGTGGAAATGTTGCAAGACCTTGGGCTGAACTCTCGTAATAGTGTCAGTTCTTCTTGGCTTCGTGTCATCTCGAATTAGAAAAACAGGCCTTTTCTAGCTTCCAACCCAACCCAAACTGGTTCCCTCCTAGGGTTATCTCCATACACCAAACTGGGAGCTGAGCTTCGGGGCCTAGAAGGACTCTGTGCACCTCAGGTGTCATCCGCCTGGCCATGGCTGATGAGGATGGTCATTTCAGATGATAATGCATCCTTGCATTAACAAATATGGTCAGAAACAACTGTTTCCCTCTTTAAACTGGTGGAGATCTTACTTAATAGTAGTTTTTCCCCCCTATATTTCAGGGGGAAAGTGAAACTTTGAGTAACTGGTATGGCTGGAAACCTCATTTATTAGGAATTGAAATTCCAGGTCTCACCACAAGAAAGCGTTTGTTTTAGCCTCCATAGTGGAGACTGAAGAAAACAGATGGAAGGTGTTTGAAGGGTTTACGTCAGGGCTTAGGGGTGGTTATTTCTAGAGGGAGTGATCCCAGCGTGACCATCAAGGGACAGGGTGATACAAGGGAGGTTTCTAATCCCTCTATCTCCTCTCTACTGTCGGAGGAGCTTGAAAACCAAACTAATATCCACTTCTGTATTTCCATCTCTAAAGGTTTTGCCAATCCTCGAGATCCTCTATCATGTTGAAGAAAGGAACTCACACCACGTTTACATGGCTCTCATAATTTTGTTGATCCTCACAGAGGATGATGGCTTCAATCGATCCATCCACGAAGTGGTGAGTTGCTGCTTTGGTCAATATCTTCTCAGGACTATGAATCATTTAAATGCCTCTTTCTATACCAATGCCTCTGCACACCTAGCTGGCTAGTTCCTTAGTCAGCCTGGTTAGGAGCCTGGATATGTTCTTCTGGATTTGATGGCTTATGCATATTTTTCTGTAAAAAACAGTAAACCAAAGTCAGAAGTGTCTTCTCCAAACTTTCCCGGATAAAATGAGCAAAAATGTTCCCCATTATAAAGGAGATACCGCATATATATGTTGTTTTTTCCTCTTTCAGGTGTTTCCTAGGGCACATTAGCACAGCAATAGGCAGACTGCCTCAGAGATGCTGAAAGTTTGCCATGGAAGTGGAGGGGAGAGAGAAAAACAGACAACTTCTTAAAATTTCTCTTTAGAAAAAGCAGCTCTGCTCAACCAGTTTGATTCAGCTGTGAGGAGTTTTTAGCTGGAGTTTTATTTTCCAAACGGAATGTTACTTCCTCTCTTGGCATCCCTTTTCTGTCTTTCTGCTAGATTAATATCTCTTTTATGTTGTCCATATAATATGATTCAAATTTTGACTAGCTTTGGCCCTTGACCATCTGTGCTGGAGAGTACCTTGGATAATTATGTTCCAGTTTCCTAGCTTCTAAAGCTTCCATAATGTAGATGATGTCTGTGTTGATTTTATTTGTTTTTCTGGCTGGGACGTGGCAACTGAATTATGTGCAACTAATGAAATGTAAAAAGCTGGAAGCAGAAGATTTGGGAATCTCAACAGATTTTTTTTCTCTCAGGTAAACTACAAACTGTAGCCTTTTTCAGAGGGAATGGGACATTTTCCCTTGGAGACAAATGCAAGAGGTGTGCAGCATTTAATTTCCAAAATCCCAGATTATTTTATATACTTCTCTATGTAGAAAGCAAGAAAAGTTGGCATTTATATATATATATATATATATTTTTTTATAAGCACATTTTAAGGAGAACTCCTGTAATAAATATGCAGATGACTGAAATAACATTTTTCTGAAGATTTCCTTCTGCACCCCCTTCACATCTTGAACCTAGATGGGCACCTTGCGTGTAGGTAGTGGTTATATTTGTGTCTCATATCCCTAATCATTTACCTTGGATCATAAATTGGTCTTTTTGAGGGATACAGCCCACAAGTTCCACTGCGGCTTCATGGTCTCTTCCCTCATCTTTCTTCATTCACTTTGAAAGCACATGGTCTTTCAACAAATTCCTTGCTGGATAAGTAAAAGTGGAAGATTTCCCTAAAATTGTTAATGAGAATCCAACTGTGGAATGAGAGCATAAATCAAGTTTCCTGGTCCAGTTTGTTCTTGCCTTTGCAGCTCTCCCTGCCAGTATAGTTGTGGTGCTTTCTCTGTAATGTGGATATTATTTTACTACTTCTATTTTAATGGAGAAAAAAAAGTATTTTGTTCCTCTTACCCTGCCTTTACTGCATATTCTTAGCCTCAGTGTCCCAGGCATGGGCTGAGGAAGGAAGAATAGGTCCTCTTCTCATGCAAAATTTAGCCGTGTACCTTGAAAGTCATCTGAATAAACTATGATGTAGGAGGAAAAAGAGTCAGTGACTGTGATATGGACCCTTTAAATCTCCTTTTTTCAAGAAAAATGTGTAATCTGTCATGCTCTAAAACAACAATGAAAAGTTACCTTCTTGATCTGCAACATCGGTGAATTTTGTAGAGGACTGAATATAAAAATGCAAATATGAGCATTGCATCTCAGCTGGGGAACAGCTAGTGGCTGGATCTGCTGCTGGTGGCCCTAGGATGGGCTAGAAATACAGTTAATGATCCACTTTGAGTGTGAAGGAGATGCAAAATCTACTGGCACGTGGTTCCCTCACCTATCCTTTGGAATAATCATATATAATCAGTATAAAGTAAGGATTTAGTCTCATATTTTTTTAAATATTAAGGACACAACTCCTAGAGGCTGAGAGGGTTTCACAAGGAAGTAAAACAGTATGAGAAAACGATATTTGTAACCTTAAAACATGACTATCCAGCATCAGTAGTACACCACAGTTCACTTTATTTCACTACAAGTATTTACCACATTTTAGCAATTGCAACAGGAATTTATTTTTCCGTCACTTGGCTGAAGTATGAAGAAAAATAAGGATTTGCTGTATTTTAGGTCAGCCTGTTTTTTCCTCTGCTGCGCTGTGTGCTGTGTAATGTTCCTATATGCAGGATGCCCATACAGACCATTTATGGGATATATTGCTTTGTGGCATCACACCCACATTTATTTATTGATTTTTTTTGATTAATTTTAGCAAGCTCAGTTTTGTAAATCTTGTGATTATGGCGACTGGTAAAGAGTTCAGGAAACCACAGAAACTCTTGACTGCTGAAGCATTTTTGTTTAAAATAAATGTGGTCCCAACCGCCTGGAAAGTATGATCTGAAACATAGGTCCTCTTCCTGCAACTGCTTTAATGCAAGATGTCACTGTAACCACACAGAGACCAAATTCTTTCTCTAATAACAACAACAGGATAAACTAGTCAATGTGAGAGCTCCGTAAATGGACAACTATTGGGGTTTCTCCAAAAAAAGAGAGAAATCTCTAACTAACTGAAATAACAACCTATAGTAGTTACTGTAGTACTTTACAGAGTAGTAAATGGTGGCAAACTATGGAAATTACAATGTAAATGTTTTATTTTCACTATGGAAAAATGAACATCTAAACAAAAACCAACAAACTGATACAGGAAACTAATGCTGAAGGTCTCAGTGCACATCGGAGTGAACCATTAGGCCAGCTGCTGTGATGTGAGAAGTCCACAATTGAGTTTCTCTAGTTTTTGACCAAAAAGATAGATTTCAGGTGAGGTCTTTGGAGGTCATGGGGATCAGCAGATCTCGTTTTTTCTTCTCACATAGGGATAAAAACAAATTGTGAAAACGTAGTCTTCTGTGAAACAAAATTCTGGGTTTTGGCCTAGGTCCACCTGCAACTAGCTGTTCACATACTGCTTTGTAACCTCTCTTCAATGAGGAAAGAAAAACAGAAACTCAGGTTTTAAGTTATTGCAACTACACATGCTGAATATATTTTGATGGACGATTTTGCAAATTTAATTTCAATAAAACTAGCTCTTGTTGGATATATCACTCAGTACATTTAGGCTTTTCAATATTTGTTTCCACTTCAAAATATGGCTGCTGAGAGATGCTCATTCCATAACCTCTGGAGTTACTGCTGTTGATTTGATATTGGTTGGTTCTCTTTTTTTATGATGAAAAATAGACTGTAAAAGAATTACTTTTGGTCACAGTGGATCCAGAAAGGAATTGGTAAGAGGAACCAGATTTCCTGACTGCCAACTGCTGTCTACAACTTCCCTGCTACTTTAATTATGTAGGTGTCATGTCTTGTAGTCCACATTGGGTTTCATTATTGTGGTTTCAGAAGCCATATTCTTTCCATTCATTTTGCGTAAATAATAGTTGGAGTTGATTTATACCTTTATATGATAAGAATTAATATTAGTGGCTTCATTCTTTGCATGTGTAGAAGAACAAGATATATCAATTTTTTTTGGTGTATATATTCACAAATATATCCGAATATCTCGATACTCTCTAATTTGGCCTGAATATGTTGCTAAGGCCTCTGTAGGTGGCTTGTTTATTAGGGGAGAAGCTGTGTTCAGAGTTGGAGATGAGCAGAGCTGCATTGAGTGCTCTAATCTTGTCACCAGGTCGTATCTAGGATTGAAAACATATGTTGATATCTTCTGAGTTGTCTCTAAGCTTTTCATACTTAAAAAAATGATGTGTGGTTAGGCCTGGCTATGTAGGGAGCATGGGATTGGGTACAGGTGGAGAGAAAGAGAGAAATTTGTCAAGAAGTGGGTGAGAAATGGGACTGTTGAGCCAATAAATGAGAAAAGGGCTAGGATTGGAGCACAGCGACAAAGGCTCATGGAATCCTTAAGGTTGAAAGGGACCATGAGAGATCATCTAGTCCAGTGTAGCACCATCCAGTGCTCCAGGAGATGAAGTCAGACCACTTCTAGATCAGGAGAAGGGTGGGAAATGAAGAGGAGGCTGGAAAGAGGGAGATGTGGGAAGCAATAGGTCAGCTGGCCAGGGAATGGGTGCACGGAGGGAGAATAGGGTGGCTGAAGGAACGAAGGACCTGGTGGGGCAGGCAGGTCCAAGCTTTGCTTGGTGGGAAGGACAGGAGGAAGGACATCCAGGAGGAACGTCCACCAAAGCAGCTGGGAAGCCGCATGAGCCTGGGTTCATCCATGGGGAGAGGCTGCCTTCCCTATTCCACTCCTAAGGAAAAGCTTCCAAGTGATATCATCACTAAGTAGATGTTTTATCCCAGGATAAGTCCACTTTATCTCAGAGGAGGGAGGAGGAAGGAGAAAGGCAGTCCTTGGGCATCGTTTTAGAGCATGCCTCTGTATGTTTTCAATAACAGTCTGGAAATATTTCCCCTTATGTAATTTTGGCCTGGATTTACATTGTGCGTGATGTCAAAACAAATAATGTTTTTACTACCCATTTTCACATTTACATTTTGTTTAAAAATGTTAAATTTTCAGCACACCGAGCATTCAGAAGTCAGGAAATGAAATGTGCAACCCCAACTTATCCCTGTAATATTTACATACTACAGTAGGTGACTATTTTTCTTAATGATCACATGTGGTTCTTCATGTAACAGTACATTTTTCTTCAGGAAATTTTAAGGGAGTGCAGTGGCCAACTTTGGGTATTTTTCCCAATCCAGGCAGTTCATCTATCCCCTGGTATAAAACTTACTCTTGAAAAGGGATATATTTATATAGATACAAATTAGCTCTGTTGAA
>JAUBOD010000963.1:1003057-1013871 GCA_032353885.1 Nothura maculosa
TCTCACCTTTATGTAGATGGATGGATGGATAGATGGATAGATAGATAGATAGATAGATAGATAGATAGATAGATAGATAGATAGATAGATAGATATACATAACTAGTCCAAATCTCCCTCCCTGATGCCGGGCTGGGAGGATGGACGTGGCCTCGCACGGAAAGGCAAAGGGAGCAAACAACCTTGAGGGGGCAGTCGGCGCTAGCAGGGAAAGCGCGAGGCCGGAGCCGGTCTCACTGCTTGGAGGTTGGAGCTTCTAGGCAGGGAGCTGCGTTAAAACTCCTGGATTGCACTTTAAGGCTCAAAACAAAGCAGACAAAAATGCATTGAAGTCATTTTTTAGCTTGCAACGAAACAACTTCATATTGCAGTATAACACACGGGCAAAAGATGAGAGTTGTATTTGTGTCTTTTAGCCTGCAGAAAGCTGTAATTATTTGGCTCCTGGTCTTGCAGTTGCCATTTAAATATTGGGCTATGTCACTGCAATTGCTGCGGTTGGTGTTTGTCTGGGAATGCTGGGGTTAACCTGGTTCAGGCGTGAATGGCAAATGGCTTCAGCTGGAGCATTCATCTCTCAGAAACGTAATGCAGAGCTTGTTTCACCCCAAAACCAGGCTTGTGTCCACCCTTGCAGATAAATACCTCTTCATAAGATTGCAAGTGCAATTCTGATTCTTATATGCCTGTTTTGTATATATAGGAGGAACAAAAAATAGTGAAATATTTTCTATCCCATTCTTTCTTAGACTAGAGAAGACTTGGGAGGCTGTTAAGCAGAAGTTAACTTGAACAATACATGGGGATGCCTCATTCTTAGGAATTGTTAACATTTCAAGGCTGGAGCTTTCCATTCATTCCTGATAGGCCCTTTAAAACCAGCCTTCTATTGTTATAAAAGTTAAAATTAATTTAACCTCAAAGGAGATTAAGAGGAAGAGCCCTCACGGTGTTGAGATGGCAGTAACTGAAGGACGGGTATCGTAAATGAAGCGGGTTTTCAGCAGTGTCACTTTGAGCCGCTCTTGCACAGCAGCACGGTGTGGCATCTTTGCAGTGCATCCCTACTGAAGGCTCCAAAATGCTTTGCCAAGCAGGGCGTCAAGCTAATTATTAATTAATTTCAATTAAAAAGAAGGCGGGACTTCGTGGTGGTTGGAGACTGGAGCGCGCAGCTCTACCCACAGTTGGACCGTTTGCACCTCCAGCTTGTGCTTCTTGGTAGCGTGTGTGAAACTCATTATTTTTCTCCAGTGAATGTTCCCATTTCTGGGCTTGCCACATTTTCCTCTGTGGCCTCTCTTTTTTTTTTCCCATTCTCTTTTCTCTAGCGTTGCCACTTGTTCACTCCATTTACTTTTGACTAAAAGGGCACAGACTCCCCCAGATGGTACCTGGGTCTTCTCTATGTGTCCATGCCTAGTTTGGTCCCTTCCCCTGGCTCTTTCTGCTTAAAACTGAAAATATTTTCAGACATTTAGCACATTTAATTCCTATCCTGAGAAGGAAACATGTGGTACATAGAATTACCTACAATAAAATTAGTGCTCTGCCCCATCCCCTTGCCTTTTGTTGGCCGGATCTCCATTGCAGAAATTGGTACTAAGTCTTTAATTTTCCACTTTTTTTTTTTTAAATGATGAGTATGGTCATTTCTACAGACATAATCGAAAAGACAAAAAAGACTGACCTTGAGTGATGTTCATCAGCATTAAATAGGTGATATTTTGCAAAGGAAGACTATGATAAATTAAAATGGGCAGGGCATGTGCAACTTGTCATTTATTGGCAGTAGGAATACGTTATCACTTCTACCTAATCTCTTATTTGAAAATACGATTTAATCACACCTTTGCCCCAAAATCAGTGTCTTGCCACCCCCACGTCTTGCAAGAGCCAAATCCAGTCCAGAAAATTATTAATCACTGCTGTGGATGATGTTGCTGCCTCCATCATACACGTCCTGGGTTGCAGCTGCGTTCAGCCGGTCTGAAAGATATTACCGGGGCGATAAAAGTCTTGTCTTTTAGCTGCAAAATGTTTTGGTAACCTTATTTCTATCTGCCTTGACGCCATGCCTCGATGCAGAGGGGCCGTGGCGGGATGCTGGGGATACGGAGCCGCACAAACGGCGGCGTTATCAGCGCTTACGGCATCTCTCCATTGTCTCATCCGGGCGCTGGCCTTGGCTTGCTGTTTGTTTGTTCCTGTTTTGAGAAGTTTTCAGCTTTTAAGAATGCTTTTAATCGCTAATTATAGGCGCGCACAGCTCTGCAGATAATATATATGCAATGCTGGGATTTAGGCCCGCGTTGCGCTCTTTTATAGAGTTAATTCCTTGTATAAAAGCTGTTTGTAGCATACTCAGCTGCAGGTAAAAAGCTGCTCTATAGCTACCTGCATTCATTGCTGGGATTCCAGGTTCTTGTTCATAAAACTTTCTCTGCAAACTCGCTCCATTCCCCTGTTTTAAGGTAAAAAAACAGTATCTGTTTGTGTGGCTCTGCCACTTGTTGTGTGGCTCTGCATTTTTGATACTCAAATGTGGATAGGGCTTCGCAGTTTCCTTATGGTCATGGTAGTTACTTGGCCAAAATAAAGCTAAGGAGAACAGCAAGCATCCATGTCACCTTAGGATCTCCTTTTGAGTGCTTGTGTGGAGCCTACAGCAGCTGAAGAGCTTTTTCGAAGCCACCTTACTCAGAAGCCACCATGCTCAGAAGCAAGTCCAACTCGGTAGGCAAGTAGTGCTCTGCAAACGTGTTAGCCAGGTGGGAATTTTTCCCTGGATTCCTGATGAAGCAGTTACACATCCTGTATTTTTGTATCATTTGCATTGCATTGTGTCGAACTGTGAGGCTCTTCCATGTCACGTCAACAGGGAGACTCCAGGTAGAGGACCTGGCCCTGTCTTGAGTGTAGGGATTGAGTCTACCAGAAGGCTCCGATGCCATTGGCAGGTTAAGCAGCTGCAGCGAGTGGTTTTGTAAGGGGTTCTGCCAATGTGGTTAGCTAACAGCAAAGGTGATCAGATGGTCTTCACATTCAGAAGAAAATCCCTAACATGCCAGCCTTGTCATCAAGTACTTGAGTGCCTTATGAGAGCTCAGAGCATGGCTGCTTTGTAGGCTTCTTTGTAGACCACTTTGTTCAGCTTGTACCAACTAGAAGAACTCGCAGGAGGTTTCTCCTTGTTCTCACACTGCAGTTTTTTATGTCTGAGAGATCTAGCAATATGAACAAAGTAGATTTGACTTCTTTTTTCCTATGCCTTATGGGGGGAACTCCCATCCAATCCTCCGACAAGGGCTGAGCTGAATATGTAGTAAATTAAACATGGACCAAACTGCTTTTACTTAGCACAGGAAGGGCTGGAAGACTAAATTCACGTAATCCATAGTAGTTTGACTGCCTACAATATGTTAGTGCTCTTTTGGACAAGAAGATGGCTCCTGTTGAGAGGCTCGAGCTAAGAGCTAAATGTCTGCTTTACATTCTGGTACTTGCAGGAGTAAACACATCTCTTCCCAGACATCCAGGAATGCCAGATTCGTTCACCGGTGAGACATTAGCCAGCTAATAGCTCCATTAGTAATAATTACCTGCGCCCCATCTTTATTACCTAATATATTTTACAATGGAAAAGGGCACGCTCACCTTTGATTCCTTTCTTAAAGGCACAGGACCTGAACGTGATCGAGGAGGTGATCCGAATGATGCTGGAGATCATCAACTCCTGCTTGACCAACTCCCTGCACCACAACCCCAACCTGGTGTACGCGCTGCTCTACAAGCGGGAGCTGTTCGAGCAGTTCCGAACTCACCCTTCCTTCCAGGACATCATGCAGAATATAGATCTGGTAAGTGAAACCTTATTTAAAGGATATATACTTATATGTTGTGCATCTTTTCAAGAGGTGGAGAACATTCACTGTCTCTTAGCAGTTTCTTTTGGAACTTACCAAAATGTTGAGTTTCCCTCTCTTGTTTTCTGGGCTGTAACTGAGACTTATACTGGGAAACGTCCTTCCTCGGCAGACCCAGGACTCATTCAAGGAGAATTTGGGAAGGAATTCCCAATCTGTGGCAAATCTTTCATGTGCCTAAGGAAGGACAGTGTCTACTTTTAATTTCCTTTTGTAGAAGGGTACCTCTCTGGGCAGAAAAAGCAGGATTTCATCATCAAGTTGTCTTTTCTCTTCCATTCTCTGCACTGACTAAATGATTAGGAGGGACTTTCTTAAACAGCTGAGAGCAGACATGCAAGCGCCTCATTCTCTGGGTTGTACATGAATTTTTAAGTTATTTTAATTTCCAAAGTATCTCTCCACAGTGGTCTGCAATCCCTCTGGGAAGGTAGAAATTTTAGCAGGAAACAAAAAGAAATCACTGTGGGTCAGAAACAGCTATTGGGGTAGCTCTTGACTGACAGCATATTAGAAGGTGGCTTTTGAAAACAGTTACTGAGTAATTTCTGCACCATCTAATATCAACTTTAATATTTATATTGAGAATGCAAGTGATGAACCCTGCTAGAAAATAGCAGATTTGAAGTGCAATGAGCATTTCTCTCTCTTCTAGTCGGTACTTGCAGAGCTGAGCAATACTTGAGGTCATGCCGTGACCACTGGATGCAAGATATGGGAAGCATGAGCTGAACGGGGTGCTAAATTTCTTGCTGCAATGAATAGTTTGTTTATTCCATGAGAATACAGATCTACAGAAGTTTTCTGTTTCTTTTGGCTTCTATGTTCAAGTAGTGGAGAGGACTGACAGTTTTCTGATGCCCCATAAGGGGAAGTAACTTGTACTCTTGACAAAAACATTTGCCTTCAATCCTGTTTGTCCCTGGCCCTTCCTCTTCTGTTCTCACTTCATCTTTTCTGGTCCTGCAAGAACTTGGAGCTTGGAGGATTCCAGCTCGGAGCTCCCAAGCTCTTGGCAGCTGCAGAGTGCAGGACACTGCCTGCATGGCTGGGACAAGTTATCTTCAAGTTGCATAAAGAGGGAACATGGTGCAGTCCAGACGACCGCGCTCTTCGTTCCCATCGGAGATAGGGAACTTTTCAACTTTCCTAATCCAAAATGAGGGAAACTAGTGGTGACTGGGGCCTCGTGCCTGCCAGTCCCACGCCTTCCCAAGAAGGCAGCGTGTCCTTTCCTTTGGAGCGCTTAAATGGAGCTTTTCCTCAACAATTGAAACAGTTCCTCTCCACAGCTACTTAATATTGGGTTACAGCATAATGTCAGTTACATTCTGAAACTATTTAAAGCTTTCCAAGGGAGAATTTTGAATTTTAAAATAGCTCCTTTGTTAGAAAAGTGAGGATGTCAAAAAAAAATTTTTTTAAATGTACCTGTCACCAGCTGGCAAGTGGTGAGAGCTGTCAGGCTTGTGGAGCTGAATAAAAGATGAGATTCAGCTGACTCCTCTGCTAGCCTGTCACGTCCTGCAGTTCATGCATGCTGTCAGCACTGCCACCTTCCTGCACAGAACCAGCCATTCACCCTCGTGGCCCCACAGGACATTGCGAATTGTGCAAATGTGCTCCAAAAAGGGTCAAAAGCTCACGGAGAAAGAAAAAATCCCTTAAAGATTGCAAAGCACGGAAATGTGGCTCCACTGTTTGGCTGGAGAAATTCCTAAATTGCATGTTCCTGTGAGGTTATACTTACTCCTGGGGAAGATTTTGCTATTCTTGACCTCCTCTCACATCTTTCTTTAACCATCCAGCACGGCCTAGGGTCAGCAGTTGGGTGGGAAGCTGGCCAGGCTCTTGGTTTGACCAGGCTGGCAGTTCGAAGGGGGCTGGATCAGCCAGCTCCGCATGCAGCAGGGAGCTCAGTTGGTTTTGGGGCATTGCTCTCAATGTAAAGCTGAGAAGTTGCCCTTCTGGCCCAGGGATGGTCCCAAAGCTTGTGGGAGATGGTTGCCACCTGGTGTAATGGGTGGAAGGAGAGGAGAAGCCCCTTTGTGAAGCACCTCTGCCCAGCTCTGTGCTGCAGAGCCCATCCATCATTATCCTTTGCTGCCTGTTGCCCACCTGAGAACATTTGGATTGTGTCCACCCGTGAGTGGAAACGTGAGCATGGTTTTGGTCATCGGATGCCACTGGGCTAACCCAGCTGCAGAAACCCTGTGCATCCCTCTGTGATCTGGTGGGTCCCTTCTACTCCACTGCAGCCACAAGCCTGGTAGGTGGAAGCCTTCAGCAAAATCCTTCTCCACATGGGGCATAAAAATAGCTAACCCTAAACTGTAGTCCAGATTTCTCTTTCATATAGGACATATAGAGATACTAGCATACAGTATGCTAATAGCTCAGTTAAAGATAGCTGACTGAAATGTAGGACATGTGCAATCTGTAATGATTTGGTGACATTAAAAACTTGCTGTGTTGCTTTGTCAGGAACATATAAAGTAGATATGACATATCTTTAGGCTTTTTTTTTTAAACTCTATTGCATACAGTGTTCTCATAAGCCAAATAGGGAAGCCTAGAAGAGGTAAAAATACCAAAAGGTGGATGTCAAATTGGTTGGAAAACGTAGGGAGAAAATAGTAACTAGTAGTTAACGGTGCGAGTGGAAAGAGGCATCTGCTAGAGTGGTGTGTGGGTACTGAAAAGCAGCATAACCCGGAGGTGCCCGGGGGAATGTGCTGGCCAAATAGCTCTGCTTTTGGGCACCACGCAGAAAACTGTGGGCCAGCAGTGTAAAATTGGGGCAATATAGAGCTGTAGGAAACCTCCGAGGACAATTAGACTCAGTGCTGATTAACTGAAGGGAGACTGAAGGCGGCGTGATGTTCTGCTCTGAAGGGAAAGGGAATAACCCGCTCTTCGTGCTTGTGGCCTACGGGACAAGTGACTGGGTGTAAAATGTGGTAAGGAAGATCCGCAGACAGGTTTTGCTAAAGCCTTTCTCCTGTTAGTAATAATGTTGAAGGGTCATCGCTAGCTCGACTGTTCCTTCCACTGAAAGCCACTTACATCACCGGCCTCTAGGTTTTTATAAATAAGCTAAAAATCACCATTGCCAGCTGATTGAAAACATATGGGTGCAGCTAATGCTGTGCAGAAGAAACCAAAATCAAAATGCCTTCTGTTTTCTATTAACTTACTTTTCATTTCGGAAAGTCATCTTAAGAGGATAGCGGGCATCTTGTTTAGCTAAGTAGGATCTGCTTCCCCTGGATAGCGAACAAAGAGGAACACTGTTGTTCCCGTGCTGGCCTAGCACGGAAATGTCTCAGCTGTAAACTATCTATATGCCTCTGTTTCAGAGGTGGTCTGTAATTTGGTCACTAATCTCAGATGTGTCAGGAATTTGGCAGAAACTCCTCGCTGGTAATTACTAGAGATGAATGTGTTTCGTGACCATGATGAGAACTCGTTGGCTTTCATTACTTTCATATTTCCTAAGACCTCTCCGAGCCCGCGGTAGATACGGTGTCGTTGGACAGGCTTAACGAGGAGCTGGGAGAATTTTGTTTGCAAAACAGTCTGATAGAAATCAGGAGGTCAGGAGCAATAGTTGAACGATTTAAAGGATCAAATCCATGCAGTTTCCTATGAAGAATTTAATTCTCCAAAGATATTTCCTTGCTAGTTTCTAAAACCAGTGGCTTTGCCCTGCCTTGGCAGTAGCAACTTTTCCTTCAAGCCCTGCTGGACTTGCAGGGAACGTTATAACTAATCTTTCATGGCTTTCCTTAAAATGCTAATGGAAAAGCCTTGATCCTGCTAATTGCTAGAGCCTGGCTAAACCCTTTCCATGATTCCCACCCGCCTCCAAACGCTACCAACTCTTATCTAAAATAAAAGCTTGAAAAACGGAGCACGGCAGCAGAGGACCTTGACAGCTCTTTGAACATATTCCTGTTTCCAGATGAATCTGATAGAATTTCCCCCCCAAGTGCTTGCAGTGTGCTGCCAAAGCCGCGTTTCCCTGCTGCGGAGCCGGCCGGAGCAGTGGGACGGAGGCTCCAGCGAGGGTCCTCTTTGCCTCGCAACTGCTCCGAGACAGGGGGTGTGACCACTGGCCACCGATCCCGGCGGTGATTTATGGTTTCCTAAGGAATCTGCTTAGATGAAGTGCTAATCCTGTAGCACTTTATGACAAGAGGTTTGTTTTCTGCTTTCTTTTTCCCCCTCCTCCTTCCTTTCCGTGTGCTGTGAATACAGCGGGTTACTCAATCTGCAGGGAGCTAGGCTGGAAATGTAAAATAATGCGTGTCAAAATATGTAAGTGTCTTTCTCTTTTCATCACTTTAGGAAGAGAGGAGAAAAAGAAAGAAAAAGGAAGACAAAGGAATGCAAACTTTTTAACTTGGTGCCAAGTTATTCTTCTCTTTTTGCAACGTTAACCTTGAAAACTGCAGGCAGAGGAGGCAGTGAATGGCCCTGTTATTTTTAGTGATGCGAGAGGGTTAAGAGCTGTGGTGTCAGGCAGTGGCACGGCGCTGGGGACAGCTTGGGGCCTCGCAGCACTTGAGCTTGCACGGAAAGCATCCAAGGGGGGAAAACATCTCGTCCTTGATGGCTCCGCTGCTCAGTGGACACTCTAGTAAATCACCAGGAATGCTTCAATACTTGAGAACAGCGCTATCGGAAACAATAGACAGGCAAAATGATGGATGCTGTGGATATTCCCTCAGAATCTCAAAAGAGGAAACCCTCCAAAACCTAAAATGCCTCTTGGAAATCCATATACATTACTCTAGCTTCCTCACAACACTTTTCATCTTTGGAAATATTCTGTCAATTTATTGGCTGTGAAACAAAAGTACTAAAGCCGAGTCTCTGCAGGAGGATAGACCTCCTAAGGGGAAAAGCTTGATGAAGAATGGTTTTGGAGATCACTCTGGAGAAGAGGCTTCGTTAAGAGGTCTCTGCTATATTAACAGCACAAACTCTTGTGGCATGTCTGTGCAACCAAGCACCTCCATGTAGTCATACACATGGAGCCACGGGCCATTGCTGGGATCTGTATCCATTTTATCTATATCCTGCTCAAGTATCCCCGAGGAGAGCTGACTAATCCAACATTCACATGTCTTTGAATCTCTATTAAAATAGAAGCAACATTTGAGAGAAGTTTTGGGAGCTGCTTGCATGGAAAGGGCTTTGGATGCGCAGCATGATTTGGCTGCAGGCAATTCAAGGGACTGGCCACGCTGCAAACCTTTTCCTCTTAAGTGGACACAGAGTTTAAATATCTTAATTTTCAATATTATTTTAAGTGTCGCTTTGTTACTTCCTTGGAGAAAATACCTAAAGTGCTTTCAAAGGGAAAGGCTATTCTAAAAATGATGCTAAGCTTTCATTGCATCTTTTATATTTGAGCAGGTAACTAGGTTAAGTGTTTGGCCTTTGGCTACAAAGAAGGGAATTTGGGCAGTGGGGAGGAAAACGCTCCCTCTCTTTGGTTTTATTATAGTGGTAAAAAACAAATACCTCTTCTAGTGTGTCCTCTGCATAACTCTTCCCCCTGGAATACTGGAACCCACTTTTATTGTGGATAAAATGCAACTCAACAAAGACTGGTTTACCACCAAAAAAAAATTGTTTTACAGAAAAATCTTGCAAAAGCAGGTAAAGATTTGGAGGGTTGGACTTTGCAAAGTAGATGCTTGCATTATAGCATCATATCCCTTTGATTAAAAGCCTATTATTCCATTATGTGTTATGATAGTATTTTATCCCTCAGATTAAAAGCCTAATGTGAAAGGGTGTTTTTGTTGTGGTTTAGCAGGACTTGAGCTAGCGAGGGAGCAGCAGTGGGATGCAGCCTCTGTACCAGCCTGCCTGGCTGCGGGTAGGTTGCGCTGGTGATGACACAACACACAAGTGGTGAAACATGGGAAACATTTTCCTTTCCAAGTCTGTAGGCACCTCTGTCATTTCTGTATGTGCTGTGCGTCCCCTACCAGCAATTTGTCCCAGAATCTGTAAATCTGCAGCTGTTTCCCAGCAAGTACCTCATGCTCAAGCCATTGATGCTGTACGTCGTTTCTGGTTACCCTCTCCAGCACTTGACTGATGAACTCAGCACATCTTCCTCCTCCCTTCTCTCATGGGTCGGAGATCCAGTGTCCTAATCGGTAAGACTGGGACTTACCAGCTACATCCACCCGTCTACCAGAGGAGGTCAAATCCTGTCCTCTTATTCTGGTACTTGAGGTTATTGTAAGGAGATTATGGATGGCCACCTGAATTCTTCCTTGACTGATTTCCACACTTATGTTGTTTGAAGCAAAACAGCTCCCAAAAACCCTAAAAGCAACTTCAAGCAACTGTAATCAGCCCATATCTCCCTTGTTTGGTGCTTCACAGTTTCTAGAGAAAATTGCTCTGCAATCTGGTAGATCTACCTGCTCAAAAGGAGGGCCAGAGTTTCTAGGATCACAGGAGAGGAACAACAAATTTGAATCCCAGGGTAATCAAGCCATCAGCTGTCTTTGTTTCATTAACAGCAGCTGAGCTGTGAGGCATAATTAGGGTAATGGTTTCTGGCTCCAGCTGTGTCTCGCTCCAGAACAAAGACAGCTTGGCAGAGATTTCTATAGTGCTGTACACTTTTCCCCCTGCTACTTGGGGAGAATTAGCAGAGATTGCTCAGTGTGCTGGAGCCTGTGATTCAGATACAGGTGGGCAGTGCTGCTTCCAAAGCAGAGTGTGTCCAAAGCAGGTGAGAAGTCTGGAAAGTTGGCAGAAGTTGAACAGTGAATAACACAGGCACCCTGCAGACCTGGTGCCTGGAAGAGGGTGCTGACCATGCTGTGTTTCACAGAATCCCAGAATCTTCAAGGT
>JAUBOD010000963.1:1029559-1044070 GCA_032353885.1 Nothura maculosa
CTGCAGAGGAGCAGCCAAACAGAATCCCCTCCGTATCCATAGGCCCTTTTAAAACCTCGCTCCCCTGAGTTCTCCTTCATTGCAAAAGTTTTGTATTATAAGCACTCAACTAAAAGCGTGCACTTCCTTTTTCTAAAAATAATTAGCATGTAGCTGATCCTGATGTGATGTCTGGAGCATTGGTTGCTGTTGATAGTGGTTTTGCTTTGGGAAAGCTGGGTAAAGGGAACACCGGTCTGTAATTTTATCTAGTAGCCTGACCAGAGATTGTAACCTGGATGGGTGAGTTAATTCTCTTCTGCTGCCTCTTCAGCAGGTCTTTGGCAAGGCTTTAACCATAAAAGACCCTTTTTCTTGGTTTATGTAAGCCCATTTCCTACCAATTAGCACTTTTCACTGTCCCAGTGAAGCCTGGAGCCCTCATGCTGCTCTTAGCTGTGCAGCAGTCGCTCTTGCTCCTCAAACTTAACATTTTCTGCTTTGGACGGAGGCACCTGAGCATTGGACATACAGATTTAAGATAACTGATTTTTTTTCCATTTCAAGACCTTCAAAGAGTTTATTTTTTTCCTCCTCTTTTACACAACTGCAAAAGTGTAAAGTTCCCAACTGTGTTACAGAAGTGAATTACAGAAGGTGGCAGATTTTCAACTGTCCCATTCATAAAATGCTGGAAAGAAGTAATTCAGCCTTGGATCCTTTTTGTTTGCAGGAGACTGAGTTTAGGTTTATTTAGGGAGATCGTTTATTCTGGGGTCTTTTAAGTTTTGCAAGCTTCAAACTTGCAAGTGATTTTGAGGCTTCTCGAATCAGGGAGTAGTGGAGCCATTCCTCAAGTGAGCTGATAAGCCCTGATAACAGGGCTGACAACAATTCCATCAATTCCTGCAAGTGAAATCCAGGGATGGGTCCTTGTGCTAGAAATCCTCCTGTATGCTTGGGACGATAGCCCTGCAACATGTAGGAGGAGCTCAGCGATGCTTTGTGTGCAATTCTGTCTCTTCTGAAGCTTTTCTCCTCATTCTCAGTTTTTCTAGATGGACCCCATATCCCTGAAGTTGATCAGGGGTCACTCTGTTTTCTCAAACTAGCCGTTTTCGGGCTTTTTTGGTGGATCAGCAGATGTTTATCAGTCAGGGTGGTTCAGCTGGGGTTGCTGAAGAAGCTTTTAAGCAAGGCTCCAGTTTCTGTAGCACCCTGTCAAGGAGCAGCCCAGGTGGACTGCAGGACAGCCTGAACCTGGCAGCTGGTTCCTCCTGAGCATCTGAGAGCCCTGTCCCTGCGTGGAACACTGTGAGTATGGTCTATAGTGCCCGTGTGGCTCTCCCAAGCCTCCCGTGCTTCTGTAGTGCCACCCAAGTCATGGGCGAAGGTAACCCTCACTTTGAGCCTTCTTCTGTAGGAAGGAGGGAATCCTGGTGTTGTATGCTGTGCTCTTGGAGGGTTTACACATTAAAGATGTGACTTGGAGACCAAAACAGATGCTATGGCATGACAGAGATTCATGGCCATTTGTTGGCAATACCTCCTAGCTGTAAGAAGAAAATAAGCCAACCAGTATTCTTGGCCATCCCTGACCCACTACTTCCAAGTACTCAATGTTTGCAAGACTGGGCTGCAAAGAAATGCAGTCTTTTCTTTATAGCAATCTGATGTCTTTGCTGTCTGACAGGATTGCTGCAAGTATTTCACTTTCTTTAAATTACTGCATCTTCACCGATAAGCATCTTGCCACAACTGTCATGTTGATTTCTCTCCCAAACTGACCGGGAGTTGGGAAACTCCCCAACTTTGGGAGTTTCTCCCAAACTGCTGAACTCCGGGCAGAGACATGCCCGCCCCTCTGGCCTGTCAAGCTTTAGGGTGCAAATTTAGTACTCACACCTTGCAAGTTTATTTTAATGCAAGCTTTATTTGAACGTGGGTGTGTGCAAACCCTTGCTCTTCGTGGTCTGGAAGCGGAAGCAACGCATCGGTGAGCCCAACTTGCCCAAACATTTGTGTCTCTGCAGACCAACTTCCCCGTTCTGCTGGACGAGGAAGGTCACATCTCGTTACACGAGTGCAGTTATCTGTTTACTGTATTTTACTCCCTGGGAAAAGCATTGCTCCAGCTCATGCGATTGCTTAAACCGTGCAGGACATTCAACCTGGGCATGCATTTTTGAAAGTCTTTTTGCCTTTGTAGCTTTTCTGGGTCGTCTTCAAAATCTGATGCACTCTAGGTCATTGCTCTTGGTCTTTACGAGTTTGCACCTATTCCTTAGGCAGAGCTTTGAGCAAAATGTGCAGCTCTTGCTTAGTCTAGAAGATTTCCTGTTTGCTCCCCTTGTCTCCCCAGCGTAACCTTCCACCGCACTGTCTAGTCTTTAAGCCTAGAAAATATACGAAGATGGTATCAGGCAGGTGTGACATAATAACCCGTGCAGACACCTCTCCAAAGTCGTGTTGACTTTCGGTCATGAGTCCAAGAGAAGTAGTGTGAATATAGAGAGAAGTAGTGAGAGATGAAATGGCTTTATGGCCCATGAAGAAAATAAATAATTGCAAAAATCTGACCTGCTAGTGTTTTGGAACAAATAATCACAAATGTTTTGCAGAAATGGTGGAAAACTGGACGCTGTCAGAGTATTTAAATGCTTATATATGCTTGCATATCGATGAACACATATATATTTCTATGACTATTTCCATATGTATGTGTATATATCAGGAACAAGATGCGAGGCTGAATTGTTTTCAAGACTCTTGGTCATCAGTCTGATGCAGGTTAGGATTTGGGGGATGAGATCTGAAAGTGGCACCGTGGATTTTGCAGACAAATGCAGATGTTTGTTCTCAGCCCCAACTAGTCACAGCTCAATCTCTTCAAGACCTAAGCCTTGCTGTACCAAAATTACAACTTTTGACATAAATACTCATTAGGACACCTTACACCAAAGACTCGTTATTGTGTGACTCTAACCCCATATTATTGCAGTCTAGCTACAGTTTTCTGAAACACGTGATTTGCCAGCATGTCATTAGGGTCCTAAACAAGGTTCACAGTAAGATTTTTTAAATGAATACAACTGGCTCAGGAAGACTTTGAGGCTTCTGATTCATGGCAAGTCAATGAGAATTTGACTCCAATGTGCATAGGACTCTTTGGGAAGTGCTACTTCTCTCCTCAAGCAGTCAGGTGCTTTTGAAAGTACTCCCTTGTCTTGGCTTGCTGTCTCAGAAGCAAGAGTTTCATATGGAGTACTTGAGGAAAAGAAGATTCTCCAGTTTTAACCTTCTTTTCTGTAGCAATCATCTCATTTCTTTGGTAAGGCCCATTTCCACGCAGTAAAATATCTACATCACTGAAAAGCGAAGACACAGAAAAGCGAAGACCTCAAGAATGTCCTTCCCCATTGTGTTTGTGTTACCATGGACCGGAGCCCATCCATTGACATGACATTGCAACCTCTCAGCACCTCTAATGTTTAATTTGTGGTGGGTGTAAGTTTTTCTCAATGTACAGCTAAAGCAGTTGAGCTTTAATGCCACCGGGCTGCCTGGAGTTGTGCCAGGCGCTGCTGGCTGCTTGTGATGCTATCTCCCCAATCGTTAACTGCAAAAAAGGACAAAAAACGGTGTTGTTGAGCTCTTGCGGTGGCAGAGTTGTTGCAGTTCAGCTCTACATCTGTTCATCGGACTTCCTGTGGGTTTTCGTCGAATCATATGATTGACGGCTCAGACAGTCTGCAAAGGTTTGGGTCTGTCTCGTTTTCTCCCCCTGTCCCAACCACTAAATCTGACTTCTGCTTTGTCTGGCAGAGCAAACAAGATAGGTTGCTGTGGTAGGTTGATTCCCCAGAGCTGATAAGAGGCGTCTCTTTGAAGTCTGCCGTTGGATCCCAGCGCTACCGAGGGCTCCGGAGCACCCAGCGAGTGCGGGCCCTGGGGAGGCTGGTTGGAAACTAGCTCTAGGTTGGGCCGTGGCTGGCTCCAAGTGCAAGTGATGGCTCTGCTGGAGCCATTTGCTGCTACTTTGCCTTGCAACTTGGGGAGTTTTGTTAGTTGTGGTAGTTAGTGCAAAAACAAAGGAAAAAAACCCAAAACAAAGCCAAGAGCATGAACATGTCACCCGCACTGTCCCTGGGTTTTCCAGGAGTGCTGTGAGGGCCCCATAACCTGTTTTTTTCCCAGCTCTGCTGAAAAGGCTTCCCTTTGCTCATGTGGAAGCAGCACGTGCCAGAGGGCAATGGCACAGAGCTGTGTTCCAACCTGTCTTGAGCTGCCACATGGCAAAAATCTTAACGCTTCATGGCAGTGGTGAAACTTTTTGCATGGTGTTTAATGCGTGCGGGTCTAAAGTGTTTTAAAGTCGCTTGTCTTCCTCTTATCTCTCTCCTTAAAATCTTGTTATCCTTTGTACGTTCCCAACCCGCAGCACAATCGAGACAAACACCGAGTGTGATTGAGTCTAAGGTGATAGCAGTGATTGGCTGTTGTTCATTGGACTTTGATTATTAAATCACTACAGTGTGATCACAAGAGATGGCAACATTGATCAGTCTGAAGAAAAGCATAGTGATAAAATCAATACATGCCAGTTATTACCTGAAAATACTGAAGCTATCCAGCTTATTTTCTGCAACCCTTCAGGCAGAGAGACGATGGCATTGTGAGAGCAGAGCACCTCTGATGTAGCTCCTGGAATTTCTAATAAAACAATTTAACTTAGCACTTTAAAACTAAAGATGACATTTATTAAGATATATAAGAGTCCAGAGTGGCCCCAGACTGGTGCCACGAGTGTTTGCAAAACCAGTAGCAATAAGCTATGGCTGTGAAGGTGAGAAAAAATATGTGTCTAATTCCTCTGCAATTAGCGTCTTTATCACTTTTTTTCCCTTCAGTCTCCAAAGGACTGCTCCATGCCACAGTACTGGTGTGCAGCCACCTTTAGGGGAACGAATGACAGCTGTGTAAGGGCTTTTCTCTGCTAGGAAGTGTGACAGTGGGTTAGTCGTGAGGTTTACCCATTCATTCTGCTGATGCAAGGCTGAACTGAGCACATTTCTGTCTACGCTGACCACAAGTCAGGAAGCATTTAGGAGGGAAGTGGGGAAGATTACATTGTGGATAAGCAAGGTAGGATATCAGTTTAAAGAAAAAAAAATAGTACATATATGTTATATATATATTATATTTATATATAACAGATAAGGTCTGGTTTGGGGTGAGGCTGAGCTTGCCAAAGGAATCCTAGTGCCCCTGAGAGGAGGGCTGGAGTGGCAGGTGGCTAAGGTGGGATAGTTTGGGAATTGGAAAGCTAAAAGGGAAAGGAACGGAGGATATTGGTAAAGAGGAGGATCTCATGAGGCAGAAAAGTCCTAGCAGGAACCTCAGCATGAGATGATGAGGAGAGCTGAAGTAAGGGGCAAAATATTTGTAGGGATCTTCAAGGTGAGTTACCTGAGGCGAAATCCAGCAAGGGCAACAGGGTTGGGGATGTGGTGGTAAAAGAGATGATGCTTAATGCTGAGAAAAGAAAGAGGAAATGGGAGGGGAAGAATTTTGCATGTAGGGGTGAGGAAAAAGAAATTGTGGGTGAGTGCAAAAGAGAAGATGTTATAAAGAGAGGTCATGGAGACACAGGGGCTGAGCTGGGGAAGGCAGTAGACTAGGGGAGGGGAAATGGAATTGAGGGTGAGTTTAGTGGGGAACTAAGACTGAGGAAGCAAATGATGTGGAAGGTTGAGCAGAATGGTCAAAAGAGACTGGAGGAGAGAGGTCATGGAGAATGGCTTGAGGACACGCAAGAGTCATGGGAGAACTTCTGTGCCACCGACTGCGTGTGTCACCCTGAAGAAACGAAACTCGACCATGCAGCCATGACTACAAATAGGCTGGGGTGCAAAAGGTAAAGGAGTTGCCCGGAAAGCCACGTGGCCACAAAAGGCCCCTTGGAAGGGTCTCGTACCCCAGCCCAGGGAAATGGAGTGCGGTGAACGTGGGGAAGGTGATTGGGTTTCCCTCTATTATTAATGGGCAGAGAGGCTCCTCAGCCAGTGCCGCGCTTGTTCTGCTCATGTCACACCGTCGAGTTTATTCTTAGTCTTAGCCACAGCCTTATAAATAATAAAATGGGCCCTGTTTTATCTTACCCCAGTGATCATTGTAATGCGGCTTTTCTCTGAGGCTCTGCCAAGTTCTTGACACAGGCAACATTTAGAAGCAGGCGATATGATTGAATAGCTCGGTGTAAAAATAGGCTCAGCTCTGCCCCAAAACACGGGCCCAAGCTGCGGAGGAACCTGTGAGCAGAGCTGCAAATAGCATCTCCCAGAACCCACCCACGAGTCTGGCCACTCTTCCGTCCTCCCCCCTGCTTCCTGGGAAAAGAGCCCTTCTGTCCTGGAAACTTCTATATTGGGAAAGTCAAGGAGGAAAAAAACAGGAGTTTGCCATTACGTTGTGCTTTCTTGAAAACACATTGCAAACTGTGTGTGTGTCTAGGACCCTTCCAAAGGAGTGTCCTCCTGGGGAGCAGAGCGCAATTCACAGCAGAATCCTTTTTAGAGAGGACTGAAATAAGCAGGTCTGTATGTGCTGTAGCAGGGCTGCTGTAAATAAGTTCTCCTTCAGACCTTTGTAAAGGATTCACGTGTCCAGTCTGTGCTGACAGATGAATTGAGGGCCAATCCAGGGGTAAGAAGTGTGACCAACAGCCAAAGGGCAAAACGTAGCGTGCCAGGGGAGCATCCGGCTCCAAGGTGGAATTATAAATAATCTCTTTATCCTTCACGGTCAATGTTTTCTTGCAAGTCTAATAGTCCAGCTCCTTGCATTATTTTTTTTTCTCCAGCATCTGTGTGGGCTGCCTGTTTGCAAACCTCCCCTCAATGGGCTCTTGTGTCTCGTTGCAGAAGTTTCCCGAGCTGAAGTTCAAGTACGTGGAAGAGGAGCAGCCGGAGGAGTTCTTCATCCCCTACGTCTGGTCCTTGGTTTACAACTCGGCCGTGGCCCTGTACTGGAACCCCCGCGACATCCAGCTCTTCACCATGGACTCGGGCTGAAGGGGCTAGGCCAGCTCGGCTCCATCCGGCTACCAAAACCCCAGCCCGGCCCCACATCTTAATACCTGGTCCCCTGCAACCCCAAAGCTTACGGAGAGCCAAGGTCGCTGCTCGCAGACACTGCGGCTCCGGCGTCGCGGCCGCGAGGACCTGGCCTTGTAGGCCACGTTTGTATGTATAGCCCCCTAACCTCGAGCTTGTTTGATGACGATGAGGCCTTACACATGGGGTGTGATGTTACTACCCGCCACAGCACTGACTGCTCCTCCAGCTTTGCCAGGATGCGGGAGGAGACGGCGGGAGCTGTGATTTGGAAGTCACGTTTTTCCTTTCTTTAAAGCGAGGCAGCTGCTTTGGGTCAAGCTCTGCTGGCTCCTGTGCTGGGGGGCTCCTGCCCCAGGGCCACTCTTGCTTTGGGAGGCACCGTCCTGGCTGCGGTCTCCAAACTGGCGTCCCCCTTGTCATGCCAGCAAGGTAGCAAATTAGTAACCAAATTAGCTCTGCAGACACGTGCAAAACTCCCCATTTTAATGCCACAAAGTTGGCGGGAGGGTTTTCAATAGCAAGTCCTTCTCAGTTTGGCAAATTCTACGTAGAGAGATAGAAACCCTGATGCTCGGAGCAAAGTCTCTTGCTTTGCTCCACGTCGGGAAGTTGAACGCATGCACGAATGTCCAAAGAAAATAGTTATGAGATTGTAAAATAGGCCAATGTCCTGTAAAAACGTGTGTCGTGGTGGGGATCCCCGGGCAAAATGCCATGTTGAAAGTTCCCTGTTTGCCCTTGCAGGGTTTAGGGCAGAAGTGTAAATTTCTCTGAATATAGAAAGCTGTTGTTGTTTTTGGAAGTGTCCTTTTCTGACGTACCTGGCTTAAGGCAAATAATCCCCAAACAGTCTCTGCAGTTGGAAAAGCAAAGGAAATGGACTGGCCCGATTTTGAGAGAACATCTCATTTTTCAAAATGGCATTTTTTAATTTTTTTCGTCCTTGCGGAGGCTCCTGGCCATGCTTACTCGCATGGGGACACAGGCACTGTTGTCATCCCAGTGCTGCTGGGTGTCACCAGCACGTTGCATGCCAAAGCATAGAGATCAGGAAGACTGTTCCTCAGTGTATATGATGAATCCTTATATTCATTGCCTGCCCCAGCATGTCCTGCTTACAGAGCTGAAGCACAGGGTGCACTTGCTTTCAGACAGTCCTGAGTGGCTTTAGGATCATTTGCACTCTCTTTCCCTGAAGTTTATGCTAGACTTGTACTTTTATCTGCTAATTTAAAGGTGGAAATCCATGGAAATGCTAGCTTAGAAGGAAAAAAAAGAAAAAAAATAGTTTTTCCATATTTATTTAAATATGACTGCAAAGAAGCATGAACTGCACCATAGCATTTAGGACTTGGAAGTGGCATAAGCTTTGGAGATGGGGCAATAGCAAGAGTGGAGCTGCAGGTTTTTCTCAGTAAAACACAAGAAATGATTGAACCCTGCCTGAGCTGCACATATGTTTGTTCTATCTTTGGGACTCTTTTTCTTTTTTGGCTCCAAGCAAACGTCAAAGGGGAACGACTTGTCTTGGTAACTGCAGTGATCTGTAATTTTCTCTTTTCCTCCAAGCCAAGGAGAGCTTGGGAGTCAGCAGAGCTGTATGGTCTCTGGAAAGGTCAGTCTGAAGATGCACTTTGGCACTCCCGATGCCACCCACCACCCTGCGCCTGCAGGAGAAGCTTCCCAAAAAAGCGCTCAGATGGAGCGGATGTTTAGCCCCAAAAAGGGTGCCACACCGGAGCGAACCCAACTTTCCTCAGAAGGGCTTTTTCTATAGAAAAGGGTTATACGAAGCAGCAATCTGGTAAGATAGGTCAAACCAGCCACCAGATCCATGCAGGAAACACACTGCGAAATTATTTCTCACCGTCCCCTCGTTGCTGTGATATTGAAGAGCAGAAGGAACAGGTTTGTTGCGATCGCATCCGTTCCTTGCACGTTTGACTAATGGGCAAGGCTGACGGAGCCCGGCTGCTTTGGGGCGGCTGGAGCTGCAAGGCAGAGCTGCAGCGGCCAGACCAGCCCCAGATCCAGGCGCAAAACGGGAGGCTCCCATTGGCTCTTGCAAGGGGTCGAGCGCCATAGAGGTCTGGCCGGCTCCTGAAGTCTGCAGCGTGGCATGTTCACAAATCCTCCCTTTTCCTTCAGATCTGTAAAGTATCACCTTAGGGATCCTTTTCATTACTTTGTGTGGAAGATTTAGTATGCGTAATAAAAAAAAAAAAAAGAAAAAAAAGCATTTTAAACAAGTAAATTCAGTCGCAGTGGTGTTTGTTTGACGTAGTTGCAGCATTGCAGTGATCGGCCAGCTGGGCTTGACTCTCGTGTGCAGATTTTGTACCTTCACAATGATTTGCAATAAGGAAGACCCACATTTGATTTATTAAGCAAGCAAAGACTTAAATCAGAGTGTGGAGGAGGAAGGGATGTGTCCTGCTGTAATATCATGCTAATTCTCATGGAATTAGCTAATTCCTATGGAAATCTCTTGCCAGCACCCTCTGCATTTTCCATAGGTGGTCGTAGCCTTAAAATGGAATATTTATTTGCAAACTAGATTTTATTTATCTTGCTTTCTCACTAATTAGGTGTCCTCAGCTTGGGGAAAAGCGGTCCAAAAATCTTCCAGATTTGAAGATATGGAAAAATAAGGCCCTACGAGCCTAAATCAGAGGAGACATGTGAGACAAGTTGCAGGAATGATGCACACGGTTGTCAACGGGTCTGCTAGAGTGTTGGTCTACATTTAAACAGCAAGGAAGAAGCAAACACCCCCCCATCCCGCCTGTCTGTCTGGAAACTCTGATATTTTGGGTAAAAGCTGATCTGCTGAAAAGTTGAGGTTATTGTTGCCCATGTTGTATGATTTGGCTCTCTATGGGATTAGGCTTGGTCATGCTGAAGTCAACCCCATGATTGATCAATGTTTCTCACTATCTCCTCCTCAACTGGTCTCCATTGGCAAAAATCTTCCCAATATGCTTGCAGACCAGGCATTTTTTTTCATTATTTCACTTCCTTAGTTGCCTCGTCCCTGTAAATCCTTTCCAGTCCCAATCCAGCAGGTCTTCAGTTGCCTTAGCTTTAAAAATTGCTATCACTGGTACCCAAGTATCTCAAGTGATCTTACATAAAGGCCCATTGCTGTAAATAGCAGGGTGGCAGCCCAATCATTGACTTGTTGCCATTTTCTTGGACTGGGGTGTGCTGATTTTTCAGTAGACCTACAAGCGTTTCCATCTTGTGCAACTGATAACTATATGCAACTGGTTTGGTTGAATTATCACGTTCAGAGAATAGAAGTGTTGACTCAGTATGTTCCTTTGTATAGTTGTGGTCTCTTCCCCTCTCCTCTAAGTTTGTATCATGCTAAAGTTCAGAATGAGGTGCGAATCTTCCTAGAACTCTTCCATTGGAGGACCTTTCAGCAGCACTAAGGGTTGCATCAAGGCTTTTTATTCTGGACATTTCTCAGGCTAATGTTGTGGTAGGTGCTCTATTAAATGTACCCATGCCCTCAGCCTCCAAGAGTGCTCTTTCCCCTTTGACTTAAGACAGATAATCCATAAAACTGTCTTCAGCAGCATGATAAGGGAACCAATCCATTTTAACATTTCTGTTGGTAAAATGTCATTTGTCGTTTAAAGGGGAGAGCAATATGTTTATCTCCTCCTTGTGCAAGCTGCTGTCAAATGGCTAAACACAGCAGTTGGTTCTGCTGAGCTTTGCCAAACACCCTCTGGATCCGAGGATGTGGGATTAATTGTTGTGCTTCATGTGAACAAGGAGGTAGGTGGAAGGAGAGTCTCTGTTCACTCTTAAGTCTTAACCATGAAGAGTTAACTAAAGGGCAGCCAGTAGAGCTTATTGCCAAAGAATTCCTAACAGTTTGCTCTGGCTATGGCTCCTACCATATGTCCTGGCCATCTTCTAGCAGCACCCACGGTGAGAGCACCCAAGGTGCTCTCAGCACCTTGCAGACATCCCTTGGGGCTAAACTCTACAGGGAAGAGTGTCCCAACTCTACCCATTTGGTTAAATTATTCTGGATGAGGCTGGCAATTAATTTGGGCTTAGCTTGGAGAAGCTTTGCAGCCTTCACCCTGGCTGTGGGCACGTTCCTGCAGCGTTGCACTTCCATCTTTGCCTTCATGTGCAACAGTTCTCCAGGTTCTTCATGGACAACAAGACAATGTGGTGCTATGGGATGCTAAAATAACCTTCTGCTCACCCACTCCTAAATGGTGAGAACATAAAGTGGTGCATCAGGAGCAGGCACATGCCCACTATGTCTGTCACTATCTACAGGACTTGGCTCCCTTGTCTGCTTCCTTGCTGAGCTCCTATGGCTGGAAAGACTGCAGCCGCTCAGGAGCGACACTATTATAAGTACGTTGCTCTTTGAGAGCAGTTACCCTGAATTGCAAGCTGAGCTTACAGCATGAGAAGCCTGCAAGCATTTCATCATAGACGCTATGTTTTTGCTGGATGGATGCTTTTCATATGTTAGGTCTATATAGCCTCGCTGCAAATGAATTATTTCAAGTAGCCGTGTTTTAATATCGCAAGCTCTGCTACCACCCACAGATTGTGCCAGCACTTCCATGTACTGAGATAAATGAAAATGTCACTATTGGTGAATCCCTCCAAATTGCAAATCAACTGCACCGCTGAGCTGCCAAACTGGGACAATCTGAATGAGAGATTTGAAAAAACGGAGTGATTTTTTTTAATGCTGCTGAAGCATACTGCATAATCCTTCATTATCACTTTAAAAACTGTCTTAAAATTAATCCAAAATGAATATGTCTTGGCAGACAGGATGAAATGCTCAGCTGTACATCACTTTCGCCAGCTGTCTTGGCAAAGTAAATGGCAGACTTCAGTCTTCCTTGTATCCGTTTTGTGCTGCTGAGTGCACAAAATCCGATGGCTCTGCAGGAAAAACAGAGGTCTTGGAGTATCCAGAGAGCAACTAAGGTAGGAACAGATTCCCCAAGAGCGCTTGCAAACTGGAATTGTCCCAGTGCTAGTGGTACCTCCCAACCAGCCCTGGAAAAATCAGCACTAGCTGCAAGCGATGGTGCCAGCTCCGAACTTTTCAACTTTGCTAATGCTTTTGCATTATGTGGTACAATGATTGCACCATGTGAGGATGACCATGGAGTGGGGTGGCTTGGGGAAGGCTCTGGTCATTTTTGCCCCACCAAGGCTAAGAAGATCATGGAGTGATGGTCTCTCTTATCTGTATGGTTTTCCCAAGAGACCAGCCCAGGGAAGGAGCAGAGGGAACAGGGAGCCTCCATGTGGCTTCATTTGAGTGGTTCTTTATGGGGAAAGAAAATGGGAATTGCCAGGGTACAGGAGATGCCTGGGTGGGTAAAAACTCAGGGAGAAAACCCTCCTTTTTTAGGGAAGAGGAAAAAAACATTTTTGGCATCTGCAGTCTTGCAAGATTCTCCCAGCCGAAATAGGAAGTGAAAATTAAATTGAAATTCTTCTCTTTTCCTAAATCAAATCTTGCAGGCGCCAATTGCCCTTTGAAAGGTCAACCTTTTAGCCCACAAAATATGGAATCGATACCTTATTGACCTAAACAGCAGCCATTAACTCTGCTCTGCCTTTCCTCCTGTCTTCGCTTTGTCTCCCTAAAAGCAACTTGGTTATTGGGGTAAAGAATAGCTGCTTTCATGCAATACTTTACTGCTGGCTACCTCTGTATGGCCAAATCCAAGTCTGATTTCCAGGGCAGCTGTATTGGACTGTTCAGTAATAAATCAGAGACCACTGGAGCAACCCAAGGCACTGGAGCAACCTCCCTCAGAAACCTGCTGGCTCTGGATGCCCTGGACTCACCACTGTCCAGTGAAGACCTGGAGCTTGTGAAATGAGGAAAAGTGGCCAGCGAGTTCTTGTCCCACCATCCCATGGATCAGTTTGGGCCATAATGACTAGAATTTGCCTAGCAAATGCTCCCTATGTGGGCAAGTCAGAGGTTTTCATGTGCTGAGCCACCAGTGTAAGGCTAGAGAGATATCCGCTTTTTACTTCCAGGTTTCAGGAGTTTCCTTGCTCTCTCCTACCGCAGGAATAACCTTTCGGGGTGAGTGTGGGAGATGATGAAAGACCATGAAGAAACTCATACCAGACATTCGGCTGGCTGCTGGCCTGAGAAGCTGGGCCTGCTCGCCAGGATCGTTTTCGCTGGGAGGATCCGTGGATGATGACAGCCAGGTATTTCCTTGATGCAATCCGGTGCATTAAGCAGGAAAGTGCCGCAGACAGAAAGAGGAGTCACTCCTCTCTCTTTGCAGAAAATCCTAGGGAAATTCCCCATTTTCTAGCCCAATCTTGCAGCCCTGGTTTGAGGTCTGCACCTTTGAGCACCACTGCGGCCTCATGGAGCAGATGCTGTGCAAGGGGCATCCTTGTTGGGTGCTGCTAAGGGGGCATTTCCCACAGTCCTGTGCTGTCCCATCCAGTTGGCCAATGGACTATCCATCCACAAGGCCACAGAGGCTGCAACTCTGGCCCAGGGTGGGAAGGAAGCACCAACAAAAAGCTTTTTATTATATTTAATATTATATATTGTATTATTAGTAGTGACAAATAGCTAAATAGGAGCCTCCGTGCTGCTGAGAGCTGCTGTACCCTGGCCCCATCTCAGTTCATACGCTGTACATACATGTGCTTTGAGGGCAAGTTGCTCCCCTCCAGACCATCCACTGTGCAAAGTGAAGGCTCGTTGCACAACATCAGAAAAACAGGGGGAAGCAGAAAGCCTCTTACTCCGTCTTGGAAACTATTAAAATACGCCAATATCCAAGGAGCATAATTACCACTCAAGCGATTCCAGCAAGCGAGCCCGGCGCGGTGCCTGCTTTACGGGAAGCCCATTTCCTCTTGGCAGCCCTGGGCAGGAGCCGCTCCACACGCGCTCCAACCTGCTGCCCGAGCAGCGCCGGCCCCACGGGCATCCTGGAGCACCGGGATGCGCCGCGTGGCTCCCAACCGCATCCACCGGAGCGGGAGGGAACGGGGCAGCCCGGGATGCTGGCGGATTTATGTCAGGAAGAGGGGGAGGAAGGACGAGGCTGCGGTTACGCAGCACCCTGGGCATCTGAGTCAGTCCCCGGGGTTGCCCCAGACTTCCCGTGTCGCGCCGGGCGCGTTGCTCAAGCCGCGGCGCCGCCGGCCGGCGAAGCCCGTCTGCGGTTGGCCTTGCAGCAACGCCAAGTTGCACTATTGCTGTGAGAAACTCATCATGGTCCTCCTTGTCTTCCCTTTTCTTCCTAAGAATACATGGAGCCTCAACGCTCGAGTCCTTGAACTGCAGGTCACAGAATCCCAGAATGTTCCAGGTTGGAAGGGACCTCTAGAGCTCATCTGGTCCAACCTTCCCGCTCCAGCAGGC
>JAUBOD010000963.1:1067284-1081752 GCA_032353885.1 Nothura maculosa
CGCGGCGGCGGCGGCGGCTGCTGCCCGGGCAAAGGGAGCCGCGGGCGGGCGCCGGCGGGCGCGGAGGCGGAACTCAAGGCGCTGACCCACGCCGTGCTCAAGCGGCTCAAGGAGCGGCAGCTCGAGGGGCTGCTGCGCGCCGTGGAGTCGCGCGGCGCGGCGCGCACGCCCTGCCTGCTGCTGCCCGCCAAGGCGGCCGGCGCGCGCCTCGGCGCCCACTGGTACCCGCTGCCGCTGCTGCTCTGCAAGGTGTTCCGCTGGCCCGACCTGCGGCCCGGCGCCGAGCTCAAGCGCCTCTGCGCCTGCGACTCCTATGGCAAGGCGCACCCGGAGCTGCACTGCTGCAACCCGCACCACCTCAGCCGGCTCTGCGAGCTAGGTAGGCGCCTCCCCGCCTGCTCCTGTCCCCCGTGCTGCACCCCCCGATGTGTGTGTTCCCGATGGGTATACCCCCATGCGTGTGTCCCCCTATATGCAACTGTTTCCCATAGATACTTGTATCTGTTCTCCGTAGATACTTCTATTCCCCTATACATGTCCTCCTCTGTATGTATATATTCCTCATAGATGCATGTATTCCCCTGTATGTACCCCTCTATAGATGTATGTTCCCCATAGATACATACACTCACCTATATGTACATCCCGATTGTATGTATATATTTATATACATACACCCCTTATATATGTATCCTTTTATGCATAGACCCCATATATATCTATATATTCCCTATAGATACATATTTACCCCTATACATACACCCCAAGAGGTGTTTCCCTTGAATACATAGACCCCTATATATATATTCCTCCATGTATATATTCCCCATAGATGCATATACCCCCATACACATATCCCTCCATGTATACATTCCCCATACATACATATACCCCCATACACATACCCCCACATTATTTCCCATATATATGTATGTTTCCCATATACATCTATTTCCCCTAAGTTATTTCCCCAGTACATATATTTCCCCATATATATGCCTTTCCCATATGTGTTTCCCCTATGCATTTCCCATGTGTATGGGTCCCCCACATATATAATATACATTTCCCCATGTATATTTCCCCTATATATATATGAATTTCCCCAATTATATATATTTCCCCTATATATATGAATTTCCCCTATATATATGAATTTCCCCTATATATATATATGAATTTCCCCTATATATATATATATGAATTTCCCCTATATATATATATGAATTTCCCCTATATATATATATATCCCATATAGCTATTTCTCCCTATACATCCCCCCTCTCTCCGTACCCCTGCGCACCCACATCCCCCGTGTCCATCCCCCGTCCCCCCGTGGCCGTGGGGGGGCCGGGATTAGGGCCGGGCGGCCCCGCGGCCGCGGAGGCCCCGGCGCAGACGGCCCGCGCGGCAGATAGCAGCGCGCCTGGCGCCAGACGGCCCCTTTTGTTTATCTGACAGCTAAATATCAAGGCAATCACCGCCTCGCTGCCCTGCCTCCAACCCCCAGAGCTAAGACAAACAGTTTGGCTAAAAGAATGCCACTGTTATCATAAGTTCCTATCTCTTTTTTTTTTTTTTTTGCGGTTTTTTTTTTTTTTTTTTTTTTCTCCTTTTTTTTTTTTCCTCCTCTTCTTTCTCATGGCTCGGCCTTTATTTTCTCTGTACTTTTCTCATTCCAGAGTCTCCCCCTCCACCCTACTCCAGATATCCAATGGATTTTCTCAAACCAACGGGTGAGTAGAGCTTTTTTTTTTCCTTTTTGCTTTTTTTCCTTTCTGCTTTTTTTTCCTCTTTTTTTCCCATTTTTTTCCTTTAAAATGCATGCTGCTATCCCCTCTCTCTGAGCAAAGTCTCCTGCATTGTTATTCCCATGCATTTTCACTTTGGGGCTTCCTCTGTGTGTGTGTGTGTGTCTGATCTCCCCCTCACAGCCCCCCCGGAAGAATTAATGCACGATTTGTTTAAGAAATCCTCTGCACAGACTCGGATTTAAAAAAAAAAAAGAAAAATGGAGAGCAGGAAGCTCCAGGCGGGATTGCAATGGCAGCCTAGGCCGCTCGCTCCGGGAGCCGGGATGGCCGCGGAGGGAGAACGCGAGGCCGGAGCGCGTGGGGCGCGCGGGGCACGGAGCCAGACGCTGCCATGGCCGCGCGCTCCCGAGCTCACCCGCCATGGGGAGGGTTTTCCAAAGGAATTCAGCTCCGCGCGGCCGAGTTGTTTGGGAAAGTCGCTCGGTGCTTGGGAGCTGATTGAGACTTGGCACGTGTGGCTCGCGGGGACCTTTCTGTGCTTTACGGCGGCCTAATCCTGTCCGGGCAGGTGGCAAAATGTGAGGAAAGAGGATAGAAAAGCCTGATCTTTATTCCACCCTTTATTTTCCATGTATTTTTAAGCCGGCTCTGCCTGCTGCAAAGCCCGTTTGGGGCCGGGCGGTCGCCTGCACAAAGCAGTGGCCGGCAGTGGGATATAAGTAGGGCTGGCGGGGCGGAAAGAGCTGCCGAAAATCGGAAAGAGGGATGAGGGCGGAAAGGGGGATGAAGGCAGGAGGGGCAGCCCCACCCCCTGTCTCTCCATCCCCCCTCCGGGTACCTCATGGATGAGAAGCTGCCAGGGCAGCTCCGTCCTGTAGAGATGGGAGTTGGGAATAGGCCCGTTCCAAAAGATTGGCTCCTGCTTGGCTAACAGAAGAGTTTCGGGTGCCAGGCCCCATCCGGCGGGGGCCTGGGGTCCCCCCAGGGATGGGATTTTGCCGGACCCTGTTGCCTCTCCCGGCTCTTCCCAGGGAAGTGCCCAGCGGGAGCCGCCAGAGCTGTTTAGCGAGCGGTTGGGTTGCAAAGCATGCGATATTTTGCAAAAACAGGAGATAAGCGGCCCTTAATTAACGAGGGGGTATCAGTGTTACGGGCAACATCCCTCCGAAGCGCTGCTTGTGCTCGGGAGCCGGCTGGCTCCGAAAGGCCTCTTGCCAAGTGTAGAAGGAGGGTTGTTTTGGGGGCAACACTCATCATTTTGGCCCTTTCCTGGCTGGATGAGGGATTGCTCCCTGGAAAGCTCCAGCTGTGGAGATTTCCTCCTCTTTTTTGTTTATTTTTACCTGCTAACAGTGCCTGTGTGGGATGGAAACCCTTCCGCAAAGGGATTTTCAGGGGGCTCTGTGCCTGCGCGAAGCTCCAGGAGAGAAGGGTTAACGCTTGCCTTGGGTTTCCTGCAAAGACGTTGGGATAAATCTATTAGCAGGGTTTCAAACATCCAATCTGCCTTTGCCAGGACCTCATTTTCAGTTAGCCGAGTGATATATTTATTCATTAGCAAGTGTTGACATAAGGTAGCAAAATGTGTGTAAACAGAAAAGCCGCAGCGCATGAATGTGCCATTTCGAAAGGAAAAGTTCCTCCTATCAGCCAATAGGAAGTGATTAACGCTGCCAATCGGAAGCACAGAAACAACCGGGTTACTCACCAAAAAGTTCCAGTTTCTTTTTTTTTTCTCTCTCTCTTTTTTCCTTTTTCCCTCCCTCTCTTTTTGAGGGAAGAGCCCAGTTGGATGTTGAGCTGGGAGGCCCGGGGCGCACGGAGCGGTGACAGGAGCCCATCGCTCTGTCATTGGCAACTCCGCTGCTGTTTTTTTCCCTCTGTGTGCACACATGGTGCCTCTTCCATCGGGGCTATTGTGGCGAGAACGAGAGCAAATTTAAACGACTGGACACTATGGAAGTGACATGTGGCTGGCAAAGCCACCCTGGGGTATCCGCTGTTTCTATTCCCAAGCTTTGGCCTGTTGATGGTTGGATGTGAGGCTGCTTGAATGAGAGTGGAGCAGCGACTTGGTCTGCAGCCCATGACATGGACTGGTAAAATGAACCATTTTGGGCTGGTGAAAGTTGGTTAGGGATGGTCCCTCCATTTATAGTTGGACAATGTTAGAGAAATTGCTGCAAAAGTGGCAGAGAATGGTGCTTCTCAAGGGCAAGTCAACATGATGCTCTTCCATGAAGCACAATAATGGAAATAAAAATACTCAGACACCTGGTGCTAAGTCTCGTAAGAGTTTTTGTATAGATGGACACGTAGGCATCACTGCATGTAGGTTGTGTCCTTTGCTTAAGGAAAGGTAGGACAGAGAGGGAGGCAGAGGGGCTGCTATAGTCACCCAAAAGTCACCTGTGCCTCGTTGATGGATTTGTTCTGTCAGCTTTCTGCAGAACAGAATGCTCTGCCCTCTGACAGCCGTGTTACCGGCAGGAGGCTGTAGGTCTGGGCCAGCTTGCTCAGCTGAGTCTCCCAGGGAGGAGTTGTAGCAATGACTCTCTCCATTTCTTATCTGGAGGAGTGGACATGGGCAGGATGTCTCTCCAGGAGCTGCCCAGTATGACTGTGTTGGAGGCAGGGAGGACAGAACAGAGGTGCCCTCAGACACCAGGGTTCAAGGACATAATTTGTCCTTGTAGCCTCTGCTGGAGCCCTTGTCCCATGCTCTGTCTAGATGCTGCTCCTGAAGGCATGGCCAGCATTGCTGACCAGAGGAGATCCCCCCAGTGAAGGGGGTGGTTCTCTCACCATTGCAGGGTGGTCCTGGCTGGGATATCCACCAACCTGAGGTGCACACGCTGCCCTTGGAAGCCTGGATGGAGGTGGTGCCTCAACACAGCAGTGCAGGAAACCTGCTGAGAGTTTACTGCTGAGGTGCATGCTCTCATGTGGTGTGGGTTTTCATGGGAGTTGAAGATTTGGCAGCTTCCAGGGAATATTCGGCACTTCGCAAGGTTGGGCCAGTAGGCACTGGGAATAACTGCATGTCTTCACAATGGTTTTATATTGCGGTAGGAGAATTTTGGGAAGAGACTCACATGCAGTAGACGTGCATAAACCTTTGAGACCGTGAGTGCTGCAGTGCTAAACATAAAGTGAGCCAGAGTGGCCCACATTAGCAAGAGTCCTTGGCTAATCTGTGGGTGACATGAATTGCACGAGGATAAAAGTAGCTACGTTTAGTGCTATGAGCTCAGGAGGTCCATGCTTTCCTGTCTGTGCCATATGGGATCATCACCCTTGTTCTAGGGTGAAGGCTGTGTCAGCACTGTGTCCTGTGAGGAGACCTCTGGCACTCTTGCTTTAGAAGGATGTTTGTGATTGATAAAGCAAACTGGCTGTTAGATAGTGAGACATGGGAAGGGAACTGGTGGCTATCAAGAGAAGTAAACAATAATGAAATACTTTTGTTCTTCTTCGACTTACTGCTGATCAGGGAACAGCCCAGATATTTCAGGAGCCTCTGAACCCATCCTTGCTTTTAGCCTCAGTGAAGGAACTCCAAATGGCCCAGGCCTTTGGAGTCAAACTGGAGAAGGACTGCTGTAAATCTCATCATTAGGGTTATATATTTTAAGTCCAAAGTGGACATACTAATCGGATTCTCTCCTGCCATCTTGTGAATTAGATCCTCTTCTCCCTTAGAGAGGACCTGGCTATGTATGACCTCCAGAGTGAGATGAAGTGAAAGGGGCAAATCGTGTCCTTTACCTCCCAGGGCTCGCAGGAGCTCGTGAAGGAAGTTGCCACCATGTGATACATGACAGTTGAAGGCCACCATGGGACACTGCATGTAGGATATCCCAGCGTGCGTTCAGATAACATCCATAGCCAAAGCGGTTGGAATCATCTCAGGAAATCATCTCAGGTGCAAGGGAATTGTGCAGAGTAGGAAGTGGAAAGGGTTAAAAAAGGCAGCAGTGTATTTCTGTGGAACCCAGAAAACACAAGCAGGCATTTAGCGAGTGTATAATATACAGTATTTCACAAGTAAGTCCATTTCCTGTCTCCCCCATTGTTTTCGGTTTGATTAAGTATATCCTGTTAAACTGTATATTCCTGTTAGGGCTTATACTTTACTCTGATAAAATGAGGTTATACACACACACAGGGTTGGTTTTTTTTGTTTGTTTTGTTCGGATTTTGGGGATGAATTCTACAAAGATGACTTACTAGGCTTTGGTCCTCCAAGTGGTGGCCCTTGCTCTTTCAGATGCAGCAATGAGCAATGATGTCAGTAGGGAACCCAAATTTAATGAAACCAAAACTCGCAAAAAGTCTGTCAGGACCTTGAAGACACATGAGCTTTGTGGATCTCTTTCCCTTGAGCCCAGCCCTGCTGAGCTGTGATGTTTCCTTGAGCTTGAGTCTTGTGGGGTAGTGACCAAAACCATCCAATCCTTTTCCTGTACTTTGAGTTGCATGTGGAGGAATATGTGTTGGCTGGTCAAGCCTCATAGGTGCATGTTGTGCTCACAGGAGGTGCTCGGTGGCATTTGAGATCTGCAGGGAATCAGTGATGAGAAAGCTGGTGAGGGGAGCACTCTTAACATCAAACCATTTGCAGCAAAAGGACACTTAACATTAGGCTTTTTGTAGCAATTAGCCATTTCCCTTTTAGTTTGCACTTTAGTGAGCACAGGTGTCAGCTAAACTCGGTGTCTGCTAAACTCGATGGAGAAGGCAGTGATTTAGGCTTCTGGGAAGCTTAGTGAGTTATGTCATAAGGACGACGGGCCACATTTCATGAGCCTTTAACTTGGACAGAAAGATGGCAGCCAGTCTGTAATCTTTGCCAGTCTATAATCATCGTTGGCTGGTGATGAAGTGCAGCGCAGAGCCTTGGTGGAGGCGATGAGTTAGGGTGGATGCGTCTTGATGAACTACTGTGTCTGTGCAGACAATTAGTAATTGCTTCCTGTTCAGCTCTTTGGAATGCGTGTTCTGCTCTCGGCGTTGTTTACGGCATGCTATGGAACAAATATATATACTTAATTCTTGTTCTTTCCCTCTGCCCCAACAGATTGTCCAGACTCTGTGCCTTCCTCCACTGAAACAGGGGGAACTAATTGTCTAGCCCCTGGGGGGCTTTCAGGTAAGACCTCTCTTGTTGATCTTACTGTTGGGCACGTTTCTTGGGACAGTTTGTCTCCGTCTGTGTCCCTGTTGTTCCCATTGACCAAGGGAGCCCAAGTGAACAAGAAAAGCCACGCTGGAGAGTTTGGAGGATGCGAGTTGTTGAGAAAGATGTGCTTGAAGGGAGGATTGGGGTTCTTTTGGTAGCAGCTGAGCACCTCGCTTGGGAATGTGTAGACCATCCTGAGCAGAGCGCGGTCATCCCAGCTCCACATTTCCCTTGGATTCTAGCCTTACGCTTTTGGAGTGAGGCTGGAAGAGCTGTGCCGGAGAAGGCTAAGTGATACCCGCAGATTATTCACTAGAGGATACCGGCTGTTGGAGCACATACAATGGTACCCTCGCGGGAGGATTGAGTGACTGTGTCTTATTCCACCTCTGCTGTGTTGCTGAGATTGTTAGCACGGTGTTTGGGAGCTCGTCATGGGCTGTGTTTTTGTTGGGGTAACCTGTGTGTGACATCTCACGGGTGTGATCTGTGAGGTTTGCCTGCTCCCAGCTGTTGTGCTGTGCTGTGGATGGTAAGGAGCTGTACCTGTGGGCCGGTAGCACCAGGTGGGCCTGTGGATGAGGTACCTTTACCTTGGGCCTTGTCTTCTCTTTGCCCATGGGTGTCAGATACAAACTCCACGGTGGATTGTATGTTGAGAAGAAAGGTGCACATGAACCCTGCTTTGGTGTTTGTTACAATCTGTGTTGGTGGATGGTGGAAGTTGGTGCACTACATGTGGGCATCTGCTCCATCGGTCCTGTTTGTGAGGTTGGAGATGGCTGGGGAGATACCACGACTGCAGCCTTGGAGAAGTCATTGTATATCCCTCATTTTCCCATTCACTGCCCCAACCCGCAGGTGACGTTGTGAGTTTTTGGAGGATAGTTTCCCCACTGCTCTCAGGGCTTCAGTGGAGCAGCACATGTGGCTTTCTCAGGGTGTCCCATTCCTGGCAACGCTCTTCTCCATGGAGCTCTCCGCGTCATTCCTGCTCCCAAAGCACTAGCACACGGTGGCCAAGCACCTGAAACCCCATCCCCATGTGTCTGTGGCGGCTTCCCATCAGCAGGCCATCACCATGGCCTTGTGAGCGTGCCTGGGCCTCGGGAGGGCCCTTGGCTCTCTCCAGGAATTGCGCTCCGCGTGGATGTCCTTAAGCGCGCCGTGTTTGTTTTTCTTGCCGTGTAACATATACCCTGGCCGTTATTCGAGAGGGGACCATATTGTTTGCTCAAGGGCCCTAATGAGAATTAATCAAATGGAGGGGGAAAGGGAACGGAGCGACTTGTTGCCAGATTTCTTTCTTTTTTTTTTTTTAAGAGTGTTTTGGGACAGAGTTGGGTTTTGCTTTACTTTGGACCCTCTAGCTTTTGGGAACCCCATAAAAAAAGGAGCAAAACGGCACAATCAGGATGTTGTATTTTTTTTCCCTCTTTTTTAAAATTTTTTTTCCTCCCTTTTTTTCTTGGCCGCGCGGCAGCGGGGCGGAGGGAGCCGAGATCCGCAGGATGCCGCTCGCAATAAGCAGAGGAAGCACTCGCTTTTAAAAGGGGGCTTTCTGCGCGGTGCCGGCCTATCGATAACATCTCGGCTGTCTGGGCCGCTCCTGGAGGAGGCGGCGGAGCAGGGGGGGCTGCAGGAAATCACAGCGCCCGCCTGGGAACGCCGGGCCCGGGGGCCTCCGCGGGGTCGCCTAATCTCCCGGCACATCGACACCCGGCCGGGCCGCTCCGCAGGGGAACGCGGCATTGAAAGCGCCTCTTCCCTGGCCCCAACACTGAGATTTTGATTCAATTTAATATATTTTTCTTTGGGGGGGTGGGGTCTTAGTTATCAGAGCTTCCCCACTGCCCACCCCCCAGAAAAAAGCCTGGAAACGGAGCCTTGTAGGATCATTAGCCGCTTTTTTTTCCCCCTCTTTCCCCCTCCACAAATGTAATTGTAGCCATTTAGTTTAATGAGGAGCTGATAGGAGAGTTGACTCATGGAGGGATACGGTTAGCTCCACAGGCCGTGAAACAAAGCCGAATGCCTCCACATGAAAGAGCATTTGTTTTGAATTTGCTCTGATTTACTGGCAGCTCCGCTTCCACACACAGGAGTGCAGCGCTGAAAATTCCCAACTGGAGAGACCCAGGCCAGAAAGGAAAATAAACGCAGTTTGCAGCAAGGCTCCAAAGTGAACTTTTCTTTTTCTTTTCCTTCTTTTTCTTTTTGGTTAGGTGAAGAGCATGTGTAAATGGGGTTTTGGGGAAATTGTTTGTATCACAGGTGCTCTATGGGAGGAGGAAGACCTTCCTTTGGTCTTCCTCTTCTGCGGGGGGCTTGTGTAGACCCAGTCTTCATGCCCCAGTGTTGCAAATTGCTTGCAAAAACTTTAGAAAACAGCATGACTCCGAATTTGGGTAGGTGTGGAAGCAGACGAGATGCGTTGGCCAAGGAGCACGTTGAGGGTTGCATGGAGAGCGGCTCTGCCAAGGACACCGAACTCCTTCTGTGAGCCCAGGAGATACCATTGGGCACTGGTGAAGGGCACCTCATGACCACTTGGTTGTAGCCCTCAGCTAGACTCTTCTCTGCTGTTGCAGGGCTGGGGAAGGGAGGTCCCGGCCCCTTCTCCAAGCCCAAAGGGTAGGATTTAGCAAGGCAGATCGCTATCGGCGCGAGAGGGAATTTGGGAAGCGAGCCAGGTGGGGGTTGACAGCTCTGCGGTCAGCAAAGCTCCCACGGGCACTTTGGAAAGATGCTGAACATGGTAAAGGGTGCAGTAAAAAATCCACATCCCAGGTGAAGAGCCCTCCTTGGAAGAGAACATTTGGGTCCAACCACCATCAGGACTTGTTCTCTCCTCCGGGAGGCCGAGTCCTGGTGGATGCGGGAGGGTTGAGCGGTTCCTCCTGGCCATAACCTGTCCCAGCCTCCTCCTGCCTTCGCCGGGCTCCGCTGGCTGTTTTCCTTGCTGGCCTGGCCCGCCCCGCAGAGAGCCGGCCTAATGAATGGGGCTCAGTTCAGGGTGGGAGGAAGGTCGGGAGCCTGCAGGCCGCCACTTGATGCTTTTGGCAAGGGAAGAGAAAAAAAAAAGTGGAAAAAAAAGAAAAAGGAGAAAAGCAAATGCATGCGAAAACGTCATCCCTCAGGGCAGAGGGGGTCCCTGGCCAAGCAGTGGGTTCCTCCCCAAATGCTGAGGTTGACCTGGTCCCTGGTGGGGCTCTCATTGCACATGGGGCCAAGCGGGAGGGCATCTTGTGACCGCGTTAAAGCTCTGGGACTGAGTGAGGTTTGTTTAAAAAGGGAGGAAAAGAATAAAATACAATAAAAAAAGAAAGTAGGAGTGAGATTTGTTGCAGAGGTCAAAATCAGACCAGAGCCACCTGTGGAGCCCGCGCGGCTTGGCCAGCTTTGAAGGCAATATTGGTTGCTGCTTTGCTTCCTGCTGGCCTTGTGATGCCTCCGCTGTCACCGCATCCTTGCTAGTTCTACCCCATCTGCCTTTCCATGTCCAGCCTTTCCTTGTGACTCTGGTTTCACCAGTGGTGGCTTTTTGGGTGGATGAGGACTCCCTGGTCGTGGTGTCCCCCATCTGCATCCTTGGTCTCCTCATTGCAGAGGCTTAGCAGTGTTTGGTCAGGTGTCTCCTTGCTGGACTCCTCTGGAGTGGAGTGGCCAACCCCGCACCGGTGATGGATGGCTGAGTGGTGGGAGCCCATAGCAGGACCTGGCCATGGTGGCTTCACCAAATTGCATAGGACATTGGGTCTCTTAAGAACCTTAGAGCTGGTGTCCAGAGACAAGAACATGAGACATCCTTCCTTTTTCTCTGGAAGGGGCTATTAATAAAATTCCAGACCAGGTTGTTTTCCCCTCAGAATTCCCCCGCCTTGAGCTTGGGAGCTCCTGTTGATCCTACCATGTTGGTGGTGGCCATGGTGGCACCAGGTCCAACGTGGTGCCTTGGGCCTCAGCTTCCCTCCCGGCTCTGATGCTGGTGGGATCGACGGGCGGGCGGGTGGCATTTTGTCACGCGGGCCAGGAATGTTTCACTATGTCTTTGATCCCCACTGGTATCCCTGCTGGCCGGGCCCAAGCACCTTCCCTAAACCTGGAGCTCTTCCCGGGAGGAGCCGCATGGTCCTGCTATCCAACCCCTCGCTCCAGCCCTGGCAGGATCCCGCAGGGCTGCTCCTGCCTGCACTTCCCTGTCCCCCCTGCCCCCAGCACAGGGTTTATAACCTCCTGGGAAATGCCTTTATTTACAAACACGGCATCCTATTATAATCCGAAATGGAGACGTCTTCCTGTGTCGCTGCCGCTGTGTGTTTGCTCCGGGATAAACAATTGCTTGGGAATAGAGCGAGGTATTTATTCCCCCCTCATTTATTTTTGAGCATTACATCTTTCCAAAAAAGCACATGCGTGTGTGTGTATATATATATATATATATGTATATTTTTTAAATGCTTTTGCTTTCCTGCTTTTTGGTGATGATGAGAGAAAAAAAAAAAGGCCACAAAAAGGCACCCCCCCCCGCGGCCTCCGGCGGGCTGGGGAGGTTATCAGGGGTTAAGGCGGAGATGACAGCATCGGAGTCGCGGGAGCAGAGCCGGCCGCCTGCCAGGCTGGGAGCCGCGCGCATCATCTGACCGTGGCGGCCGGCGGCCCCGGAGCGCGCCTGGCTCCCGCCCCGCTTAAGGGTGAGCCGCACGACGGGCTGGAAAAGGGGGAAATAAGAGAAAAAGCGGGGGAAAAAACCCCATGCAACTCTCATTGCATTTGAGGATTTTATTTTTTCACTTCTGTCATAACCCTGCGCCGCTTGGTTTTCAGCAAAAGGGGGAAAATTGGAGTGCGTGCAGTTTCTCTGGAGTTATCCTGGGTATTCTCGTTGCTGCTGGGCCCCGGGTCGCTCTCCTGTGTTTGGGCAGGCTGGTGAGGCCGGTTTGTTTGGGAGGAAGGCGAGCAGGAGGCGCGGGCTGCAGGCGGGTGCCAGGGAGGTGTGTGCCGGGGTGCCCGCCGGCGAGCGCCTCGGAACGGCGCCTGCTTGCAAAATAAAATGTCCCAATGAGCGGCGGAAACTCGATCCTTTGGGACATTTAAAATGAGACGGGACAAAAACACACTCGTAAGGGAGCCGTCCCGAGCTGGCAGGGACTGGGCGCTGAATCTTTTCCATCTAGGATGGCTGCGATCGGGATATCGGTTACACTATGGGAACAAGTAACATTAACCCCGCGCGTCTACCGGCGGCGGGGAAGGGCGGACGGGGTGTGATGTTGTTTCTAAATGCGGAGGTTGAGGGTGCAGCCACCCTTGGATGTGCTCAGCAGCATGGGGAGATGGGTGCCCACTACGTTGAGGTCCAAGGGTGGGATGATGCCTCATCTCTGGTCTCCAGGCACCTGCAGGAACCTCCTTGTTTGGGGCCAAAACATGATGCTTTTCCCTTCCAGAGACTTGGTTTGCACCAAGCCGTGGGAGATGCAGCCTCCAGGCCCAGCCAGGACCTCTCCACGGAGCATTGCTGCTCCAAGAGGAGCATCTCCATGGGCAGGAGGACAGCCCTGTGCAGAGCACCATGCAGCGTCGCGCCATGGCGGGTGCCCGCGGACGTGGCTGCCAGCCCCACCACGTCCTCCCGTGCCCGGCGGGAATGACCCGCGCGGCCGCCTGGCCGCCTGCCCACTGTCACAAAGGAGCTTCCTTCCCAGTTTATTTTCGGCGCCGGGATATTATTAACGGGCGGCGCGCGGCCGCCGGCGAGGACGGGGCGAGCCCGCCGTGTACCCCGCGCTCTCGGACCCAATTTTGCCACATTTCACCCACTGCTCAGCGGGCAAAGTGGGGTGCCCCGGAGCCAGCCCCAGCTCCCGCCGCACTGAGCTCAATGGGAGCGCAGGGTGCTGAGCGTCCCGTCCTGTCCCGTCCCGTCCCGCAGGATTTCCGGCCTCCGGCGATTATCCTTTCATTTATTTATATATTTAATAAAATAAAAGCCGGTGGCTTTGGGTGTATTCTGCAAGCATTGGGCTGGAGGGGACGGCGCGGTGACCTCATTGCTGCAGCCAGGCTGTCTGTCTGTCTGTCTCTCCCTTGGCATTTTTAACATTTTTCTGTAAGTTAAAAAAAAAAAAAAAACACTTTGCCAGGATAGCGTTGCAGGGATTTTCCATCCTGGTTCTGGGAAAGCTGAGGGCTCTCCCATGCTCTCATCCTTATGCTCCCAATGCCAGCGCGGGGGATCCGCGCTGAGCTCCCCAGTGCCCAGGCTGCTCATGTCCCACAGCTCCGTCCGAGGTCCCCTATTCTCCCCCCTGGGAAAACCTGGGATAAAAGCTGGGATGGGCCATATATAATATATATAAACTCTAAAATATGTGTATTTTTTCTTCTGGGGGTAGCCATTTAAATACGTGATGATAACTTTCACCCTGTTAATTAACAGGAAACATTGGGACAAGACAGGAAATTACATCAGTCTTTTATGAGCAAAGAGCCAAGGAGAAAGAAATACACGAAAACAGAGTTACTGGCGAAAGGGAAGAAAGTGATGGGGGAGGAGGAAGAAAAGAAAAGTCGAGCTGCTCTCCCAGCCTGTCGGAAAGATCTCGTGGTGTTCGGAGAGAGGCTGCTTGAGCGCTTTTGTTTTATTTGTGTGATGTTGGAAAATATTTTAATAGCAGGGTCGCCGTCGCTCGAGCGCTGCCCTCGCAGCTCGCGTTGCTGCAGCCTCCTTGCATGACTTTGCTCAGCTTCCTTCCCCAAGCTGTGAGGCCTAGGAAGCTCTTGGCTTGCAGACTAATTTTGGTTTGGCTGCTCAGCCCTCAAAATTGGTCCCCACCCAGTGTCATTATCTTGGTTTTAACTTGCAAAAAAAAAAAAAAAAAAGGGGAGAGAGAGCAGCTCTGTAAGAGCTGGCTCAGCCCTTCTCTACCCTTTTAACCTCGCTGCATGGAAAGTGTCGCCTCTCCAGCTCCCTGTCACCGTCCCCTTGGCTCCCAACAGCCCCATTCCCTTGGCTTGGTGGGCTGGACCATTGCTGGACTTTGCTGTGACTTTGCTCCATTTGCTGTGGACTTTTCCCCATTGGCAAGCTGGGCTGGGATGGAGGTTGCCTTGGTGGGGCTGGTCCCGGATCATGGCACCACGAGGAGCTCCGCACTCCCAGCTCTGATGTGGATCGGGTTCATGGTGGTGATGCACCAAGCCAATGGGGTTGCTCCAGGCTTTATGCTGCTTGGTTGGCTGCAGGAGGACACCTGAACCTGGCGTTGTGTTGGTGTTGCTGGCAGGTATCGCTGATCCCCATGGCGTTTTTTTAGCCAACTTGAGTTGGCAGAGGAAGTTCATGTTGGATTGGGGCTTTGCTCTTGTTGCTCAGCCCTGGGAATTTGTTCCTGGAAGCTCTGCAGCCTGATGTTGTGTTGTCAGGCCACAACCTCCTTTACTGGGCCTTTCTTGGAAAAATATTAGTGGGCCACTGAGATTCGATAACCTCACATGGGCCCTCAGGCTCCTCAGGAACCATCCACCAG
>JAUBOD010000963.1:1194247-1207980 GCA_032353885.1 Nothura maculosa
GAGACCTCCAGAGAAGGAGACTCCACAACCTCCCTGGGCAGCCTGTTCCACTGCTCTGGCACCCTCACTGTAAAGAAAGAATGAGCGGAGCGACAGCAGTGGATGGCAGGGAACGAAGGGACACGCTGGGATATCAGGCCTGGCACGAGGACGCAAATCTCACGTGGTCCCCATGTGGCTTCGTGTGTGAGATCCGTGGGTGGGCTGGGCTTGCGTGGCCAGGCCCTTCCCCTGCGCTGCCAACGCGATCCCAAGCTACCTCAATGGTCTGCTCAGTGCACACAATGCCAAGGATAAGCACCGGAGGCACTTCACATACAGGCAGCTCCTGGGAAAACTGCTATTCCTTCCCCCCATTCCAGGAATGTCCACAGATCCCGGCCTGCCGCTTGTTCTTCTGCGTTACACGAGGGGAATTTTCTCCCTCTTGAAAGACGGCGGCTGTGGCATGAACCAAAGCCTTGACCTGATTTGGAAGCCACCGAAGAATACCAAACAATGTCAGGAAGCAGCCTGTAAATGATTTCCTCCACATTAAAATTTCAGTGATAAATTTGTTCCTTCAAACTGCAAACTATTCATTTTTCCTGGAAGGTGTTTATAATAATAGCTGCACTTCTGTATAAGGAATCAATCGGTGCACCTTTTTTATCTGGACCCGATACTAATGAAGGAGAAGGCGTCAGGGTTTTGCAGAATGCTCCGAGCCCGAGGTGGGAAGCTGCTAAATCAGAGCCCTTCAGTGCAGTGGCTCTAACACTGTGTGACTGGGACACTGAACAACCCCACTGGGGCAATTCTGTGTGGGGCTCTGCCCTCCCAAGTTGCCCTGAAGATGCCAACTCTTGGATAACGCTCCTCTCACAAACTGTGCGTGTTTCAATGAATCACAGATCCTGCACGTGCCATCCCAGCTCCGAAGAAGCATCTTTTCAGGCTCTTCCCACTGCTTTTCCTCCCTATTTGCTCTCACCTCCTGGCAGGGAGCGGATGCTGAGCTGGATGGATAGCGCAGACCATTGAAGCCAGCTTGGGAATAAAACAAAGCAGCTGAGAGAAGGGCTATAACAAGGGCTATAACAAGTGTGGAAGTGGGAGGGGAGGGCAAACACGATGTTTAAAATGTTAGAAATTAGAAATCAGACTGGCATGCCTAAGTATCTCAAGTCTTACCTTGAGTCCTCCCCAGTGCGTGGTGCTGATCACCATCAGCAACCTTCCCGGGGCCTTTTATAAACTCAGCCCCAGAGCTCCTGAATTATACACAAGCTGCAGATAATAAAACTTTAAAATCCAGGACAAAGTCTCCTCAGAGGACTTGCCTCTGCAAACACATCCCTACCCATAAAAGCAATGTCTGGCTGCCACCATCGCCATGATGGGCAGGGCCAAGCCCAAGTAGCAGAGTCAGGGTCACCAAAGCCCAGCTTAGCGACCGGGATCCGCACCCAAATCCCTCCTGGAAACTGCACCGAAACAGGGTGCTCCAGACAGACCGAGACGGACACACCATAGGAAGAATATAAATAACAGACAAAAGAAATCCCCTTTGTTACCAGAATCCGCAAATCCAGAATCGGTTACAATCTGACTTAGGAAACAGAGTTTTTTTCCCATGTTGTAGCAAAACGGGAACAATACTTTAGGAGTGGAAGTAACTCTAATTGTTTTAACTGATGTTATTTTAGTGTTGTTTAGGTTTATTGTTTATTTGTATGTATTTCCTCTAGCCGGGTCACACTGAAAAACAAACCTTGTTGTCAGCAGTAAAGTGTCCCATCCACAAATACATTTATTCAATACACAGAGATAAAACCACACCAGGGATTTGCTCCCAGGTAGCCTGAGTTTCTCTGGAAAATGGGCTGCACTGGTCTGAACAGACCGGGTGAGATTTTGTCTTGCTTAGGATCTAATTTGAGGGCAAGGGCAGACTTGCTTTAGCTGGGAGCAATAATAGTCCAACGTTGCTATGGGCATATTGGTAACTTAAGCTATCTCAGTCCTCTGGGGACCCAGCAGATGTTTAAAATAGTCTTTTCCTCTATATTTTTTCAAGTTTATACAACCTGCAGCTTCTGCCCATTGCTGTGCTTCCTCCTACTGCCTCCCGAGCTGAGGTGAGGAGTGCGGATGAGACAGCAAGAGGAAACTTGGACTGGCACAGTAGGTAGAAGCTCCATCACCCTCTGTCCGGTTCTTCTGACACTTGCACAGCTGAGTACTGCACACGCATGGAAAATTCACTGGTGCTGAGTGGCTAATACAAACGCAGATAGCATCTCGTCTGATTGCTCTAGAATGAAGGAACATTATCCTTCATTCCTTGTTCACAGCAGCACCTCTTCATCACGTATCACGCAATCTTGGTGGAGGGTGTCACGAGGAAGAGAAGTCCTTCACAGCACAGCCCTCCCCTAAAATGTGAATGTCACCTGTTAACAAGTCCCTCAGGACATCAGAGAGTTTGAGATCAGCTCAGGAAGCTCACAGAAGTTGGATCAGGTCAGCAGTGATGAAGCCCCAGGCACACTGGTGAGCCCATGCCCATAAACCAAGAGGTGGCTGCTCTTGGCGGCATGGGTAAATGCAGCAGCACTACAATAACTTTCTCACCATTCAACCCTTGGCACTGCTGTGGCACTTCCCTTTGGAGCCCATCCAAGCACATGAAGTTTCATAACACCTTAAGAATGCAGACAAAAGCTAATAAGTCAATATGCATTTCTTCTGCTCTGCTACCTGCTCGGTAGCAGACCCAAGAGGCTGGTGTGCAGAAGATCCCACAGATCTCCATGCAGGGACCCGCTGCATGCCAATCTTGCCACAGAAAATCCATTTAAGCTTATGTCCTGCTAAAATCACTGTGACTGCAGTCTAAGGGAATTGTGCCACCAGTTTCAACAGGATCTTGACTGGTGGGACCCCATTTTGACCTACCAGGCTCAGTTCTTCTTGCAGGATCAAATACAGCACGTTCATGGGCGATGCCAGCTGTGCACAATATCACTGTGTTTTTCTCCTAGGGCCCCCATATTGTTCTTCAAACACTTTCAAACTACAGATATTCCAGTATTAGAGTCCTGCACTGAAGACATAGCCAACACACAGCTCCTGGGACTACACCACAAAGAAAGAAAACAAGAACAACAATAAAAAACGTGTTTCGGCCTTTCTGAAATCTCTGCTTAGTCTCGCTCAGCCATGCAAATGCCATTTAATTCTAGGAAAGAAAATAACAAACAAAACTCACTCTTCCCTTTGAAAAATCCAAATTCTTTGCAGGAGTGTGAGCTGTGTGGCACGGAACAGTGTGACAATTGTCTGCTCGTTGGAAAACTCACTTTGCCATTGGCTGGGAGCACACATGAAAAACCTGGACAACCTTAGGCTCTCCTTAGAGCTTTCTTAATTAAGTTGTATCAACAGAAGCTGTGGTCAGGCTGCCAGCAGTTTATACATGGGTAGAAGAAACTGCTTCTCGAATATCTGTCTGCTCCTTCCCAAGATTTTGCTTTTATGCATCAAACACTAAAATTCCTCCTGCTGTAATGGCTTTTAATGCAGGATCAAGTACATAAAACATTATGCACTTGCCACAGACCATCAATCATATCACATCATATATTAATTATGCTAGTGGTTTCTAACTTGTGCTTTACAGGCCCCTGGGAGCCATGGACTACTTGGAGCAGTCAAACAAGCAGGAATAAGAAAAGCAAGTTCCTATCTGCTTTACAGGCATCTCCAAATGTGACATCTCTAAATGGATGTGGCACTTCCGTGAAAAACACTCTCAAGGTTCATGTTCAAAGAAGACTGGGACCCGTGAGGTGAATGGGGCTTGTTCAAGCACCCACCAGCAGCTCCAGCAGTTATCTGTGGAATCCCTTCCCCAGCTCCAAGCCCACCCAGGCTAAGAATCAAACACCACAGCCTGAAAAATTACTTTGCATCCAAAAGCTGCTGCAGGACAAGCAGCAACATCACAGCCTTTCCATAACCTCAGCCGAGACAACCCCAAAGACCCAAGGATACCTCCTGTTCTGCAGGCCCTGCTCAAACATTAGCCACTCTGCCCCAACAAGCAAGCACCGTGATGGCCTTTGGGATCGGGGTGTGACCTGGGTGAGGGCCGTCCAATGCATTTCACACAGGACAAGCAGAGGAGCCTTCAGGCTCTTCCTCATGAGAACCAGGTGGGGACAAAGAAAACTCAGCGATCAGAGCAACAAAACCTGATGAACAAAGCCAACTTCTGGGTGTTTGTATGTGCCGGGTGACAGCCCCACAGCCTTGGCTCCCTGGCATTTCTCAGTTATGTGTAAATAGTTTGATGAGCACCCGGCCGTGAAGCCCCAAGGATGTTTACGGGCAGGACTTGTGAGAATTGGTGCTCTGAAAGGTGTTTGCAGTGCGTGTTGTGCTGCCCCTTGCCAGGGCTTTTCCAGCGCCCTCACTCAGTGAATGAGGCCTTCTTTGCAGCAGGATGGAGCACGCACGATGGTCAACACCAAGGCTCAGCTCCAAGACACAACTGTTGGCTGGGAAAGGGCTGGGATAGACCATGACTTCACGGACAGATGCTTTGTTGTTATGTCCAGAGCTGGAGGAAGGAAGGTCTTTGGGCTCTGCTTAAAGCCAGCAGACGATGTTTGCAGAGCTACTTGGAGACCAAACCTGCTCATTTTCCCCTCTGCCCTTTGAACTGTTCCGACCATGAAATGGGCAGCACAGCCCTGCCACGAGGCTGTGCTACTCGCCGCAGAAATGGCTAGCAAATATCCAAAGCAAACATCTCACAGACAACCCATCCGCTGGAAACCACGGCCACAACAGCCCTCTGCTGTTCTGCACTTATGTTCCCCAAGGCCAACCCTGCAGCAGGCTGTCCTGGCCTCTGATGATCACTGATACATCACATTATATAGGAACGCTAGTGCGCGAGAGGCTCAACTCACACACGGTCCTTTCTCCTGCTTGTATCTCCATCACGAGTGAGGACAACTTGGTAAACCAGGACACTCAAAGCCTGACCTTCAAGAAATCAATTCATCAGATGTCTCTGCGGGTGCTTGTGTCTCTGCACTTGGCAGTCTCCACCTTTCTCTCCGAACTGAGGCCAAAACCACTCACTTAGCACCCATGGCCCCTTGCCAGCAAGGGTGCCACACTGGGAGCAAAGTGGTCTCCTCCACTCCTCAACCCGAAGCAACAAAGCAAGGCTCTTCCTCCAATGAAAAAAAAATGCAAAAAAATATTCCCACCAGCTAAGAAAAGCTGGAGGTTAATATAAATTCCATGGTTTTGAGGGGGAAATGGAGCTGCATTCAAAGACTCAATGGCTAACCACGCTTCCTTCGTCTGGCAACTGCGAGCTCCGTGAGGAGAGTTATTGAGGAAGTTAGACGAGGGCTATATTTGTTGCAGCTGCAGATTTCCCTTAACCCCTGCTAGTGGCGTTTCCAAAAACACAGATTTTGTTTTCTGCTGCTTGCTTTTCATTTTCAGGCCTGCCATGTTACAGCTATTAGCTTTAATCACTGTCATTCATAGATTAAAATTAATGAAAAACCCTTGCCACTCTAAGAACTCCAGGCTGGATGAGCAAAGGCGGGGATTAAAACAAGGCTTTCAGGAATTAACTTGGAACAGGAAAGAAGAAGATAAAGCCATTATAAAAGCTTGAGCTAATACAGGAGTCTTTTTTGTTGTAAGTGTTAATGCAGCCATGCAAATTCCTATGAAGATTTATTAGCCGGGTCATATAATCTGGTCTCCTTCCTCTTATGATGATGAAGTCGAGGCTATTTTTCTCTACTAAAATGTTTTTCTCAGTTAAGAGGGAAACAGCTTTTTCCAAGCCTGTTTGTGGGATACAAAAGGCTAACTTTGAAGCTGCTCCTTTTATAAGAATGAAATACAGAGGCACTGAAATTAAGATAAATGTTTAGAGATTAAACTGTTAGGATTCTCCCTACGAGGAGAGTACATGCAAGAGATTTACAGCACTGTGTCCCTCTTCATCATCCCAGTACTGCTACAATAGTACTCGCTATCCCAACCCAGGTACAGCATCTTACCTCTCTACTGATTGCCTCAACAGGATCTTAGTTCACTTTATGTGAATCTGCTCCTAAGTCTACTATTCGCCTTGGACCTCAGCCAGCAGAGCACTTAGGCACATGCTTAAAGTTAAGCACAAGGGTAAACAGATTGAAGTCAGTAGGACTTAAAATTAAGCACATATTTCAAGGATTTGCTGGATAAAGGCCTTAACCCTGGTGTGTCACGTTTAACTAGGATGACTCTCAGCTTACTAGTTCCTCCCTTTCTTCGACCTCCTCTCCATTAGTCCGGGCAATAAATGGTTTCTGTTTTGCTGATACGTTTTGCTACCAGGCTAAAGTTTGGCTTTAGAGGAACCTTGCTGGCTATGGGCAAAGCATGTCTTTCTTTAATTATACCTGCCTGTGAAATACCTTCCAGAAATCCCCACCCAAACAAAGCCTCAGGAAAGGAAATAACGGAAATTCTTAATGGTTTCCATGGGGAAAACGATCCCAATCAGTGAGACAAGGCGCACGTAAGATGCCTGATCCTACTGTACATGATTCCCAGCCCAGAGAGGCTCCTGAGAAAAGCAGGAGACACCCCTAAGGTCTCATCTATGAAGACAGAAGCTTCTCTGAACATGACTGCTGGATGTGGTTCTTAGCATGTCTCAAATCCTGCCTTGCAAAAGTCTCACGGTGGATACATGGAAGAAGAGACGTGAGCCAACACGATACCCAAGAAACCACCATATTTTTCTCCACAGGCAACAGTAGCAATTGGCAGACAACATTTCAAGTGGCCTCTGAAGGGATGCAGGTATCTCACAACCATCTCCACAGCTCTTCTCTGCCTGTCGTGCTCACTTTTGTGTGATCTGTAACTTCACTGAGTCTATTTCAGCTGCAGCTGCACATCCGAGGGCCTGGGCTCTCCTGGGCCCGCAGGCATGCGGCCTCTTCTGGCACTCCGGTGCAGAGGCAACCACCCAAACTGGCAGCACTGGCAGGACACACAAGAAATGGAGAGAACAGATAAACAGAAGAACTAGAAACTTAAAGATTAAGAATTGCTGTTGATTTCTCTAGAAATAGGATTGCTCTCAGACATGACTAGCAACTTGTCTTGGTTTGACAGGAGGCTTGTGGAACTTCACCCAAGTGGCACTCTCATCCCTTACCTGTCCGCATCCAACGTACTCCTACGCAGCCTCAGCTGCACTTCCATCTGCTCCCAAACACTCGGTCCTTCCCACCATGGTGTGATCATCTGACCTGCCTGTGCTATGCACAGTAATGACACTAAATAATCAAGTAACTTTGGAAAAGCACCCATGAAAGATGCCTGGCTTACTCCATCCAAACTGCAAACTATTTGGGATGATCACTGGATCATGAATTTTCACTGCAGCATAGGCAGAAAGGTTTCGTTGCTAAAATATCACATTTTATCTAATCCATCAAGGTCAGTGCTATCATTTATTATTTGTACTGCTGTTGGAAACGCAACAGAAATACGAGAGCTAGATGCTCTACCCAGAGACCAGAAAGCTGCTCCAGGATGTTCTGCCAGGGAGAAAGCAGCGTAATATTGAGGCCCAAAGAAGAACTGGCAGCTCACATTTACCTGCAAAAACAGGCACTGGTAAAAAAAACAGTTTAAATAAGTGTGTTTGTTTAAGCATTTATAAATCGAGCTAAGAATAGTTTTCCTTTCAAATAAAGGACCCTTGTAGTGTGTGTAGTCCCAACACTGCGGCACTGTGAAGATGGGTGGGAGAACCTGAATTTCTCCCTGTCGCTGGGTTTTCCCGCTGTGCCCTCCACATTTCAGTCTTCAGCCGAGACGTGTGGCAACTTCCCCCACCTCCTCTGTCGGGGTTCCTGACCAGCAGCCAGGTTTGGCCTCAGCCGCAAGGCCTCTGTGAGAGCCTGCGGAACAAGAGCAGTTTCCCCACAGGGGCCATAGGCTCCCACACCCCCAGGGCTGCGCCGACTCGCAGGCGAGGGGACAGAGAGGGCAGAGGAGTCACCGCGGGGCTCTGCAGATCATGTCAGGTCGCACGTACGTTTGAAGTGGGCCACGCAGCTCTCAGCAGCGAGGAGCAGTCCTGTGAGGGCGGCTTCCTCCAGCGCTTGCAGAGCTGGTCTCCAGGAAGGCTCTGCAGTGCGAGGAAATCCTGAGCATCGCCACCGAGGCGTTAGCGACACAACGAGGAGACACTGACGGCAGGAACTGCCTCGCGGCAGAACGGCCATCGTGATTCATGCTAGTGACTGCTGCCAAGGCCCAACAAGCAGGCCGCTCCGCAACGGAGCCAGGGGAGGTCACACAGGCCATGAGCTGATTACTGGGCAGGAAAAGAGGTGGGTTCCTACAAGCTGAGGAGCATTGTCCACCCTCCTTGTGGAATGGGTCATATCTGTGCTGCATAGGACAGAAAAAAATCTCATCGCTCAGGCTGGAACAGAGCCTGGAGTGGCCTACAAGGGCACTTGGGGCTGGTTCGTGGTTGCTTGGGATTCACAAGAAAATCATGGAAACCCTAGAAGTGCTGTGATCTGTGTATTAACGCCCACACCAGAGACACCTAAGTTGATCTGAAGGAAAAAGCAGACCTGTGTGCACAGAGCTGTGGGACAGGCCCTGTCGGCACTTCTCTCGGGATCTTTTTGTCTAGAGGATGCTGGTTCAGATCTCCACAGTCCACTATTTTATTTCTGGTGCAGTGTTCACATAGTGGAAGGTGTTGCCTTGAAAACCTGGGCCCCAACACTGCTTCATCCCTGGAAGATGCTCAGTGTGGAAAGCAGCTGTGCCTCTTCCAACCTCATCCTTGCTAGGGAGCTGCACAGCAGCGACGTACAGGATTTGGTTGTGTCCTACGAGAGCAGAAGATCCCTCCACTCCACGTAAGAAGAGAAACAGCTCAACAAGGAGCTCCTGGAGGAGGTCAAGACATGGAGAGACATGAGGGCTCACCTAACATCTGCCAAGATTTGGCAGCACATGGAGCAGGCACTGGGAAAGATGCTGCCATGGGGCCCTGGAGAACCTGTGCCAAAGCCAGAGCCTGCTAGGATGATCCTTGAGTAGCGAGTGCATTAGATCAGCCCTGAGAACCCCCTCAATACCTTCTCCAAGCGCCAACGTTGCACCAGAAATAGAAGACTCCAGAGACTCCAGCTTTTTTCCGCAACCCAGGATTACTAAATTCGCAGAGCTGTTCAAGAATCTCTCTTTAATGTCACATGCGCGGCTCAAGTCCCTCAGGCCCCAGCAGCAGCAGCCTGGGATATTTGCACATACCCCGCACAATGGAAGGAAGAGGGTGTAGGAGGGAGGATCAGACTGCTGACCCCTTTATTGTTCTTGGGCCAGAAGAAAGCTTCCTCCTGGCTTAAGAACCACTGCACTGAAAAAGTTTTCCAGCCAGACCAAGTCACACGGAGTCACTGGGGTTTTTTTTTGTCTCTCTCCTTCCCCTGCCTCCCTCTTTGGTCGAGCGACGGGGAGTCACAGGGTTGCGCTCCATTCACAAAATACCTGCTGCACATCACGTAGTCCTTCCCCCCGGCGGCGGCGCAAGGCGCTGGAACCCAAGCAAACGAAAATAAACCATTTTTCTCCGCGGATTTGAACAAAAAAAAAAATAGAAAGGAAGAAAGGACCCTGCTCCCAGACTGACGCCTCCAGCGCGCGCTCCGGGGAAGGGGTAGGCGGGGGGAAGCGAGACGACGATATGAAAGAAAACAAAAACAGCAAATTCTGCTCAGAAAGGATTAAATGGAGGTTTTCCAAAAAAACACCCCGCCATTATATAATGAGGCTTAACTCGGAGTCACAGGGGTCACACGATGCAGCAGACTGGAAAAACCAAAGTGCAGTGCAGCCTTTGAATTGTTAAGCCAAGCATAAAAAAAATAAAATAGAAAAACGATATTGGGATTGCACAGCAAGGTGGCCGCTCACACCAGCGCTCTGATTGTGGCCCCTTGGCTCTCTCCGGCCTTCAGGGAGAATTCAACTTTTCCCCTTCCCCATTTTGGGTTGGTGACACCTCTCGGTTGAGTTGTGGCCCCTCTGGATCTGGGAGCCGATCTGTGATCCTCGTCAAGCGCCTCTTGGTGCTGGGATGGGGTCTGATCCTGCAGCACTGAAGGACATGGGAGAGCGCAGCCCCATTTCTGTGGCTCCTGAGGACTTAGGCACACGTGGCTGATTCCCACTGAAGATGAACAAGGAGGTCCTCGTGCTGGATGGCAGACAGGAATCAGATACTTCAAGCATGATTCTGCTCATGGAAACAACTCTTGTTACTTTGTACTTGTGATCTTGGTACCAAAACCTGTGCTTTTTTGGATCAAAATCTGTATGCAAGGGGATTATTTTTATATTGCTGGATATAAAAACTCAACTCTGATCAACAGTGGCAAAGCACCTGGCTAGCCTATGGGTACCTCCCTGGTTCTCCACAAGCTGTAAAATGAGTTGGTCACCAAACCTCTGGAAACATCTCCTTGTGATTCCCCCATCGCTGACATGCTCCAGCACCTGCAGAACTGAGCAAAGAGCCTTGGAAACGCCAAAACCAGGGAGAACTTAGGGTGATGAAGAATGAGAACAAAGAAAACCCCATTCCAACCCTCTCTTCCAGGGAGTAAGTTGCTCCCTGCCCCGAGGAGCTCTAGTTCTCTTCTCCAGTACACAGAGAGGTCACGCTTGCTTTATTGATGGGAACCCCAGGAGGAAGGCTGGCATGGGGGCAGCACACAGAGCACCCAGGGTAAATGAGTGGTGCCATTCACATGTGTGTGGTTGAGCAAGACTTGGAGGCTCCTTCCAACAGATGCAATCTATGCAATCTTGTATGATATGGGCTTGTTTTGCCTGGCGAGAGGAAACAAACTGCTCCTGCGAGCACACATATTTTCTTTCCGTTCGGAGCGGCGCCTCCAAAGAATATACAATGAGAAATGAAATAATCAAGCGGGCCACAAAAGCAGGAAGAAATGAAGCTTTATCATTCTCTAGTGGTTTCTCTGCTCGTACATTACAGGAATAAAAAAAAATATTAAAAAAATAAAAGAAAACGAAACCCAGAAGCGAGAGCCGTTTCACGGGGTGCTACCAGCAGATGAAAGGCCAGGCTTTAACCCGAGGCACGAAGCAACGTGCTAGGGAAGAAGAGCGACATTCCCAGGTCACACTCAAGAGGAGATGCATGGATTAAAGCAAGGGCTCCTGCTTTAATCCTGCTTTGTCCTCTGAGGGATCCTTCCTAGCCAAGAACCCACAGGGACAACGCTGGAGTGAACAAGGATGCTGAAAAGCAGGAGCAGGATGATGGCTCAGCTGGGGAAGCATCAGAAGCTCCGGAAGGTCCGAGCTTTGCTGCAAGCTCCTGGCTCCCTGCCTCAGTTTCCCCATGCACTCGTACTGAGCAGCCACCCGTTTGCTGCGTTTTACCACATGTACATGTGTATCCGTGTCCAAATACGGTCCAGTGAGACACAGGGGGAGCAAGAACACATTCCTTTTGCTATTTATATGAGCCCAGATTAAAGCCTTTAACCCCCCAATTCGGCTGAGGAATGTCAGAGATGGCACGGACGGCTCTCGCGTGGCCTGTCTTGCATTCTAGCGCTCACACAGCCGAGCGGCTGCCGCTTTTAGATCCAGCGGAAAAGTGCCCGGGGTAGCCACAAAAAGCCAAACACCAAACAAACCCCAAAGGTATTTTTAAAATCATAATCTATAGAAAAAAATAGGGATAACAGGAGCAGGGGACTAGGAAGGAGCTTGTGGGTACCGAGCTCTGTCCTGTGCTAGGACATGCTATAATTCCCTCCACAAACAATCTTTATCTTCCCCATGAAAAACACAGGCAGGCGTCACGTGCAGCAATAAATTTCCTAGCTAAGGCACAATCCCTGCCCGACCTACCTTGTCTTGCAACAAACATCTATCCTGCTACTAAACAGCTATATTTACATCCATAGCTATATATATATATATGTGCCTCCAAGCTGCCTGGCACGTTCAACTGCAGCACGTAAGAGGATTTACTTACCTGCTGGCTGCAAACAGGAAACCTGTGTTTTAAGAACCTCTGGTCTCATTTCTTGCAGCAGTTGCTATTTCTATAACATCACAGAAAAGACTTTTTGCAAAAGGCAGAGGGGAGCATCTTCTAATTAAGGATTCATTTTAAATGCTGCAGGAAGCATTAACTTATTTTGTCACACAAGAGATGTCATATTAGCAGAATTTTTATCAGAAGACGCGTTTTTCTGCTATTTGGTTCCTCTGCCAATGGGAACATTTGCGTGTGTCTTTTCTTCAGTCCTTGGATGGTCCATTTTTCAGAAAGACATTCTTTCCTTCCCTTTATTTTCCTAAGAAATTCAGGCCTTTCATGGTGAAAGGGGAAGAGGATTATGATGTGGAAATAGTCAAGCCATAAGAAGTATTCGACTGACCAAAGTAGTATTGAATTTTCATACGAGATCTTTAGAAACCTGATTTTTTTCTCTGCTCCTTTCCTAACAGCTTTTTAACTTGAGCGCTACTCCCCAACCAGCTTCATGAAAATATCCAGCAGAAATTCAATGGAGTGCTGAGAAAGACCTCTCAGGTTTCTAATGAATCCTCAGGGAAAACAAAGCAGAAAAAGGATATTCCATTCTTCAGAAGTTAAAATAAAATTCAAGCAGTTTGGGGGAAGGAGTGTGGTGGGGTTTTTCTTTCTTTAAATGGTCCATAGAAAGGAACAAAATAAAACCTTTCAGTCTTTCTTTAGATTTTCTATAGCTGCAGAAATCAACTTCTGCTTTATTTATTTATTATTCTTACGAGACGTCAGCTCTATGCCTGAGAAAAGCCTGTGTTGTTCTTCAGCACGTTTAAGCCAGAGTGCAATGCAGTGGTACACGAGAGCCTCAAACATCTGCAGGACTGGTATTTATTTGGCAATACTAGTCCTCATGTCCACATTAGCTAATTCCCTTCGAGCCCGAGGTTCTCAGGTCTACAGCTACTTGCTGCACTCCTTAAAAGCAACATAAAGTTCTTGCTCATGCTGCCAGGAGCATTTTCCCACCCAGCTCCCAGGGCCTTTTCCTTCACCTCCTCGTGTCCCCTGGCCATGAAGCTCCACTCCACAGACTGCACTTGCACTTGTCTCAGTCCAACGACCTGGTTGCTTGGTCAACCAGGCCAAAAGACGACCTCCAAAATGGCTCAAACTCCATCGATACACTTTTTTTTTGTATAATTGACAAAAATAAGTGCCTGAAAGCCCAGAGCTCAAGGAAGAGAGGTTCTCTAGTACCAAGCATCCCCGGGCTGGTATCTACCTCCCTCCTGTCTGCATGTCCATGCATGTGGGCTGAGGGCAACATGTTGGATGAAGGACAGATGAAAATAATGGAAGCCCAGAAAAACAGCACTATATTCAATAGGTTGTGTTATCTGCAGGGAAAAGGATGGTGACTCAATACCTGTGGCACTTCTCCTTGTGGGGAGCAATCTATCATCCTCCCATAGGACTAGAGCCTAGCAGGGGATTTTAAAAAGATTTTAAAAGACTTCCCAAAACACTGGGGAGATGTGGCAGTGCGATGGAGGAAGGCCTTGGTTGTGTGAGCACTGCAGCAATGGCCCACCAGGCAGCTGGG
>JAUBOD010000963.1:1450868-1461961 GCA_032353885.1 Nothura maculosa
TTCAAATACCCATTTACTGCAGTGCTAATACTCCTCAACAGAACCTGTCTTCTGTTTTCTTTCCCTTCTTTCCCACTAATCCTCTTTTTTCCTGCAGTGTCTGTCACCGACAGCAAAGATCTGTAGCGAAGAAGCTTGTCCAGCTCCTAAGTGCAGCTGCTGATCTAAGGCACTATATTAGGAGGAGATCAAACTTGTGCTTTTGATTTAGCACTGACTGACATACTAGCTTATCCCTTTAACACCTACCTTCAAAATGTACTAAGCAGTTCCCAAACCTTTACTTTTTCCCTTTTAAAGAAGGGAGGTCAGGACCTGCATTGCTGCTTATGATTTGTAAGCATGAGGTCAGAGTATAAAATTTTCATTGGCAACTCACAGCACTGCAACTGTCTCCAAATAGGTGAGGGCAGAGAAATGTGTTTGAGTGGTAAAAAGACTCCTGAATGTGTAATCTGGGAGAAAGACGAGTAGAGAGGATGTAGTCCTGAGCACTCCCATGTTACTAGCTGTGATTTGCAGGATATGGTAGTCAGGAAGGATGTTAGAGGTTCAGTTTATTACTTCCAAACTAAGCAAGTTGAATGCCCATGACTGTCGTGATCCCCAAGTCCTACAGGCTTTGACTAGTAGGAGCTATTGGCTTTTGTAGTTTCATTTGTTCTTTCTAGTACTTTTGCTTCACATAAAAAGGTGGTCTACTGAACTCCTTGCTTTTTAGCTGCTTTACAGCCGTTCCACTCCTTTGCAGGAGTAAAATGGAATTCTGGTTATCTCTGAACTGTGACAGCATTTAATGACTTCTGTGTAGAGCTTCTGCTATTTTATATACCCCTTTGAAGTGTGTCATCTTTGAAGTGCTTCTGCGTAACTTGCACCTGAAGTAGTATTGTTGCAAGCACTGCATTTAGTACAAAAAAAGCAACTAGAGCATGTAGCTTAGCTAATACCCTGAGCACTGTGGGGCTGGGGTGGGATGGTTGCTCTCTTCATTCTGTCTCTCTTTAAACAGTAGTAATAAATTCATATTAGCAAAGGGATGCCAGCTAGAGCATGACAGTGACGGCGTTTGATTCCTTTGGGTTCATGCAAAGCACTGTTCAAAACTGTGTAGACTTCAGCTATAATCTCAGTCATGGGTGAGACTTGCCAGCTTAATCCTATTTTTATTTGAACAGTCCTTCTGCCTTGCAGATGCACAAGGGGAAAGTTACAGGGGTGAACTGTTTGCTCCAGACATTGCTGTCCAGGCAGCACTTACACTTGCCTGGAGCTGCAGATCAGCACATCCAGCCCTTAGCTGTGCTGAGAAACTAAACCCAAGAGACCTGCCTTGAGCCACCAAGATGAGGTGGCTCTAGCAGTTGGCATTTGGCTCTCCATGAGGGCCATGGATTATCCTGGGGAACTGCATCTCCAGTAAGTGAAGCTGCTTCTTTGGAACTGGTGCCGTTACCCAAATGGGTGCCTGAATTCAGTGTGAAATGGACATCTGAATTCATTGCAGTGAGGTCCTGCTGTCACAGACTATCATTAATGTGCTGGTTGGTAGTGGCCAGCTTCCAGAAACCTGGGAATGGGCTCCTTATCCTGTTGCCTTTTTTACCTAGGTGAGTCAGTGCCCTTTGTCACCTAATTATGTTCCAAATGCAAGAGCCTGTTTTTGAGCAGTGTGTTCCATTTCGGGGGTTGTCCATCCACATATTTGGCCTCCTGGATGTAACTCTAGCATGCTACTTTATCCAACTCCATCCTGGCTGGTTTATATCTGGCGAGTATGGAATTTCATGTGGACGTTGATTCTTCAAGCAGGGATGTAATAGATCACAACAAGCAATTGTATTGTATACTTAGCAGTAAGGTTCAAATCACATTTGTCCATGCCCATTCTTTATTGGCAGATAAATAACTTCCTTCACTTGCATTGGGGCTTCATAATTTATTTGGAGGAGGTTTATGGATATTGGTGCTACTCTAGTATGGTTTGCATTATTGATGCTTCTTGGTATGAAAGATGTAGCTTTAAGTAACAGAAATACTTTTCTTGCCTGTGATATTCAGGTTCTTCCTGTGTCCTCATTTTTCTTCTATATATCACTATATTTTTTTATCTTAGCCAAAACTGCCTTTCTTTAGTTTTTGTCTCCAATTTGCAAAGCGTCGCTGCAGCTCTTTGCCGTTGAGGTAATTTCTTGCCCAGAGTAGGGTTTTTTGGAACTCAGATTTTCCTGTTAAAGGAAATGATGAAATGGAAGAATTGAAGGCATGCTCTGTACTGTTGCATGCTGATAGCCACATTAAAGATTTTTCTTGCCAGAGCTGTATAATATCATCTGAGATGCTGCTCCTTATAAGCAGATAAAAAGTCAAGCGGCCTTGCCAACTCCTGCAGCCCTTTCCATTTAGGGAAGGGCTCCGACGGAAGTAGCTTCAGTTCCACCCAGTAATGACAATCTGACCCTTTATTCACATCTGTCTTCTAGTCAGTCCAGAGGTTGGAATTGCAGGACTAAGTTGTCCCAAGTTTAGAGTAACAGCTTAACCAGATGTTTGCTAGAACTTTGCCTTTTCCCCCCAAATCCCTCGGTCTCCAAGGGGAGCCGTTTCCCCTTGCAGGTTGAAAGTTTCTCCTTCCTGGGAATAACTTTCTCTTATTAGAACTTCAAGGCATGGGGGAAATTGAGTCAATTGGATGCTTTAGATCCCTAAAGCCCCTTATAATAAACTGGTGATTCTGTTGTGTCTGCAAAAGCAGCAATCTGGTGTTCAAGTGAGCTTGCTCTGGGAGTGCTGGCAGCCACAGCCCGTGGTGATTTGCTAATCTGAGCCATTATAGAGAAGATAGAAATATCAGCTTTTGTCTAACGGAGACCTTGTTTATGTCAACAGGACAAATTGTTTTGAGAGCAGCACTGAAAACGCTCCTTGGAATGAAAATGTCCTCTCCAGTTGGAGGAATTATGTTCGTTTCAAATTTGTAGCTTGGAATCGTCCACACAGGAAAGATTTAAGCCCATCTTGGATGCAAGAGTCAAGCTGTATTTTGGAAGCAGCGCTGGCTTAGCGATGCTGCTGCGTGTAGTGGGTTCAAAACCCAAAATCCCTGTTCTACAGCACACCAAGCCTAAAGTGTCCTTCAGGGCTCTGGTTTGAGGACACTCTGCTTGCTAACGGTTAATTGGTGATACGGCTTGGATACTGCTCCTAAAAAACCAAACGTGCCCGGGAATGTTCTCAGGCACTGGGGCCAACTGGCTCCCAAGTGCCCGTGTCCATGCTCTTCACCTCCCCTCTCCCAGGGGCTGCCTCTGGACTGCCCTGTGCCCGTGTTCCCAGTCCTGTGGCGACTCTCAGCTCTGGGAATTGTGTGGGAGAGCGCTCGTTGGCATGGACCTGCGCAGGGCAGTGTCCTCTGGAGTACACGTGATGGTTTTCCAGAGCCTGGGAACGTTTCCAGACCGTGTTCAGCTTGTGCATGCAGATGTTAGTCCTTGGTTCTTCCAGAGCCTGTATGGACTAAGGCTGAGACCAAGCCTTTCATCTCAGAAGAGATTTGAGACCATGTAGAAAGACAAGCCTAGGAGAAGATGCCTCCTCTTTGTGTTTTGCTCCCATAAAGGGGAGACAGGAAACACAGAGTTTCACGTGGATGGTTTTGGTGGTGTTCACACCAGAAGCCACCCTTCACCCAGCAGCAAGCTGGGGTGAGTGGGAGTGTCGGCCCCTCCTCGTGCTCCTGCTTGTGTGTGAATGAACATATTGTGTCAGTAGTAACTGCAGCCTTTCATGGAAGGGCTGTGGATAAAGTCTGCCTTTATGGTGGGGAGGAATTTCATTCTGATTTGGGGGCTCTGTGAGTGTTAAGAGGCCTGGTTCACTGCCCGGGTGCCCTGGGAGGAGGTTGGGGGGCTCAAAGGAGCCTTTGGGGCTCAAAAAGCCCTGATCTTTTATGTGAGTAGGACACTGGGGAGCCCCTTTGACTTCCTCAGATGTTTCTGCTAGCGGACAGGGAAGGACCTGTGTGGAGCTCACTTGATTATTGATCATCCAGCTTGATTTCCAGACGGCTCTTGAGTGATTGATCATGAGTTATTGGAATGAGAGTAAAGCCGTCGTGTAGATGAACCATTAAAATCATTGATGCTAATCCTAGTTCTAAGCAGACCTCCTGGAAGTTTTGCCACCTTCTTTAACAGCTCCCCTTTTCTGCATCCCTATAAAGTGACCATAAGTGCAGTGCTGTCTTCCAAATCTAATGAAATCCACCAATGAATTTCTCTGTGAAAGGAGGAGAAATAAAAAGGTTTATTAAAGGTCTCTTTATTAAAGCACTGAATCCAACCTTGTAAGTTTATCAACAGAACTTAGCGATTTAAATCAAAATCTAAATATCAAAGCTGGTGTTTATGCCTGTGAGTTTGGCAAACTTGGCTTCTTTGTGGTAAACTTTTCAGAGTCTCTGAACTTCAAAGGTAACGTACGACCCAGTCCAGCTGCAGGCGCTGTGATTAGCTGGGGCAGTTGCAAGGGGCTCCTCAAACCAATTCCCTTCCTTGCTGAGATGCAAAGCCTGCCTTAGTGTTGGTTAGCTGAAATAAATGAACGTTTCCAGTGGTCACAGAACGTCTGTGACAGAGCTGAGCTTCATCTATGATTTGAAGACGTGCTGCTCCTTTGCAAGCCTCTGCTTTTCTTGATTGACTTATATCTGCTCTTAATATGTGTCTGTCACTGGAGGCTCAGTTTGCTGCTCTGGTCTTGTCATTGGAGCAGTTCTGTCAAGGAAAGGGTCCTCTCTCCTTTCCTCCTGCTTTCCTGACCTGCTTGATTTACCACTTAAGGATTTGTTGGTCTGTAATTACACCTTAAAGTGCAATACTGTAAAAATACGTTAAACACTGTGTTTTGTGGAAAATAGCGTTTAGTTCTGTGACCAAGGGGGATACAGAAAACGATGGTAGTTACTAAGTATCACATGGTCTTTCTCAGAACCCAAATTTTTCTGTGTTGGGAAAAGCAGCAAGTTAGTATCTGCGTGGAGAATGAGGTTGATACTCAAGTATATTCTTGGTACCTCAAGAATTAGGCTCTGACAGTTCAATTTCAGCCACTTGTTTGTTTGAAAGGTTAGGTCAGTTTATGCTTAAAAACAACCAAAAAAGAACAACTTGAAGCTCCCTTTAAAACTGAATTTTAAGAGCTAGGCTGAGGAAGTTTTGCCTGTTTTAAGGAACTTTACAGCTGTATTGACAACTTAAAACCAGAGAACTGGTTCACCTTTTAAAAACATGATCATTTACCTTGAATCACGTGTTCCATTTTAATAGCCTCCTTCATATAGAAAATATAGCATGGGATGCCCATTTAAATGCAAATGTGACGATGCTCTATCTTCTATGTGCAAGGACCTACGTTGTACATTTTTCCATGTTTGACATCACGGTGTTTTGAATAACCACGTTCCATATTCATATCAATTTTTTTGTTTTGTTTTGTTTTCAATTTATGCACAGCACTTGCTCTGAAATTTGGGGACTGAGTACACCAAACACGATAGATCAGTGGGATACAACAGGCCTTTACAGCTTCTCTGAACAAACCAGGTGAATATTCTGCCCTCTCTCGCATCGTAGAAGTCTCGTGGGAGGGATTGGCTTTGGAGGGTCTGTAGTGGGATGCTTTAGCTGTAAAATAGACTTAAATGCTCCCTAGGTCTCTCATGGTACAGCATTTTAAAATAATTGCTTGCCAGTATAGAAATCTTAAGTGTTCTCAGCTGATGTTTTGACCAATGAAATTCTAATTCTGGAGTACTCCTGTTTTCACGCCAGTGCCGTTGAAAGAATGGGAAGACTTGTTAAATGCGAGCTCTAATGTGATTTGGTACTTATATTAACAAAGTTGAGATGCTTAATTCCTCTAGACCTAATCTTACAAAGTGTTTAAACTGCTTTGTATGCCACGAGCTTTCGGTTAAATCTCACTAATTGGATCAGCTACGAGCTCCTAAAGAATTGTTTGCAAATTCTTCAGTAGCTAATATGGTGGGCAAATTCTCCACGGGGTCTTTATTTTTTCATGTCACATTGCTTAATTTGTGTACTGAGGTTTGTCTCCCATCCCATAACGATCATAAACATCTGCATTTGTGTAAGCATATGCAGTCTGTCTTAAAACTAGCAAAACGTTTTCAGCTGGTAGCAAGGCAGAGGAAGGCAAGAGGATGAGCTGTAGAGCCCGTATTGGTGCATTTTGCATTGCAGTTGCAGGATGGGCATTTGTGCTTTCTGCATTGCACTTGCACTGCCGTGGGGGTCACTTGGGCAGCTGGCTGCTTCGGGGCTTAACTGCAGTCCTGTGGGAATGTTTGTGCTTAGAGCCATAAAGCATCCATGCCGCAAATTAGGGAGGTTGGGAATTCAAGGGAGTGTGAAGTGTATGCATATATATTTTAAATGACCATTGTATTATTAAAAAAAAAAATGTATATGAAGCAGTCTTCTTAAATACTTGGAGGTCAAGTGGCTTTTCAGCAAAACTCACTGGCAATAATTTGTGCAGCTCCAAAAGAATTTAAAGCACTGTTCGATACTGTCCTTTTTCTTGCATTTTGGAAACCTTTTAGCAAGCCTATAAATGTCACTACCAGAGCCAGTGCTCTGAACTGTGGGAATGAGCAAGCTGCCCATCCCGTGCGTGTCGTGGAGGTGAGCAGGAGCAGCGTGCAGCCTGTAAATCCTTGTTCCCGTCTTTCCCATGCAGATCTCTGGATGGCCGCCTGCAGGTATCGCACCGGAAAGGATTGCCCCATGTCATTTACTGCCGCTTGTGGCGCTGGCCAGACCTTCACAGTCACCATGAACTTAAAGCCATTGAAAACTGTGAATATGCTTTTAATCTTAAAAAGGATGAAGTATGTGTAAACCCTTACCACTACCAGAGGGTGGAAACGCCAGGTAGGAAGATTGTTTGGGCCCTGCTCTAGCGGCATCTGTCTGTGCTTACTCAGCATCATGTTTTCCATGAAAAATGGAAAGGGATGCTGTGTTCTCTTGCCAGAACTGCAAGGTGATAATTTCCAGTTGGCTAAGTGTGAACCAACATGAAAATGAGAATGGAACCGCTTACCTTAGCCGACATGGAGTAATTTTACTCAACAGGGACGTCACAGATCAGTTTTGGAAAGCTAACAATTAGAAATCTTCAAGAAAAAGAAATTTTTAGATTTTTTAGATTTCTTTATTTTTCCTTTTGGCTCACAGAAGTGAAGCGTGCGTGTTTGGAGTCTAACTAATGCTGTGAAACTTTCTTTCCCAGTCTTGCCTCCTGTACTAGTGCCTCGGCACACCGAGATCCTAACGGAACTTCCGCCTCTCGATGACTATACCCATTCCATTCCCGAAAACACTAACTTTCCAGCTGGAATTGAACCACAGAGCAATTACATCCCAGGTATTTTCTTTACTTCAATTGTAAACAGTATATTTCATGTTGTACCATTGAACACAGGTGATAATTTCATCCTGCTAAGCGATCAGATGACTTGGAAGATGCACAAATAGACGTTTTCTGATTTTCTTGATTTTTGGATGGATACTCTTGAAGTATCTGATCATAGTTACTTGCAAAGCACAGTCCTGTGTGAAACCACATGTGCAATTGTGTTAATACAATGAGGCAGCTTAGGATTCAGATCACTAGTGCCTTTAAGTAAGCCTTTGCCTTGTGCTTTAAGCCTGGTTTACAAAATATATAGGGATTGATTGAGTAGTAAACTGCTGCTTGATTTTTATAGCACATAAGTATATGATTTGGAGGAAATCTTTCATGTCACTGTTCTGGCAGCTTAAAGTTTTGGGTTGTTCTTGAGCTGCAGGTTGTAACCGATGGAAATCTATTTGTGTGTTTGCTCCTGTCATGTCCATGTACCTGTGTCCTTTCTTCATTATGAGCAAACAGTGTAATAAAATGGAACAAGATAACTCCTCCTCCACCTGTTGCTTTGTCCATGCCAGGCAAACGCGAGGCCGCTCCCGAGCACACACGTGCACATGTCCATATTGTTCAGTGGAATCAGCAACTGTTTCCTGCCCCAAGTTCCTGTTTCCTTTCTCTTCAGGAAACTGCCTAGAGTGTAAAATCACTCAAAATTGAAATTTTCTCACCACCGTTTAATGCGATTACCTTGCAGTGTCCCCAAACTGATGAATATGCTAAAAAAATCAGAAAATAAGGCTAACTGCCTTGAGCGTCCAAATGTGTAATGTACAAAGCACATGTACATGTTTTAGGCAGAAGGATGTTTGCGTTTCCCTAAATATATCTTGGACTGAAATGGCACCAAAATCACAACGTATCTGAGATCTGGTCTGTTTAATTGGTGGCACGATTGTTCCAGCCAAGGACAGCACATCTTTCGAGAGCAATTGAAAGTCTTGGGAGTTGGTGTCTGTTTTAAAACTCCTTTTTTTCCCCACTCGAGGTTGAGGGCTCTAGATGTGTGTGTGCAGACAACTTACTGGGAAACAACCATCTGAAAGCTGAGTGCATTAGGTAAATGAGCTAGTGCAGACAGTGATTTGCAAGCACTCTCAAGGAGGTTGTGAGTATTCACATGATCTTCAGATGCTTATGCAGCTCCCCACAGCTTGAAGTTCTGCAGAGGTCTTTTCTTGGCGTTAAGCTTTTCAGTTCATATGGTGGAGTCCTGCTCTGTTGGACCTGGCTACCTAATCTGAAGTGCTCAACAGGTTCTCATAAGCCTTGTGTGTCTCCAGAGCCTGCTACAGAGATGGTTTTTCTTTAGCTACAGACCCAGGTAACAGCTGTGGTAGCACCACACTGTCTCCATACTCAGGCTCTAAAGAGCTTGGTGTCACCTCTGCGATAGGTGACACCTAAACCATATTCTGGTGACCATGGAAGCACCAGGGTGGCCTTTTGGGGCCGCGTGTTCCCTTCCGTACTACCCATGTGCACAATTGTCCACAATTTTGGCAGCATTCCCCCCACTAAGGGTTTTTAACGCTGCGTTTGAGCATTTATTTCCAGCTGTGTTTGTGCTCCACCTCTGCCCCAAAAGCTGTATTAATAGTGCTAGGTGGGGGAAATGGCTGTTCACATGGTCTAGGTATGGAAATTATCTGTGCCAAAGAGCCTAGAATAGCAGCTGGAAACAGGAGGTGGAGGGTAGATTGGAAATGGTTATTGACCTTTGCCATGGCTGTGGGTTTAGCTGTGACAAGTTACTCAGGGGTGGGTGGAACCCACTTTATTGTGTAAAAATGTTGAAAACAGCATGTTTTTTATCTTCATACTTCTTGCTAGCAAAGATTTTCCTTCATCTTCATTTTTAACTGCTCATTTGAGTTTTCTTTGTTGTGAATCTCTACTGTTTAGCATGGTGGTTTTATGGAATGCACCAAAGAGGTGAATTTTCAGTTCACTTTTATTTGCTCGAGTTTCTTCCTGCTGACTTCATTGTGATCTTCTCTTACTGTGAATCTCTGATGTACTTCATAAAATCTGATTTTAATTCTTAAGTGAAAAAACTTTAACTTCACGTTTCTGCTTTTTGGTAATATTGTAGTTAAATGTATTTATTCTTTCTCAATGACAATTCTGTGGCTGTAGCAGCGATTAGCTATAATCACTTTCACTAAATAAATTGAGATTCTGCCTCTAATTTATAGGAAAAGACACTTGTCCGGTTCAGAGACAATTATTTCCTGGCCAGCAGTTGGTTAACTCATTATCTGAATTGCAAAGTGAAATTTTGAATGGAGAAAAAGAACTATACGCTCTGGTATTTTTAGATTCTTTTCTACAAATAGACACAGTTTCAAGTATCAAAATGCCTCAGCCTTGTTCCAGAGTTGACTTCAGTCTGCAAAGCACCTTCTTTAAAGAAAGTTGGTTGAAAGGAGAGATGTTCCTTTTTATAGCCCTTGGAAGTGAAGAACAATAACAGCAAGAGGAGTTTTTGAAGGGAGAGTGGTTAGGTAATATAGCTGCAGTTAATGAGTGAAATCACGTGTTGGGTAGTAAGGAAAAATAGTTTGGGAGGGGGCTGAATGGAAAGCTAGTTTTTGTTAAATCTAGCAGCTTCTAACCTGGGAGAGGGCAGCTGATCCTACAGTTCTGCTGCGTAAGGCAGCTCATATTTTTCTCTAGAAATCACCAGATGGTTTTCTTGTTTGTAATTCTAGGAAATGTGAAAGCTGTTGATCACAACTGCAAAATTGTTACTCATTGTAGTGAAAGTGTCCTGCCTTGTGTGGAATAAACAAGGATTGTTCATGAATTGTGTAACTTTGCCCAGTAAGCAGTTGATAGACATAGAAGAGAATACATTTTATGGAGACAATGAGACATTTAACGGGTCTGAAGTCCTGCTGGGAGGAAAAAAGGCCTGAAAAGTAAAAATCCAACTCCGTGTAACATGTGAGGCTTGTGGTAACCTAAGGAAACCCTCCAACTGCTAAATCTTACAGATTTCTCTAGCCTTTGAACCAATAGACACATTTCTTTTTGGCAGAAACACCACCTCCAGGGTACATCAGTGAAGATGGAGAGACAAGTGACCAGCAGTTGAACCAAAGCATGGATACAGGTAGGATTTCTCTTTTTTATCATCTTGATGAATAGGGATTGCTAGCTGGGATTCATCAACACTGTCAGGAATTTAGCTGAAATGAGGATGGTGGCAGCTCTCTGTATAACTTGCTCCTGAAATTATTGCTATCAGTTTTTTTGTGGACAAAATGACTTCTGCTAGGGGCATGTTTTTGAAAGATATTGTGCCATATTAAGTCCCTTTCATTGGGTACATAGCAAGAGCCTACAAATCTGAAGTCCTTTCTGCAAAGCTTGAAAATAGACTTGGGAAGCTGGCTGTTCTCAACGTACCCTGGCTTTCCCTGCTGAGGACAAGCAGGAAGATGTTAGGTTCATTGGAGGCAAGATTCTGTAGGCCTGAAAAAGTTACAGAAAAACTGCTTTCAAAGAACCTGTCCATGATACTTTATCATTTTTTGCCATATTTCAAGCAAGTTCTTTTATGGAAAGCTCTGCTGAAAGAATAGTAGTGTCTT
>JAUBOD010000963.1:1464429-1478614 GCA_032353885.1 Nothura maculosa
CAATGCAGCATCTTTTAAGTTTTTGTCAAATTGTATTTAAATTTTTGCTGAAATCTGTTTTTTCAGCGTTTAGCAGTGCTCATTAGTGTGTCTATTTTTTACCGAAACCTCTTTAACAGAAGCTTCGGATTCCTCTCACCCCAAATCCAAATGTTTATGTACCAAAACGTAGATATGGAGAAACCCAGGATATGTGTGTGCTGACTGCTGAAAATGATCAATAATGAAGAAAAGCAAACACGCAAGGAGACTTTTGAGAGATGACGACACTTTGTTTGAAAAACCTTTTTCAAAAGAAAAGAGGGAGAGAGATTCTTAGAAACTATGGCTTTTAAAATATCTGTTAATCATAAGTAGCTTGTTTTTAGAGATCAGTCCTATATTATTATTTCTTTTTTTGCCAGAATATCTAGATTTTTTCCCCCTACTCCGAACGAGACCACAATTTGGATGTGAGAAGGGGTGGCTTTGGGGTCTGTTTTGGTAGTAGAACTTAAAATTCCTTTTTTTTCCTCAAGGAAGAGCTGCTTAGTAGTGGGCTGCTTAGTAGTGTGGGTGCATGGGGTGAGTCTGTAGAGGGGGATACTTCTCTTTGCTTTTTTTCCCACCTCCCCCATTATCACAGTGGCATGTGCTGCTTTAAACGTAAAATACTTAATGCCAGTGTAAATGTTGATAATATTAAATCTGATCCTGTTTTTATTCCAATTCTAAGTATTTCCTCAAGTGAAAAAGTTCTTTGGGAGTGACAGTTGCTTCCCAGCCTGGACTTGGATGCAGGCCCTTCCACGGTAGAAAATTCAAGCTCCCTCTTGACCAAATATTTCTACACCTCTCCTTCCAATGGTGTGTGTTTGTGAGAGAGGAAAAAATGCAAGTTAATCGTGATCTGCTCTCGCTGCAGCTGTCAGCCCAGCAGTGTGGTCATCTAGATAACGAATTTCTGTTGCTGTTGTAAAGAAAAACCTTGGCCTTCTCTGGAAAAAAGCAAAAACCTTCCTTGTTTGTAAATCTACTTGGGTCATATCGTAACTGGAGCTGCTTTGGGTTCGTTACAGGAAGGGGAGTCCGTCTCTACTACATCGGTGGGGAAGTTTTTGCCGAGTGCCTCAGTGATAGTGCAATTTTTGTTCAGAGCCCCAACTGTAATCAAAGATACGGCTGGCATCCTGCAACCGTGTGCAAAATTCCACCAGGTTAGTAGCCTGAAAAGCTCTTTTATCCCTCCAAAATCCAGTGCATGTATTCATTTGCTTTTCTTTGGACGCATTCATTTGCTTTTCTCCACAGTTTTGGGTTTCTGGGTAGCTGGTGTGGGTACACGTTAATTGTACCTCTTTGTTTTTTATTCTTTTCTTTCTAGGATGCAATCTAAAAATCTTTAATAACCAGGAATTTGCTGCTCTTCTGGCTCAGTCTGTGAATCAGGGTTTCGAAGCAGTCTATCAGCTCACTAGAATGTGTACCATACGAATGAGCTTTGTTAAAGGATGGGGAGCTGAATACAGGTAAGAAAATACAAAATACTGTTTAAATTTAATCCTATTCTTGTTTTGGCAATGCTCTGTCTGGCTCCAAAGCCATAGACTTATTGCCGTTACTGTAGATGCTCTTTCTGCAGGTTAAACACATTTATTTTCCTCTCCCCTCAAGTGTGGAGCTTCTAAGTCAGTAAGGCAAGTAACTGCTTTGGGTACTGCATGGAAGTTAACTGTTGAGCAAGAAATGTCATCAAATTCACCCATCAGTCCTGCTTGCTTATTGTGGTCAGTGGAAAACACTGACTGCATCCAGAAATTTCAATGTTTGCACTCTAATTATTTGCTCTAAACCTCCTGTCATTTCAGTCTCTGTGCAGGGTGTAGGGAGCTGCTTAGGATGTGGTGTTGGATTCAGTAGAGGGAACCCAAGGGAGAAAATTGGAGCGCCTCTTAGGCCGTTGTGCAGAATAAAACAGCTGGAGAAGACATGTTTAAAGGGATGGCAAATACTTTGGAACTGGTAGCGGAAAAACTTTGCAGGAGTGAGATTACTATGTGCGTGTATGTGGTAAAACTGCTAAAAATGATTTTTGGAGTGGGGAAAAATAGACCTTTTTCTGCCTTTGAATGGATTCCAATTGCATTCTCTATTAGCAGAACTAAGAACCAACTTAGGATGATGCCTGTTTTTAATGTAACATGGGAATTGGGAAAGAAAAACATCTGACTTGTACTAAGTGAGCAGTTTTAAAGAAGATTTTGTTATTTTGGAGAGTTTAGAGTTGTGGTTTAAAAAAAGAATCCCCTAAACAGATCTAAAAAATGTTCCCTGAAAGAACAGCAATATCATCACATCATATCCTATTGCAATACATAATGGCTTTTTTTTCCCCTTCTTTCTTTTTTAATCTAAATTATTCCTGATTTTGAAGTTGAATGATATGGTGTTGGTTGCACAGCACATCCTGGTCTTTTGATTCTTTTATCTGCCTTGTAAAATACCCACGTAGATGTGAGCACCGGCATGTGGGGGAGGACTCTTAGCTAAGCGAAGCCAGTTTTGTAAAAACCTAATTAGATGAAATGAGATATTTGAGTAATGGAATAAATTGGTAGCTCTTTGTTCACGAGAGATTCAGAAGGGAAAAAAAAAATCTGGCTCGAGTTTAAAGAACTGTTGGATTTGGCTCAAAAGGAGTAGGTATACACTAAGGCATAATTAAATACAACATTCAAATCGGAACAGAAGAAAGGCTTAATCCGTCAGATGATACGGAGACAACTTGGAAGTGAATGAAGTGCCAGTGCTGGGTTAGAGCAGTGGGGAGGCTTTTGCTAAAGGTTGTTTCTACAGAGGGAAAATGTTGGTTGTTAGTAATCTGTAAACCCTTCAGAGATCATAGGGTTGAAAAGGTTCCAGTGGAAGCCGTGCCAGAACGGAGCAGAATTTGGTTACTGGCATAAAGCTGTACATTTGCATCTGTTCAATACAGAGCCGATAAATAATCAATGCAGGAAACTACTGGATTATGCTGCAGTGGTGATTAACGCAGCAAGGGATTGCAGCTGGCCACACGACTGGGAATTAAAATGGTTATAATTTGAACTGTTGAAGTAGGTGGTGAAGTGGGGTAAAATCAATCCAGCCAGACCAGTAGTTAATATTTGTTTGATATGTTATTCACTTCATTGAGGATTAGGTTAGAAGTTCAGACAGTCATTTTTGGAAGAAAGTGAAGTAGAAGTAATGCTAGCAAAGAAATGCTGTGATGTGCAAACTGGAAACTCATGGGTAAAAGTAGAAAAAAAAAGTAGAATTTGAGCAGAGCATTAAGAGGCTGCCACTATTCTCTCTTTTGCCAGCTCTGTGAAGAGTTAGGGCTGTTGAACCAAACCAGTTACAAAGCGGGGAGGAAGTATGGTATGGAACACATTGCAGGGGAGTTGACAGCGCTGGAATAATGCGCTTCCTTCTTTGGGAGAGGATTCGAGACTAAATGGAATTGTATTTCCTGTGGTTTAGATTGTTCTTTTATTGGATCACTTCGTTTTGGCTTCGGCATTTGGGACTGAGATAACGGTGTTTTTGGGAACGCTGAGGGAGCGCAGACCCCAGCCGCTCTCTTATCCTAGGAAATGTGGAAACCACAGACAACTCTTGAAATCCATCCACTCGCCAGCTTAGCTTCCCTGCCTTTACAGTTCCTCTCACTTATATAAACAGATTTATTTAGAGCGGAGGGATGCAGTGCCGAGGCCAGAAGTGAAGGGGAGGGATTGTCTTTGTGCCCCATTAATCTGCCACTGAATCTTTATGACTCCTTTGACTGTGGAATAGCTGGAATTGCTAGGAACGGGCTTAGCAGCAGTAGCCTTGTCATTCTAGTTCAAGAAAACTCCAGTGCCTGCAGTGGATTGTGTGAAATAACAGGATTTCTCAGGTAAAGGACGTCCAATCCTGAGTTCTTTAATTAGGAAATCAGAGGGAAGTGTTTTGAAGGCAGATCCTAAAACAAAAATGCACAGCAGAATGAGTGCAGGTTGGCAGCCCTTCAGCATTACACAGGCTTTCTATGTGATGTTTAATTAAAGGCTTCTATCCTGGAAAAATACAGAGCTGTTTATATAGAAGACAAAGGAAACATAAAAATTTTACTTAAATAGTTTGCGTGAGGATGCTATAGCAGAAAACAAATGTAGAAGTATAAATACAGGAAATCGGAGACAAAGTTTGCTGTTCCTTTGAGATAACATCTCTTAACACTGTGTAACCACATACTGTGTCACGATGCAGGGTTTTTGACAGCATCTCGTGCAGTTCCCCTTTACATTTCTCTTGATGGTTGCTCTAAAAAAGTAGTCCTTGTGATTGTGATAGTGCTGTGCCATTGAGCCTCGCTGCCTGCGCAGAGCAAAGGGTTTCTATTTCTTCTTTTTCCAGTGCTTGTCTCCTAAATTCAAGCCTAGTTATGCACACAAGCTCTTTGAAGATTGTAGCAGCTGTGTCAGGCTGACTGGTGTGAGCACCAGCTCAGCTTCAGTTTGGAATCTCCTTTTGAAAGTAGGACTTCTGGTAGGGCACTTGAAGCAGCTGCTGTAGGTTCAATCTGTGGAGAAAAACTGCAGTGTGAACATTAAAGATATAGGGCTGTAAGTGTTGACAAGGACTAGCTGAAAAATCTTAGTGAGTTATGTAATAGCTTCAGGTTTTATCTTTGTGTGGAACGTATGGATGGCAACCTCGAGGTGAGGGAGGCCTGGACAGCAACCTCAAGATGAGGGAGGCCTGGATGGCAACATCCCGGTGGGGGAGGCCTGGATGGCAGCGTCGAGGTGAGGGAGGCCTGGATGGCAGCGTCGCGGTGAGGGAGGCCTGGATGGCAACGTCGCGGTGAGGGAGGCCTGGATGGAAACATCCAGGTAAGGGAGGCCTGGATGGCAACCTCAAGATGAGGGAGGCCTGGATGACAACGTCGCGGTGAGGGAGGCCTGGATGGCAACGTCGCGGTGAGGGAGGCCTGGACGGCAACGTCGAGGTGAGGGAGGTCTGGATGGCAACCAAAGCTGCTTTCTGACTCTTCTCTTCCCCTTCCTTCCGCAGGCGGCAGACGGTAACGAGCACTCCTTGCTGGATCGAGCTTCATCTGAACGGACCTCTACAGTGGCTGGACAAAGTATTGACTCAGATGGGCTCCCCTTCAGTACGCTGCTCCAGCATGTCCTAAAGCTCCTTCCTCCGTTACCAGTGGGCTAAATACCGAGTCCAGGCAACAGACTTAATATAACAGCTCGTCTGTCGTAGTATTTGTGTGTGGTCCCCATGAACTGTTTACTATCCAAAAAGTTTTTTTTTAAGAAAAAAAAAGGAAAGAAAAAAAAAAAAGAAAACAGCACTTGAGGTCTCATCAATTAAAGCACCTTGTGGATTCTGTTTCCTATACTCTGATACTAGATGAAAATTTAGTGTATAGAAATGCCTTCTTCAGAAAGAAGAAGGGCCAGTTCTAAAGACTCTTAATGGTGTTTTTATTGGGTATATAATTGAGTGTCCTAATGGTTTATCAATAACATGAATAGTTAAGTATATGTACAGGTAATGTATCATGATCTCAAATATCACAGTATTGTGCTGTTCTACACTTTAGTTCCCATAAATAGATGTTTGTTTTTTTGATTGGGGCAAATCTCTCAAAATTCCAAGACTCTACTCCTTTATTCTTTTATATTTTTTTATATAAGCAGGTTTTCGAGTTGTCCTAAGCATAAAAAGCAGACTTTCCTTGTAGAAAAGCTTAACTTTTTGCTGCCTTCTTAAAGAAAAAGAGAAAAATCCCTCCATTGGAAGGGAAAGAAATGTCTGAGATTCGTCTCTGAAATCTTAAGACACATTATATGCTTAATGGGGCCTAAAATGAATTCATATTTTAAATTCCAAGTATCCATCACACTAGGAGTCTACTTTTCCCTACCCATCTGAGTTAAGGCACCTTTTGCCAGCAGTAGATGTGCTGGCATTGCTGGCACTGATGAATTTGGGACTTTTTTGTGTCTTGAATCCTTGCAATCAGTGTTTTTTTTCTCATGGAATGAGAATTTTTAGTAGCATTGGATACTGGATTAAATAGACAAGGTTATTGGCTAACCCCTTACATCTGCATGCTGCAACCAAGCAGATGTCGCTAAGAGTCTCACTTTTCATTTGTGAAGCCAAATACCTTGAAAAATCCTCTCCCAGGGCAAACTAGACTCTTTCGTATAGGTTTAAAATAGATGCAGCTTCTTAACATATTTCAGTTAACAGAACTTTAAATTTCTGATCTGAGTGGCTTTGTATAGGTTACTTACATACCAGATCATACGCATTCATAACGTCATAATGGGCCTTGTTATTAAAAGTAGTTGCTTCTGCAAAACCTCTAGGATAGTGGTTGCTGAGGTATGACCAGCGAAGGAGGACTTGTAGGTTCTTCATGACAGTGCATGTTATTGTGAACCTTTGGACACTACAGCTGCACCATATTAAAAATACTCTGAAGTATATTCTACAGATAAGTCTGGGTTGGGGAAGGGTTGGGAAACTGTATAGAAGGGTTATTCTGACTTGAAAAATATACATCTTACTAACAATCTTGTGATCTAGCTGTCTGTCATTCTTTTGTTATTGTGGCAGTAGCAGGATTGCCTTTGTCTGTTTTTCCTGTTGTTTCATCCATTACACTAGCCCTGTACTTTGTAAGTACAGCTAGTGAGAACTTAGCTTTGAGAACAAAAATGTGGCCAGTGTTACAGCTTTTAATCAGTTGACTGAATTGATGATAGTGGTGGATATTTTTATGCCATAATGACTAGGGCATAGAAGCAATACCAAAAATCAAGCCTTGAAAAAGTGGGCCAGACGACTCTTTAAAAATTGGCAAAGCAGTTACCCGTTTGTGCTAGTTTTACCAGTAGACTAATGTATTGGTAGAACTTGTGAACCTAAGAAATAAGCTTCATGCGTGTTGCATTTGCCTAATATGTGAATACACTAATAAAAGTTTTAATTCTCATGATGGTGGTTGTTTATTATTAGTAACTGTTATGTGTATGTCTGTGTGTGTATGTGCATATATATTTCTTGTTGTAGGACAGGAATCATTCTAACCAACCCAAGTAAGTGGCAAATTTCCTGCATATTAGGGCTGGAAAGGTATGATTTGGTTCAAATCACTTCTCGTACAGCTGTCTTGAAGGCTCTGGATCTCAGGTTTTGGTTAGTGATACAGCCTTCTGCTCCACATCGGATTTATAAAAGTAGTCCCTCTTTCTCTACCAAACCAACTATTCCCTTACTAGCTCAGATGTTTGCTTCACCTGTGAAACAGTTAGATAAGAGCGACTGGCTGGGTGAAAGACTCCATTGCATTTACGAGCAGGTTGCAACTTGAATCCGTTGGGTGACCTCATTCTCTCGTCGTCTCCTTGCTGCAGCTTTCTGTGAGTTCCCTTTCAGCCGTGGCAATATTCCTTGCTTTGCCTTGAGCGTTGCAGTAACCTTGATAGCAGTGGTTTGTTGTTGTGTACTCCCAAGTCGTTAGTGTACAAGGCCACTCTTGACATTATCTGTGGACCTGTGGCAGCGCCTGCGCGCAAGGTCATCTCGCTCTGTGTAGAAGTCAAGTTTTTATGGCTTTTGTTCGTATCGTATAAAATATTCTTCCGTGCCATGAATGTTTCTGCATCAGCTTTGTGGAACAAGGGAACTACTGTGCACTTGAGATGTTTGCTTGTCTATATTTCCTTTAAATGCCTTTGGCAGTCCAGGAGTAACTCTAACCTGCTCCTGTTTCCAAATCCAGTGCCTTTCTGACTTGTCCCAGTGCTGTTCTGCTCTTCCTCAAAATGTGACCAGTGCCTCCTCAAGCATCTTAATGCAGATGTCTGCCCGTGGTACGTAATGAATGTGACTTCATCTTTCTTTCCTTGCCAGTCAAAGTACCTGAGTCCAAGCGCAAGTGAGAAGTGAATTACTTTTTTCAGTTTTGTTAGCAAACCCTTTATCAAGGAAAGAATAATCAACTTGGGTACTCTTCAGCCTGGCTAGTTGGACGGTTATCTGCATCATGAAGCTTGGTAAAAATGACTGTGTATTGGCCATCAGCATGATTTGAGGCTGGGATTCCTCGAACCTGCTCTGGTCTCTTGTGTGGCACTGGCCTTGTCTGATCTAGATTTTCACAGTCAGAGTCAGGCTATCAAAAGTCAGCTCATGCAAGCACTGAGGGCAGAAGTGTTTCTGAGTTGCCTTGTAGCTGCTTGGATGTGCTCAGATCAAGTATCAAGACCCATCCCCATCCTTCAGAATTACCCACAGTTTTGTTTAAAAGTTCTCCTTCCAGTTGCATAGCTGCACTTCAATGTCAAAAGCCCGGCCTCTTGCATCTTGGAAGTGTAAGGATGGTTGGTAGATCCTCCTCTCTGTAATTCCTCCTTCCTTTTGTGCAGGATGCCTGTTTAGGTGCTCCTCTCTGCAGCAGGAATTCTCTCCTGACTCCGCAGTGTCTCACATGGAGTCCCCCAACCTGGTTTGGCTTCTAGATGCTGATATACAAATGTTGAATATCGTAAAATCACTTGTGTTATCTTGTTCTCATTCAGGGCATTGTGCTTAATCAGTACTTCACCTCTTTGAGACTGATTGCAGGTAAATAGCATAGTTTAGAAGTGAGCTCTTAATGTGGTTGGTTGCTTCCCATCAGAGAACCTAGGCTGATAGCTAAGGTGCCTAGTTTAAATGCTTTAACTAAGTATGAATGTCTGTTTTATTTAAAAAATAAAAGCCTGGGTGCCATCAAAGTCGGCCGATTAGATGTTCAGGAGTAGTAGCTTTAGAGTAATTTACACAGTAAAAAGTAGAAATCACACCTAGCGTATTTTACTGGGTTTATTTCAATGTGCCCAACTTGACTTTTTATGTTGAAGTAGGAGGGTGTGAAGTTTGGGGGGTTGATAATCATCTGCCTCCGTAGCAGCTCTGAATTTTGGCACAGTGAACTGAAAGTGTTTTGTTTAACCTTCAAACTTGTCATACTTCATTGTGGTTACAGCTTTTTTTAGCATTGCAAACTGAAGTTTTAATGCAGCTGGGTTTTGAGTTAAAATATTGTGAAATACAGGATTTCACTACACCCACACGGAGTGTTTTACTTGAAGAATGAAGCCGTCTTCCTTTTACCAAAACAAGTTTGTCTGTAACCTGATTTGGGGGGCACTCAAGGTCTTCATCATTATTCTGAAGAGCTGATGAACTTGTGTCCTTGCTAGAAGAAGTACTCCCCTCTCACGTAGCATGCAGGCTATATTTGAAAGCCCTCCTGGAAGGAAGAAGTCAAATAGTTGTTTGTCTGAAGGTTTATTATTAGTAGGAAAATAATGATGAAACGTGTCTTTTTCTGATCTCTTAGGCTTGGGTACTATCTCACCATCACAACTTGTGCTGATCCTCTTCTCCATCTCTTTCTGTAGGAAAGGTTGCTGGTGCTGCTCCTCTTGGGAAAGCTCAGTTTGCAGAGTAAGTTTCTAGTAATATGTTGTCCCAGGTACAAAAACTGGAATGGAGGCTTCAAAGCTGAGAGCGGCCTTTGATGTTACGTTAGCTGTTGTTTCATTATCCGTAGCCAGGATTAAATCTAGTCAGCTGGCAGAAGAAAAATGGATGACAAATAATGGATATGCAAAGATGGGAGACCTTGATGCTCTTGATCTTCTCCTGTATGGAAGATCTAGTCAGAAGGGATTTGTAATAAGGTCCAGTTCTTCATTCTGCTCCTTTTGGAATAGCGGCAATGGACATGACAGTCTTGCACAACCTGCACAACTTTTTTAATTCACAACTCTCAAAGCTTCGGTGATTCTGTTGATGTTGTTGTGATATCAACAGTGTCTAGCAATGGGCTTGACTAAAGCTTTAGTAAAATATCTCAAAGTTATGGCTTAAAAATTAATTGTACTTAAGAGCGATGTGCTTCTGTTGCAGTGGTTATTAAATACAGATTTCAGCAGTTGCAGTTTATCTCTGAAGGAGGTGGATGCTCTCCCATCAGTTCTTATTTATCTGTGGAAAGGAATTGTCTAGGCAATTGGCCACCTTTAATGGGGAATTACTGGACAGGGAGGCTGGAGGGTCGAAAGGTTGCAGCATTTTGCAAGGAAGCAGAAGTGGATGCGGTTCTGGTTTTAGAGCCCTATGCTGGAGCAGGGAATTCCAGACCTCTCAGTTATTTGTGATGTGCTCCAAACTCTTCAGAGAGATAAGGCAGTGTGAGTGGGAATAGAGTCCTAGCATATAGATAAGCCTAGTTTGTCAAAATTCTTGAATTTCTTTGAAATCAAACTACTGCACAATTAAGCCAGAAGCGCATACAGTTTAATTGCTGTTGTGTGTCCTTCAGGAGTTGATCCTCGGACTTCACAGAGTGGATTTGAGATCTTCTTAGGCTATGGAGTTTGTGGGAAGGAGAATTCCATGGAAATTCCCCAGGGCAGCTGGGTGTTGGTGTTCTCCTTCCTGTGAAATCCCTGAAGGAGCTGGGGTAAAGAAACGCCTTAGGCAGGCGACACTGACTGCTTGGGAGAGAAACAGGACTGTCCTACCCAAGTGCCAAGAGGAACCAGAGGTATTTTGCCATGAAACGGGCACAGCTCCTGAGGAGAGACACTATTTTCTCCTGGATTGGAGTTGTGCTCTTGGCCTGCACGGTGCTCATCGTGTGTTTGGTGCCAGAGCTGGCAAGGGCAGGTGAATCTCAGGTTTGTCTGTTCTGCCAGAGCAGATAGTGACTCTTATCTAGGTTGAATGAATGTCCCACCAGCTGGACTCTTGTCTTAGCAGTGGGGAAATGGCAGGGCCTGGGCTGCAGAAGAGAAACCTGCAGCACTGAGCTGTGCACTGAACACCAAACCTGCTGCCTCTTTTTGTAGATAGTCTTGGAAAGATAACACTAACTTGGAGACAATAGTTCCTTTCGAGATAAGGATGCTGTTTTTCCTTTTACAGCTTCAGGACTCTGATAGCCCAATGGGAGGAAAACCCACAGCTGTTAATTAGCAAGGCTGATGCTAGCACTGATGTGAGGGCAAATAGCTTTGTGATGTGCTCAGACTTTGAGGTTTGTGCTGCGTAAGAAGTTAAAATGGGCAAAGGGCCAAGATTGAGAAATGCTCAAGTTTCAGTGGAACAGGGCAAGTGGTGGAGCTGAAAATAATGGGAGGGTGCGTGTGATGCCCTGATTTCTTTTAATGTGCATTTGCTAATTAAAGATCACCCAAAAAAATCACATCTAGCTTTTTGTACTGTACTGAAAGGGGAGCTGGAGTAAAGGAGCAGGGTTAATGGATTGGAGGAAATGGGAGCACAAGTCTAGTTTTGCATCCCTCTTGATCCTGAAGCTAAGGCTCAGTGTAGCCCCTTTAGAAGCAGCACAAGCTGAAGACTAAAGATCTGACACAACTTGTGCTCTATATGTCTAGGCTGTTACATAAGAACAGGGAAAGAAAGCCCAAAAGGACCTTAGGAGTGTTTGAGTCTCATCAGCAAATAGGACATCTCATCCTGCAAAGATGGTGTTTTGGAGGGAGTTGGTAGAAGGATCTAATTTGCTGAATCTTCTGCATCTTGATTTCATGCTAAAATTGTTTAAATCCAAAATTATTTGATTGTTTCGTGACAAACAGCAGTCATTCTTGTAGAAAGCACTACATGGATCTAGAGATCCCTAAGTAGAACGTTCAGATCAGCATTTTCTTTAATGAGAGTACTGGGTTGAAGCTTGCCTGCTTTTGTGGTCCAAAGCCCAGCTTAACTTGCTTAAACTTAGTTAAACTTGAAGATGCTTAGTTTTAAGTGTAGAATGACCTCATTCCTTGTCAACCAGTTGAAATTGGAGCCTAAGAGGGTTTTTCAGCTGCTGTAATAACGCCATAACTACGTGTTAACAACTGCATTTGATGAGTTCTCTCTGCTATCTGCTGTCAACAGATCTGCATCCCCTGTACATGTGAGCTAGACATGGATGGAGACAAAACCTTGAAGTTTCCTCAGTGATACTGTGGAACAAAAGAGGCAACTAGGTTGTTTGAGCAAGTTGTTGGTGTCCATATGAACAGACACACTCTGTGGAGGTTGTTGAGCATTTGGACTTGCAGAAAGAAGGATTTATTGTGATGTTGGTAGAATGAGCAGGATTTGGGTAACATGAATGTCCCTGATTTGTCCCTCATGGTGTTGGCTCTGTGAAGATCTGTGTACGTGCAGCACTGCAAAGCTGCTGGTGAGTAGGACCATAGGTAGCCCTGGCCACACTCAACATTGAAACTGTTATGGCCAACTGTATGGCCAAAAAAATACACATGGCAATGGATTAGCTGACTTATTTGATTGTGGTCGACTTCAACAGCCCCAGTCTGCCTCATAGGCTTAGTCCTGTCAAAAGCCAGTTTAACGAGTTGAACTGAAGTGCATTTCTAGGCCTTCAATATTAAGCTCCGTCTCTGAAGAGACATCTATTTGAGAAGAAGAATGGCTGGATTATAACAACAAGGGAGCAGGGAGGTGTTGGTGGACTTCTTTGCAGGTCACAGTGGATTTAAGCAGCATTCCCAATTCAAGAAAAAATGAATCTATTGGATGCTAGGTGGCTGTGTATGAGCACTATGAGACTTGCCAGCAGGGACCAAGCTAATGCCAAACCTGATGATGTCTAAACTCTACTTTGAGGTGAACTGTTCCTTCCTCCTCTGCTACTCTTAAATGTCATGGAGTCTGGCTGGTGTTGACAAGCCTGGCCTTTCACTGAGCAGGGATCTGGAATTTTCTGTAGGTTTTTTGTCCTCACTATCCCTGTCATCAAGGCCACAAGGCCTCAAAGTCAAGCCTGAACCCTATTGTAAGACAAATCCTTTAGTGGCCATTTCCCCACAGAAAAAGAACTAATTAGAAGTGAGGATTAAAATGGTTGAACTACTTGCATCAGTGGGTTAGAGATAACATGACCATAATTTCAGATTTTTTTTTTTACCCTTTAAAGGTACTTTTTCAGGTTCCTTAATATGGCAGAGGCATCAGGTTCTCCACACAGGCATCAAACCACCAGCATTGTGGAGAAGTATGAGGAAAATGGTATGCTAAAAGTCTGTGAGGAAGAGGACCAAGACAGACAGAATGAAGATGTGAGGAGCAATTTATACCTGAAGTTAGAAAATGGGCAAGTTGGAGGATATTTTATACCCTTATTTTTTCGGAGCTTTTGGACGCGTCTTGTGTGTGTCAGTGCTACGTGCTCTTAATTAATTTAAGCTCGTAGGTTATTTCTTGATCCCTGCTACCTGATGATGCAGGATTAAAACCCACGTCTTCCTGCCTTTTAGCCCCAGGCTGATTTCCCTGAGCCACAACAGGGTTTTGATGGGCTCCCGCCACTGGCAGCCCATAGCTCTGAGTCATGGAAAGTTTGAAGTGACTTCTACAGGACGAGGGATGTATGTGTTGTGGTCTGGCTCCCTTCCTTTCGCCTGTGGAGCTGCTTTGGTTTTCATCCAATGGGACTCGTAAGGGTGGCTCTCATCCTTAGGTAAGGAGGCAGTGTTGGCCCTACTGGGACTGGGCTGTAGCTCTAGCTGGAGTTGTTCACCTTGCTGTCTGAAATCAGGAAGAATTGAAGAATAAAAATGCTTGTTAAACTCATTAAACACAACATTTCAAGGGATCTTTTATATATATTTTATATATATATATTATATCTATATTATAGATATATAAAAGTGTGTGTCTGTATATATATATATATATATATATATATATAGTCTTTGAATAGTGTAAGGTGATTTTGGGGGAGATTTGGAGGTATCTGTGACAAGGAAGAACCTCAGTTACAATTTCACTAAGGACAGAGGCTGGTATTCCATGAACATATTCTTGTTTTGATCTTCCTGCAAATGCTCAGATCCAGCAAGTGACTGTTTATATTAATATATGGAGTTCCTTTTAATTTAGATGATAAGGACCTTTCCGAGAAACGAGATTACTCAGTCTCTAAACACAGCCCGGCCTTTGTATGTTCATCCCGGCCTGATGCACAAAGGCTGAATCACATATTACTGTGGGCACGGACTATGTTAAAGCATCTTGTGACTCCCTGCCAAGGCAACCTGGCCTTCCCATAGACAGG
>JAUBOD010000963.1:1505054-1518152 GCA_032353885.1 Nothura maculosa
ATAATTTTCTACTATTGCATTCAAAGCATTCTATGATAAACCATATTTTTTTCTCTGCCGGCATTTCCTGAATTCTGCTGTGATTACAAAGTGTGAGTTAGTCCAGAGTTAGTCCAGTACTCACAGGTTAGGAAGGTTTATTTAAACTTTCCTCAAGCTGAACGGATCAACTGACTCTTGATGTTTCTCAGCAGTGCCAGTCTACAATGAGTGCTTAAAATTTAGGTCCTCCTAGTAGGGAAAGTGACTCAGTTTTCATTGGAAGAATATACAGCAAGACTAAGCATGGAAATTGAGATTTAATATAAAATTGATCTGATGAGGATCCTCCTTTGCAGTCAGGTGAATATCAGATTTTCTTAGTCCACTTAATTCATAGTTTTCATCTACTGCTATTCACCTTTACTTTTATTTTCTCTCTTAGCATTTAAGAGCAAATACAGTGAGCACCAATGTACTAGGGATCACTTTTTCACAATCTGAGGATGAAGTAAGCTGAAAGAAGAATTAGCAAAGACTTTCATCAGCTGATGGAGCCTTTGCTTGCACAAAGTTTGCTTGGTTTAAGTGCCTGCCTAGAAATGGGAACACTTGTTTTCTGGATCTCTGTCCTCTGCCATTTCATATGCTTGGATCTTGTCTCAGAATAACCTGAAGAAATCAGCTTATTAACAGGTGAATATATCTGTAATGATTATTAATCTTTCTCCCCAAATAACTGACTTATTTCAGACCTTTGGTTTAAATATCTCCTTTCAGTTCTTTTCTCATGCTGATGTTCTCATAGCACAAATTGTCTGCAAGAAGTTGTGCCCCTTTTTGCAAGCAAACCCTTGTTCTGAGCATATTATTCTCTTAGTAAGAATTTTAAGTGTTTTCATCTTAAACCAGCTCCTGTCTTTTTTTAGGCCCAAGACTAGAAGTCCCTCCTGTTGCATTACTTGGTATTAGTAGTTCAAGGAAACTTCTTGGAAGGTGCCTCAAGATCTCTTTTTGACTGATGCCAAATGCCACACTCCTGCACAGGGTACACTCAATTTTCCTGTAGACCAGTGAAATTGCTATTACAGTTTTTCCTTACTCTTAAAAAAGAGGAAGCTTTCCTTGGCTGGAAATCCCTTCTTTTGCTCCTTCTGAATTAGTTGTCTCTGCAGTATTCTGATTGCTCAGCACAGACTCTCTGAGGTGGCTTTTTCCCTGTGAAGAGGTTGTATTTGAGAAGCAAGACCAGCTGACCTGGTCTTCTTATGCTCCAAAAAACTATTTTCTGATGTTCTGTCCCATTGTTTTTTTCCAGAAGACTTCAATCCACGTCCCTGACCATTACTGTCTTTACCTCATATGCTACATGTGGTCGCTATCCATTATAATCCTCCTACATGAAAAACCACCAAGCACCCAATTCTACTGAGGAAAATAAGTAATCAGCCATATACAACCAAATCCTTTCAAAGTTTCTTTGAATTATTGCTTAATTCATGCCTTTTCATTGCTCATAGGAGTTCAGTGCCACACAGATTTAAAAGGCCAAATTGCAGAAATTTCAACGTTTCCCATCACTACCAAAGGCAACCTTGTGTTATATTGCCAGAAGGAAGAAAACAGTTTGGAAAATGTCCTCAATCCACATGTACCAGCAACAAGTGCAACTGTTTCATTGCAAACACTTAGTATGGGCAACCAAAGACTTTTCACTAAATAATATTGCTTAAAGAAACGGTGCACCTGGGAACTTGCTCCCTGTACATTTTATTATCTTAATTATAGCATGGCTATAATCAAGACGAGGTCTAGGTCAGTAGCTGAGGAGTTAAATTGTACGTCCCAGGTACTTTCCACTAAAGAAGCATCATAGCAGAAGGCAGCATCTTTCTGAAAACGACTTTAGACTGCTTTTGTGCTAATGCATTTATATTGTGATTGTGAAAAGCCTTTTTTAAAGAGGAAGATAAATCTTACCCAAATCTGATAATCATTTTTAAAAATCTCTGCTCTGCGATTTATGTTGCTTTCCACCCCTCCCCCTAAAAAGAAAAAAAAAAACCAGCAACCCTACTGCATCAAAGACAGAAATAATGGCTTGTAAGTACTTAAAAGCTTATGGATAGGAAACTTAAAAAAACTGGTCGGATTCAAACCAAATCCTATCAGATTTTCTTGGTTCTCATAAACCTTTAATCAGCTCCCATGGGGCATTTTTGCTAACCATAAAACATGTGATTAGAAGGCACATGAACTACTAGAATTATGACAGCGAGATGGGCTTAACTTTAGTCCCTCTTAAGAATGGGAATTTAAGAAGCCATTCCAACGATAGCCCGAGGAGGCCGCCCTGGGGAGACCGTGACCGTTTCTATTGCAAGAAACCAGTCCAGTGGTAAGAGTCTCATAAGTGGTAGTAGTCCTGGCACTGCTAGAGGGCTCTGTAGGTGGGCATCCTCCTCCTCAAGACCATGGTGTGTCCAGCTTGGGAATATCAGTGTTTCAGAAGACTTGGTGGTCTTCCTGCATGTCATCCAAGTGATGATGTTGGAGGTCTATTTGACAAGGGCAAGATATAGTCTTGGATATCCAACAGGCTCCTGTTGCATCTGCTTGCCCTAAAGCTGCCCCTGAACTTCTCTCAGCAGTTACTCATCTCATCTTTACATCTTTGTGGGATTAAAATACTCTTTTTTTTTGGAAAATGAATTCCCTTTTCCGAGGCAAGGCCATAGAATCAAATGCAACTTAGGTGCATTTAGATCTCCAGGTGCTTTAGTCACTCTTTAGCTTGACAGTGACTAAAGTATAAACAGAATTTGTTGGAGCACAGTTACTGAATCTGCTATACGAAGAGATTCTGAAATAGATGGGAAGCATCTTGGTCCCTTTATAGGAGAAAACAAGTATTTTATAATCTATGGTGAAGGTCTTGGGTATTATCGGGGTAGAAGTATAGTAAGTAGTATAGAAATTGCTAAGACACTAAGCATAGGCCATCATTTGTCTGTGTTAAATGTTACTGAATAAAATGTGTGGCTGACATGAGAATTTATGTTTTAGTTCTTTGGAAGCTCATGCCTCACTTGGTGCTTTTGCTGTCCTACAGGCAGCCACTGCAAACAACTGTGTGACTCTCCTCGTAAAATATGTTTTTTTTTTAATTTAGGTTTCCTCATCTTTGATATGAACACGAAGAGCCCTCAGAAACTTGAATGGGCATCAGAAGTCAACAAGTAACAGAAGAAACTCTAATAAAAGAACTTGAATGTACTCAGTGGTCTGAATGGGTCACACAAGGCAGGTATTGGTAAAGGAGCTACCAGCAGATTTTTCCTCGAGGAAGATTTGGTTCGGAAATTTCCTCACATCTCTCATTATTTAGGAAAAGTTGCCAATCCTATCTGTTTAGATGAGTGGACACCTGGGGTACGTATTTAAAAGAACAAGTAAGAATAGTCTGTATGAGCCTGTATACTTGCTTGGGTAATCTCAGGGTAAGAAAATCACTTGTCTTTTAACTTTTAACTTGCAAGTTAAAAATCACCTCAGAAAGTAGGTTTGTTTTCTCTGCATAGATATGATAATAATTTCCCTTAAATAAGAAGACCCAGCACAGTATCTCTGCTAGGATCAGGGGAAACAACTTGAGGCTCTTACCAGAACCCAACTGAACATCATCATTTTAGCATCCCACACTAAAATAATTCTAGATAATTCTGTACATATGAGACACTGTTTTCCTTAGCCACTAGGACAGTGCACAAATAACGTCTCATCAGCTCTGCACTTTTCCAAATTCTACAGGAACTTTCTTGAGTGTGTCTGGGAGGATTATACAGGTTTATGTTACACAGGCTACTGTGATGTTCTTTACTATAGGATAAATGTGTAATTCCTAATGCTGTAATGTCTGCTGGGGGATTATTGCATGCTAATGTGATTGGACTGTATACTGGCTGGAGCAATATGGAAATGATAGACACATATGATACTGTGGGCTGCAATATATGGAATTACTGGTACAAATGATCTCCTGAAAAGAAAAAACAAATACTATAAGCATTACTCAGAGCAAGAGTGAATGTAGAAGTACAGGGTTCATATCTGGACTCGTTGGGCTCAGTTACTTCTCTAAATTGGATATTTAGCCTCAGGAATTTGCTGTGGAGGCAAAAATCTTGCAGTTGCTGGAGGTTTGAGAGTTGGTGGGACCTTCCCTTCCTACAGCATGAGATCCTCAAGATCAGGTTCTTGTGAAACCCAAAGTGTTTGGGAGGACATCCTGGTTGGGATCATCCCTATGTCAGTCCCCAAAGTACTGGTGCATTGGGACATGCTGGGCTCAGCAGATGACCCTGGCAGCAGATGACCCTGGTGGTCAACATGACCATGACCTGCCAGCCTGGTGGTTCACTCCTCTGCCAGACCAGTGAGGAAAGGGCCGTAATCAGGAATTTGAAGGGAAGACCATACACACATTTCTCTGTAACATGGAAAACACCCAATGTTTCATTTGCCCACCTCTCTCTCCTACAGAAACTCTTTGGTCACTTGGATGGGAGTCTGCAACTCGCAACGACTTTTAACAGGCAACATCTGACGGTACCAAAGCCCTTTGCAGCCCTGGGTGAAATTATGATAACAAGAGAAAAAAGCTATTACTGCCACCATGCTTTCATTATGCAAATGATATTAAGATAGGCTGTGCGGATCGCCCGTGGCTATGCTATAATCTCCATGCAGTGATTATAATGTGTCAAACTTAGTCATTTTGATTATGACATGTTAATTACATGCCATCCTCATGCAGACATGAATATTACTCGCAGTCAAACAAAACACAAATCGGGGGCATTGTTTTTTTTGTTTTTATTTTTTTTACTCCGTTTTGTCTTTTTCTTTCTTTTTTATTTGAAATTTTGTCAATTAAATGGATTAAAAGATAAAGAGATCTGTAACACTGAAACTTATTAACTATTGTCAAAGTCCTTCCTGTCTCTTTGAGGAATGGGGCTTTCTGTCCCCCTCAAATTGTTCACTAGTGTGATTATTATTATTATTATTTTATTCTAGCAGAGATACCTATTTTTTACAAAATCCTCCTTGGATTTTTTACGTTTTGCTGAACATGAGAGTTGTGCAGCATTAAAAACATTTGCTCTCTTAACTCATTCTGCTGCTTCTCATTAGAGAGTGCAGGAATCACACACAGTCCTCAGTGGCTTCCCTCTGTTCAGCTATCACTGCGCCAAAAAGTGCTGCCTACAAACTGGAAATGGGGCAAAATCAGGTAAAAACAATGGAGAAAGAGTAACACAAAAAAGAGCAGCAGCACCAGGTGTCCAGTATCTCCCCATAACTTTCCTTCCAGAGCAGGTTGCAAACCATCCGATCATCAGCTTCGCTGTGGATGATTCCCACCCCATCCCGATCCCAAACACACTTCATTCCATGGGTCAGGTATATATATATATATATATACATATAAAAATATATACACATCCTAAGTTTTCTGAGGATAATCCCTTTTTTCTCACCCCTCCCTCATCCTGCACATCCTCCTTAACAACCTCTTCCCCTCCTCCCTTCCCCTCGAAAAATGGATTTTTTTCCTTACGCTTTTCAGTGAATGTTTTAAACTCGTGCGTTTTCAAATGCAGCTCGGTGTAAAAATACAATTTCAGGGGAGATGATTCAATGAAATATTCCCCCATGATGAAATACTCCATTAAATATAGAAACAGATCAGATATCAGATCCACCCGCCGAGATTCCCTGGGACGAGCTATCTAGGTGAGACGGAGGCTGAATTGCTGAGACATCTCCGTAAGCATGGAAGGGAAAGAGACAAAAAAGACCCCTCGTGAGGGAGCAGTGCTTAACTAGATGTATAAATGGCTGGGACTGCAAGGTGTCTGATTAATTTGGGGAAATAAACCTCATGGAAAATGTTTTGCAAATTCATCAGATTTCCCAACTTCTTCAGCGTTTGCTAATGCTCAAGATAAAACATCGGCGCCTAAGACAACTTAGTCTTTGTCTAAGCAGTTAAATGCCTGGAGATCCCAGTTTGTTAGCAGTTCTCCTTTGAATTAAAGAAAAAAATAAAAATAATAATAATAATTAAAAAGAATAAAAAAGATGAATGCTGTTGTCAGGATCCATGGGATGGGCAAAAGTAGCAAAAAGCCTTCAGAGGCCATGGGATAAACTGGTCACTAGTGTCACGAGCATGGCAGGACTAAGCCTGACACTGAGGCTCGCTGTTTCAGCAGCAGTTTGCTTTTAATGTGCAAAATAGATTTTAACTAAAAGAAAAGGCGTTCTGCCCTAAACTGTATGTTTTTACAGAGGGACATTTCAAGGCAAGTTTTACCCAGGTTTAGCCCAGAGGGAAATTAAACTCTACATGTAAATGGAGATTACACACAAAGGAATCCATTACTTTCAATATTTCTCAGCAGGAGGGTTCAGAGATATTTAAATAAGTTTAGATATTAAACCTAAAGTAGCCATTAAAGGAATGTGTATTTGTTTGCCTAGTTTTTATAGAAATCTTTTCATTTTTTTCTCCAGCTGACTGAAAAATCCATTGCGTACATGATGGTGAATATTTTTAATGTGTAAAAAAAATCAAAGAATTTTCAATATAGTACTTCCTTTGAATTTTTAAGCACCAAATTACAGAATACTTATCATAGCAAAATGCCTTCTTTAGGAGAAATTAAACTGCAAACATTCTTGTCACTTTTTTCCCCCTTTCCCATCTATTCTTTAGAAGAAAGCTAATATAAACACTGACATTAAACCATATTGGCTATGTAAGGCACTTTGATTGTCATTGAGATTATTTTAAAAGTTATTTAGGTCCCCGCGTTACATCTTTGCAAGTGCATGGAAAATGTTTCACCATGTTTCTCTTTGCAACATTTCTTTGGGGATTCATAAATATTGATTGTACCGTAAAAAATTGATGGAATCTTGAAACAGACTGCAGTCTTGGTAGCTGGGGAATTTACTCAATTTTTCTCAATAGCTGCAGTCTATAAAAAGAGGAGATTTTGCAAATTGTTTCTCACCTTGTCTTTTTAGTATTTAATAGCTCTCAATTCTGTAGCCTCCTGAACCATGCACTGGGTAGGTTTTCCATCAAAACTATATCAGGTCTATTCAAAGGGAATTAAAAGGCTGTATGTCCACCAAGGGGTTAAGCTGCTTTCTCCAACGGTAAATGTGAGTTCTCTTTGCTGGTGGCAGTGTGGAGCCATCCTGGGTCTCCTGGTCCTAAAACTTCTGTTAAAAATAATTAAAAAAAGTCCTTAAATGCTAAAATGATTATATGCAGAGATGGATAAAAATGAACAAAAATTCTGTCAATTTTTTTTAAAAAAAAGGCATTTTCCCCAATGCTGAGGAATCCCTAAACGTCTTAATATTAAGCGTAGGAGATAAAGGGAGAACTGCAGGAGGATTTTACCCTTTTGATACGGGGGATTTCAAGGTCATTATGGTGCACAAATGCACGTCAAAAAAACTTTGCTGTGCTCCTTGCTTAATTTTTGCATATCCCTGGATCTGTCATGGGAGAATTGGTGGAAATGGCCAGCTAATTCATGGGCTTCAACATATGCACATAGCCAGCCCTGATCTCAGCAGAACTGGAGAAGAAATCACCACCTGGGTGTGGTTTTTTTTGGTGATTTTTGATGATTTGTGTGATGCCAAATAGTGTGGAATGTTATTTTATTTTCTTAACACACAGATTCTCTCCTTAGAGTTTTGTTTTCTCTTAGAGATGGCAAAAATATGTTCTTTAAAATCTGCCTGGGTTTGTTTTGTCCCATCTGTCAGAACTGACTGAAGTGCTGAGATTTCCCAAGTTTCCCATCACTTATTTCCACTACGTCCCTTGGGAAAATGAACTTTCTTGACCACTGTCAAGAAGTGGTCTTAGCTTCACCTAAGACTGACTTGGATGATGATGGAGTTTTCCATCTTCTCTAAGAAACTGGGATGAATATGATGTGGAAATGTATATAAAATGAGATTGCTGTTATTTAGCCTAAATTTATCTGTATTTATTTATTTTTTTAACGTTAAAGGGCAAATTTTCTTGGTCTCTGTCATCACTCCACAGACAGCCAGGACCACAACTCCTCAGCCTGGGCACGATGCAGATCTACTGCTGAAATAACTCCAAGGAGATGATGGAAATGACCGGGCAGCACTGCTATCAGATCAGCTCTGAGCATCAGATGGAGAGCTAGGAATGACTCTGAATATTGGGATTAGAGGAGGTACCATTTCCTTCCAGCTGCTGTGAGAGTCCCCTCAAACACCACGTAAAGGAGTTTGATCCTGAGAAGTGTGATGATTCCAGCACATCTTGGCAGCGCAAATGCAACATGAATGATGGAAGAAGAGTAAGTCCTCAAAAATGTTCTAGACTTCCCATTTTGGCCTAGCTCCATCCAAGCTCTAGCAAGTAGAGGTGATCTTATGGCCAAATCCCTGGTCTTTAGCTTTCTTTCTTAGCTTTCATTTCCCACTTCTCTTCTGCTGGGTTTGGGGAGGACATGGGCTTTTTGCACAGCGCCCAGGCTCTGCTCTGTCCATACTCAGTAAAGGACAACAGACTCTTCCTCATCTAGACCCTCCTCCCCAGCTTGTTGATGAGATCCTCAACATTTAGCATTATGCTAATTTCTGCCTTACTTGGAACCTGGCCAGTTCGTTTTCATGCTACACTGCTTATTTCCAGCTCCTAACGTAGTTTTAAAGTTGCATTAAATAAAGAACGGATGTAAAAACCAAATTAATTACTGGACACTCCATGCTACTTAATTTTAATGCTCCCATTCCACCAGTATTTCTTGTAAGCACAACAAGCTTCAGCGTGCCAGCATGACCATATTGCTCTTAAATGCGTTGATTAGAGACAAATATAAAAGAGGGATTAGTGTTGGAGCGGTGATTTGCAATATTATTTGAAGTGGTTAGTTGTGTCTTCCTTCCCTAAATTACACGGTTTGCGAGCTGAGATGGCACCCAGTCCTTGAGTCTCCTGCTTGTCACCCCAGGACTTTGGTGTGTGACAAAGGGGACCCTGCATCACACATTGTCCACCCACCACTCCGTCTCTGGCCAAAGAGAAGGGCTTGTATTTGCACAACGAAATGATTTAGGTGAAGCTCTCAGGCAGGTTTTGAGAAAGTCTTTGCAGTGGAGAGATGGTTCAACATACATGAGGACAAAAACGCACTTGCACATATGCTTATAGGGAGGCACCTTGCCTGGGAGGTGAGGAGATTCAAAACACAGCTTATGGTCAAGTTTGGAGGTCCTCTCCTCTCCTCTCCTCTCCTCTCCTCTCCTCTCCTCTCCTCTCCTCTCCTCTCCTCTCCTCTCCTCTCCTCTCCCTCTCCTCTCCTCTCCTCTCAAAAGAACCTACCATATATAATTTGTATAGTCCTTTAACCTCTCCTCTGGGGACATGCCCAGTGTAATCCCTTCTCTTGGAAGAGATGTGGTTTTGTTGCCTTGTTCCAAACTAAGCTTTGAAGACTGGAGGAGGACGGATTGCTTTTTGTGTCTTCTCCTCCAGCTAAATAAAGCCTTGAAGTCCTGTATTTGATATGTGGCTCTGTTGGGTGTGGAAGCCTTTCTGCAGAGTCCACTTCCAAGGTTAAGCGCTGTCCTCCCACACATGGATATTTTGCAGCCTCCCTGGATCTTTCCTGCTTCACTTGGTTGTGCAGAGCCTGATTCCCACATCCATAGCTCCATGTGAGTAGGAAGAGGTGGGTGAGCGAAGCAGCCTCCCTTGCAAACTTCAAGCAGGGTGGAGGATGCTCAAGCATTGCAAATAAACCTGCAAATTTCGGGGAGAGAGAGTTAGCTAAACTAATGCAAGCTGCTTTTATCTACTGATATTCTTGCTACAAGGTCAAGAATAGAGACTTAAAAATGCGATGGTAGAAATGGGTGGTTTAAGTGATGGCACAGAAGGGGTTACACCTTCCCAGTCATTCTTCACAGTGCAACTTCTTCCAGGACCTACACAAAAACTTATTAAGCAGCTGCCTGTCACCTCTCCTTAATAAATAAGAATCTCTTTTCAGCCTCTTTGTCTCCTTCACCTCTGGGGCCGGCGTCCTGTAAACACACTGCCAATTAAACCTCACGTCTAGCAAGGCCACAACTAATGAAAAGCAATAGAGAATTCACTGCCTTTTAATGAGGAAAACATTGCTTTTTACAGGGAACAATTTATTGGGCCAATTCCCCCTGTCCATCACCCTGGGGAACTGCTGCCTTTTTTCCCCCCCTTGTTTGTTACTTTGTCAAGCGCGTGTAAAATTGCACGCTGAGCACAGAGGTGAAGGCTCTGACTCAATTTATGGTGTGACATCTCTGATCTTGCTCCCCGGATCAGTAAGCGATCCTGGCAATGATATGCATGGAAATTAATTACTGTGCCCGCCAGCGCTGCAGCGGGGCCCTGCTGCTGCTAATGGATCCGATGGCACGAGCTGGCTGGAGAGGCAGCCGTGGCTCTAACGATGCCCGTTACGTGCAAACCTGCCCCATCATCGCAATCCACCTGCACAGGAGCCGAGCGAACTGCACAAACACCCTCGGAAAAGGCTGTGCAGGAAAGCAACGGGAATGCCGCAATTTGGGTCTTTCTCTTCTTTTTCCAGAGAGCTAAAATTAGTATTAGTCCCCCAAAAGGGCATAATATAAAGGCAAGGCACTTTCGCCAAGACAAGACTATTGGTGTGAGCTATATTTAAATGCAAAGCGGACGGAGAGGTTGAATTGGAAAATGAAAGAAGTTTGGGGATAAATTCTGGATAGATACCGCGGGGGCCATCTAATCCGTGGTTATAACACGGGTTAGCAATATTGGCTTTATGGCACTCTCTTTCTAGCTGTTCTGCTTTAAAATGCAGATTTTAATGTCTTGAGCTCTTTACTGTAATGCTTTGCTCCTGCTGAATGGCTCATTTCTTTGCTGGTGTTTCAGCATGGGAAAAGACACCTGGAGAAAAGTGCTTCCCTGCCACTGCACCAGAGATGCCTGACCCTAACTTAATCCTGCCAGATTTTCTGTTTGGAATTTGACATATTTTTATCATATTATTTTCTCTCCCCTTAGCAAGTCTCCTTGGTCCTCGCACAATTCTCATTCTGGCAAAATTAAACTGAAATTGCACTCATCTTGGCCATCCCCTCTGCCAATCCCCCCAGCTTGGCTCATCTCAGGCCTGCAATTTGGCCACCACTTCACCAAACTAGTGTAATTTATCTCTTCTTTCCTTGAAACTCTTCCCTTTTGGGCCCTTTAGAATGGTAGACTTTCCTTTACCGTCCTCACCATTTCTGTCATGTCTTTGTACAATTGCTCTTTTTATGGCCAAAATGGTTTCATGTTGTCTTTTGGATGACCAGACAATCAAGCTGTGATGCCCAGGGGTCCTCTCTGGCTTCAAGCCCAGAAGATAGATGCGGGTGATGCTAGGCTCGATCCAAGCGCAGTGGGATCTTCCTGTAAGTCACAAATGGAAACTTCCTTGGGTCCTCCAAAGAGTCAAGTAGATGGAAATAAGACAGGATTTTGGTATTATTATTCTCAAAAATGGGTAACTTGCACTTCTCTATGGGTTTGAAAAAGTGAGCGAGATCATAAAACGCACATTTAACATTGGAATTTAGCAGCAAGAGAAACTAAAAGTTATTCTGATTTTCTTTTCTTCCTCAGGAAATGGCTCACAAGACCTCTCAAGGTAAGTAAAAAATAATCATATTTATTTTAAAATTTCTTTCAAATAAACTTGAAGTTCCTCCTGAAGCCCCCTTGGGGAACCCGTAGATTTGGCAGGACAAAATTCTTCTTGCAGTGCTTGTTGCTTGCACAACTTATTGCAGAGCAGCTCATGGGCCCAGTGACCCCATCCGTGTCACAGTTCCATATTTTCTGAACATTTCAGAAAAAAAGCAGCAGTGAATAAGAGAACAAATCTCACCTTTGCACTAACTTAAGCATCTCTTTGACCCAATTTGCATGTCTTTTAAAGAGCAAAATTCTGTCCTCCGTATCTCCCCTCTACTAGTGAAATCCAGAAGCTGTCATGCATGTGTCTATCTAAAACCCTCAAGATTATTTCAAAGTCTTTTTTTTATACAAAAAGGAGGAGGGTAGAGAGGGAAAGAGCTGTGAGAGATCATTTCTTCCTTAATGTGGCTGTTAGATTTGGCTGCTTTAGCAATTAAACTTTTCCTTTATTTGTTACCCCTGCAGACCCCTGGTTAGAATAGGATCCCGAAGTTGAGTCCGCCAGAGCATTGGGCTTACATGATTCAATTAACCTTTAAGGTAGCTCTGGAAGTTGGTACTCTACGAGATCCTTTTGTTAATTGGCAGCCTGACACAGACAATTAAGTTTGATCAGATGAAGAGGGCATCAGGGACATCATTAGCATACTGTACTGAAGACTATGTGGTGTGTAAAAGTTGTTTAATTTCTGCCAAGGAAGAAAGCGGGGGGCTGGGGGAGCCCTCCTTGCACACACAGCCTTCTGCTTATTAAATATTTCATTTCCCTTGCCGTGAGCCTTGAACGCTCCCGAATTTACCCTCCTCTTTGGTGTCTTCCCACTGCAGTGAAATCCACTGGATGATCGTTCCTATCAGTGAAGCTTTCTCATTTCACTTGTGGCATTGCATGAAGGAAAAAAAATACATATATATATGAATGTATATATGAAGAGAGCACAGGAGCTAGGAGGCTGGGCTCTTGGAGTGAATTTCCTCTGCCTGATGCTAACACATCCCTTTGGCAATGCCAAGGCTTTGCAAATCAGCCCTTGTGTCCTGCTGTGGGATGACCCAAGTAGGGCCCTCTCCAGGTTTTGCTCACCATCCTCCTTTCCTGAGCAAAGCCATGCACGAGACATCCTGCATTCAGATCCTACTGGTAAGTGGTTAGCTCTTCACTTTTGCTGTTTTTCATGTCTAATGCAAAGCACAGCCTGCCTCAGACTAGCCCAGCGCAGGGCTGCTGCTGTGATGGTCTCTCTACTCTTTGCCATACTTTGACTTCAGAGAAT
>JAUBOD010000963.1:1560011-1570087 GCA_032353885.1 Nothura maculosa
GCATTCATCTCATATCTAATATAGAGATCATAATATATAATGAAGTCATTTGGGATGGAGGAGAGACCTACAAGCCATACTGGTCACTTTCCATCCAGTAAATCCACCGCCATGGTCCACAGAATGATGTGAACCATGTTATGTACTTATTATTCTTGAATATACATGGATAGGACATCATTAGAAACCATTGTTGAAAGGGCAGAATGATAAAATACTAACTTCCCATATGTTCACATTTTTATCACAACAGTCCAATCTGTTGCAAGCAGAACAGGACTGAGTTTCTTAAAAAGTAAATAATGATCTGAGAGCTTCTATGCCCTCTACTGCTCTTCAACTTCCCAACCGTGTTAATTGCCTTAAAATTAAATGTACAGCATGGAGATCTGTGGGTAGTTGAAACCTGGAATGTGTTTTTTTAGTGAGTCAAGGATATCCCTGGAGACTCAGTCCAGGCTCCTGGTTTCCAAACACTCATGGGACAATCCTCCTGCTAGTTTCAAAGCCTACTTGAGCAAGCTGTAGCTTCCCTCCTCTTTTAATCCTTCGTGTCACCTATGCCTAGACAGTTTGACAGGGTTTGTGTGGGGGCTTGATCTCGGCAAAGAATCATGGATGGTCCTTCTGCCTGGGTATCGCAGGAGCCTTGCAGATTTTGGGGTAGCCTTTCAGCAGTGGAACAAGTATGATAATGGAAAAATAAATCACATTTCCCAAGTTTTGTGGACTGCTTGTAAATGTCTCTGCCATTTGTTTTGCATCATCAAATCATGAACATTTAAAATGCAGCCTTTTCCCACTATGATATTTCCTGTATCCAGGTCCAACAGCTGAGCTTTTTCACTTCTGTGCAAGATCAGAGTTTCGTGTTGATTAGGTGTTTTAATAATGAGGCGGAGACCAATCTCACAGGATGAAATCCAGAGAGAACTAAAGTAGCCCAGAGGCCACCACAAGACTCATCCCTGGCCAAGGCATGGCTACTAATCTGCAAGGATTGTGCGTGCCAAAGTAGTGGTCATTTATGGTGGTGGTCATCACGCTCATTAGCTAACTTGAAACCAATGGGTATTTTGCCATGGATTTCAGCAGGAGCATGACCTCACCCTCAGCCTTGACAATTCTCATTCTCCACATGAATAATCAATTTTCTGTCTTAACTTGCTGATAGTAACGTGCAGAGCAGTGCATCCAAAGTGACTTGGCATTACCATAAAAAGGGTGTTTTTATCAGAACTTTAAAACTGTATCAATGAAAAGCTGCTCTTTAATCCACATTTCTGAATATGTGTATTATATATGGAGTATTACATACATGCTACCTCTATTATATGGCATGCCAGTCTACAAGAGTAAAAAATGGAAGGAGCTTTTTATTCAGTTCAATTTTAATCAAATTCTACAGAGCAGCATTTCTATGGCCTATTTAAAATCTAAACAAAGGCAGAATGGCTCCCTCTATATCTATACCCTCTTAGGATTGCCATAAGAAAAGAACACGTAAAAGCTCAAAGAAGCTCTTACAGTCCCATTGACATGGGCCAGATGCAAGCTGTACAGATATTTTAACCCCACTAAATAACTGTTTGAAATGTCTTTGCCTTCTATTTTGAGGCTCTAAAGAGCCTGATGAAATGATACCTGAAGAAAGTGGCCAGTCCTATTGTTTGCCGGATATCTCTGTGGTTTCTTAATAGTAATTTAGAATACTAAGCGTTTGCCCTGGTGCCTGTTGTGAGAGTCTCAAAAATCTGCTCCAAAGTGAAGAGACAAAAGAGGATGAATGAAATCAAATTGAGTCGGAGCAGGGGACAGATGGGACCCACTCACTAATGTAACCTGGCCTATTCATGATATTCTCTTCCATGCAGAACAAGGTTCTAGTACTTAGAACAAAGATGGAAATCGTGTATAGTTCCCAAGATCTGCCTTATGCTGACATTTGGACTCTAAGAGGGAAGCGTTAATGGGAAAATATGGTTCTTTTTTCTTTATTTTTTTAACTATTTCTCTTTTCCAGTGAAATCCAAACCGAAGTTAAAGTTCGCAATGGGAAGTAGGCTGCTCCTTTTAATGGAAAAATTTTCTTGGACGTTCTCTAAGGTCCACACTTTCTCTGCATGGAAAGCAGAGGTAGGAAAAGAAGCAAACCACGTTTTTTACTGTACCCTTTGAGGAAAGGATGTTTAGATGTGAGATGGAACCAGGATCTACAGCCCTGATTTGACAGTTCTATCTGCCTATGAGGAAGAACTTCTTCATTGTGAGGGTGCCAGGGTCCTGGAACAGGCTGCCCAGGGAGGTTGTGGAATCTCCTTCTCTGGAGGTCTTCCAAATCTACCTGATGGACGTGACACCCTATGTCATGTGCTCCAGGTGTCCCTGCTGGACTAGGGAGGTTGGACTAGATGATCTCTCTAGAGGTCCCGTCCAACCTCAACCATGTTGTGATTCTGTGATTACTCTTTACTCCCTGTCATGTGAGAAGTCATGACCATGGGCACAATTTTCATAGATTGTTTCGGAGATAGATATATTTTTATATATATATAAGGCTTTGAAAACCTCTATGGAAGTCTTGAGAAATACTTATTATAAATTTCTGAAACTTTTCAAGTTCATACTGTCACAGTTTTAGAGCAATGTACAGTTATTTAATAGTATTAGGTTTAGTAAATACTTTTCACACAGAATTTAATTAAATTACCAAATTTATCACTCCAGGATATTTCTGAGGTTAAAAGTTTAAATAAAATTAAAAAGAGAGCAAATAAATTCACTTTCCTTTTCAGAAGGAAAGTACTTCTGTGGTTACTCTTTCAATAATCCAGACGTACTCTTGGCTCACAACTGACAACCCATTGCCAAGAGCTTAAAGGAGAAGCTAACAGAAGAAAGGATTTCTAGACCTTTTTTGGATTTCTTTCCTAAGCATCTACTCTTGCCCTCAAGCAGAGAGGAAATATGGAGCTACCTGGGCTTCCTTACACTACTAGATAAGCCTTGGGCACAAGCTCAGAAAATTTCCACTTAAAAAGTCAGTGTCCTGCAAGATCATAAGTAACTGCAAAATAGATTTTACATAGCTCCCTCCACTTCTCCCACAATATTAGGTCATCTGCTCATTCACATTAAATGGAAAAATTGAAAGGAAAGATTTGAAGTCTGGTCCCACCAACATAATCAAACATTTCAGTGGTCAATAGCTAATTTAATGTCTGGAAATTCATTGCTCTTTCCAAAGGCATATGCCACTTGTTGACTGCTCAATGCTGCTGAGCAAATTTATTTTATTAACAGGGCCACATGTCAACATCCAGAATTAAAGTTTTCCCTTCTCGGCCCTGGTCTTTGAGGCTGCAATGTGCAGACAGTAACCAAGTGGCTGTCATCAACTATGGTCTTTGCTTTCTGTGGCCTAGATTCACCTGGGCTATGCACTGGCACTGAGTTTGTGATAGTGGCGACTGCTCAAACAGGCTCACACACATGTACAGGACGTGCCATGAAGCAGTGTGAGACCTGAGGTGCGCAGCATATCCTCGGGCTCTTGTGTTTCACATCTACCAGAGGCTGAGCCGCTTGCTCGATGACTTCAGAAAAGAGAATTTCAACTTCAAAACTGCCTGATTATTCCATTTGCTCATGACCTTCTCCAAGAATGAAATGCACAATGCATTGCATTTAATCAGATGTATACAGTAGAGGATGAGTTTGTTTTATTTTGTACTTCCCAATTCCACCCATGGAGAAATCGTGCTGGTAGGGAGGATAAACAAACAACCAACCAAGCAACCCAACCACTGGGCCTCCAGGAGCCGTTGTTATTTATTTCCACAATTAGCAGCCAAGTTCTGGTGCTGTGCCCAGAGAACTCCTCTCATTTTTCAGCATGTCACTCTGTGCACAATATGCTTTTAGGAATTGAGGATTAAGGCGGCTGATTGTGGGTGGTTTATGAAACTTTTTATGGGAAGCCATATAGCCAAACCTTTTGAGAATCAGACCATCATTTTAATGGGCTTATATTGTGTACAAGACTGTGCAGTTAAGATTTCCTAACAGTATAGAGCATCTTGATAGAGAACTTGGATTAATCAGGGCTGTTGTTGCGAGTTGATGCTGTGGGTTGTTTTCTGAATTAGTAACAAGCTACGAGTGGTGCTGAGAACAGCCTGGGGGTGGCTGCCCTTCCTCCTTAAGGATGCTGGAATGGTTGGAATCCAGCAGAGAAACATCAACACATCCATTTGTGAAATGAACTTAATATAGACTCTCTTTGGCAAATAGTCGGAATAAGGAGTTCGGGAGGAGGAGGTAACTCCATTAATCAGAGACCATCTCTCAGAAATCCTATGTCACCACAATACCTGGTAGGACAGCGGAGGAGGGAAGTCATCTCGATCACAAAAGTGACAAGTGTATTCAAAGGCCAAACCACAAAACTTAACACACAAGAGCAGCTGTAGTAGTTGCCTGTATAAAAAATACTCAGCATAGACATTTACTAGTAAAGAAACATCGAAAATTTGGAGTTAATCATTAGAGAAACTTTTAAGTGGAGCCCTGTTAAGTTCAGCCTGTCCACAGGCTGCTGATTTCTGATGGCAGTCACCGCTCTAAAACTGCAGGTTCTCAGCACTTTCCAGGTTTTGGTCAAATATTTGCAGCTGTGACAGAGGGATGAGTATTTAAGGCCTGGATCTACAGCACCGCGTTCAGATTTACCAGACGTGTCATCCTCTCCCAAGGTTGTTAAAGGTATTGATTAATTGCCTATTGTTAAAGTTATTGATTGATGAAGCTGCAGTATAAACACTGACATCTTCAGTTACTACACAGAGATTTTTAGCTTGTGCACTTGCATCTTTCAAGGTATTTTCTTTTTTAGGGGGTATTTGTAAATCAAAAGAATTTGGAGATTTTCATGTTGAATTGCAGCATTGCCCTGGTTGTCCTTTACATTCAGCGTTTTTGCTGTTGTTTTTTGTGTGTTGTTTGTTTATCTTCCCAGGATAAACAAAGATATTTTTCTGAATGGTGCTGAGCCTTCAAATATACCTGGGATCTTAAGACCTGAGGAACTCTGCTATAAATCCTCAGAAAAAAATCATCTTTATTGAGCGTCACCCACTTCTAACAACTTTATTGACACATTGGAAGGGAATCCTGGAAAACATTTCCCAGAGACTCCAAGGTCAATCCACCATCATCGTTACCAAAGTGCTGCAAGACACTCCATGTTGATTAACTGACATCATATTTAATTAGTGCTCAAGTGGCACTTCATCATGCTTATTGTCAGAAATCCCTTTATCTTGCTATTTGCATTGCAGAGTTTTTAATTAGGATATGTGTGGGGAATCTCTTAATGATCTCATGTCTGAATAACCATCCGGGCTGTGAACATGCACGGAGTTGCTCAGTTGTCTCTGCCTCTCCAGAGGGTGCTTTGCCATTGCAGGAGAAGAGAAACCTGGATTTCCTCAGCTGAGCCACTGGATGTGCAAGGCTGTTTTGCCCCTAGTTCAATGTGCTGGAAATGCCCCATGTGTCTAAGTGGGATACATCTAACACCTTGGCTACTGCTGTGGGTGATTGTTCCAGGGCTGCATCATTTTCCTCAGAAATATTTGGCAGAAAAACCTGAAATACTTGATTGAAATACCTGATACCCATCCTGAACCTTCCCATCTGCAACTTGTGGCCATTGTCCCTTGTTTCACCATCTACTGCTACCAAAATCTTTCCAACTCCCCTTGGAGTCACTGTAAGACTCAATTTGATTCCTCCTTAACTTCTCTCTGCCAGACCAAGCAAACTCAGTACTCTCAACCTCTCCGGAAGCCATGTGTCTTAGCCCAGTCATCTAGGTAGCCTTTCACCTTTTCAGATTAACTATATGCAAGAAACCTTAGAAAAGATAAGAGACAGATACAGAAAGATAGTGAAAGAAAAATAACTGCAGAAAAATGATGCTCTGTTACCTTCAAAGATGAGTATTCTCAGCTCGCCTTATCCACCTCTAAATCATACCATCTAGTTATTTAAACTTCCCCTCCAGCCAGTGAAGTAGGAACCTTCCCAGAGGGCTTTTCTCCCTCTGCCTTAAGACATCCTCTTTGAAGGACATGGCTCCTCCTCCAAATGGTGGTCAACAACGTCAAGTTCAGAGCAGGCCACGACTGCAGGTTCTAGAGGAACCCTGAATGTTGATCGGGTTTTAGGGCCCATCACACCACAAAGGATGAATTGGAATGAAAATGCATTTCTGGTGAAGATGGAGAGATAAGAAGGCATCCTTAGAAATGAAAAGGCAACTCTCCATTTCAAAGGGGTTATAAAACACCTCAACAAGGGTAAAATACCTCAACAAAATATCTCAACAAAGAAGAGCCCCTTTGGACAGACAGAGCTGACAGTAACTTTACAACTGTAGGAGTGGTTGGTTGTGCTGACCTCTTATGTACACACATTGTTTCGGTGTCAGCAGCTGCTTTGAGCAGCTCATAATTCAATAATCGGAGATGAAACAAAGACAGCACTCATACATGCTGCCAGTATTGATCTGGAAGGAGATTAAATGACTAAGTCCTGGCCGTGCCAGAAGGTTGTGTCAGAGCCAGAAAGGGACTGTTAAGGGGAAAAAATCTCTCTTCATTGACATCAAAACGCACTTCCTCCTTCCTGGATTCCTCTGCTGACCACCTGGAGGTATCAAGGCTTGCAGGGGTGAAATTGGGCAGTTCAGTGGCAGATGAAAAACGTGGCCAACGTGTAGGTAATGCACATTGGAAGGAACAGTTTAAACTATTTGTACATGCTGATGGGTTCTGAATTAGTCGTAACTCACAGGGACAAGATTTAGGTGTTGCTACTGACAGCTCAATGTGCGTCAGAGGTCAAAAAAGTAAATAAGGTATTAGGCTGTGTTAGAAAAGGACAAGTCTAAGGCTGTGTCTGTGCTGCATGCACAAGCTGTGGAGCCTGCACTTTAAATGTAGCTTTCATGGTTTTGTCAGGTCACCCAACATTGAAGCTGTCCAGAGAAGTGCTCAACACCATGAGAACTTCATGACTGGGGGACTTTGAAGCAAACGTCCATATGGCACTCCAAGGTGGGAGCTTAGTACAGGTAGATCAGGAGCAGGGATTCAGAGGAAGAGGAGGAGCTGATCTCTTAGTCAATTGATTTTGAAGCCTTTTTTTATTTCTGGGATAGCTCCAAGACATGTGCAGAAGGGAATAATTTAGATCAAAATGCTCACACTTCAGTCCAGATGTCAAGTGTTATGGAGAAAATGTTATAGGATCAGAGCCCCAAACTGTGACGTTTTCTATGGATCATGCCCTGTAACAAATTTCATATACTTGGGGCATAAAGTAATTGATCAGGCAGCGCTTGAATTTTGCTGTGGTTGATGCACAGGGAGATGGATTTGCTCACAGTTAGCATAATTTCTTCCTCTCTTTTTTCAGGCACCTGTATGTCCATCTGGACACCTATCTGTCATTGTGGTCCAGAGCTGCCGAAATAATAGCAGGGTAATATGGAGCAGGGACAACACCATAAAGGCTGCCTCCAGCTCCTGGGTACCTGGCATAGGTTTCTTGCAGCCCTGTCACCTCCCCAGACTGAGCATTTTCAGTCGCCCTCACTGGTTTATTGCCCAGTTTAATGCTTGGGCTACATGGCTGCAAGCTGTAAATTCACTGGAAACAGACCCAGCTGCACCCTCATCTTTGTAAAGGAACAGGGTAAAAAACTCACTGATGATCCACTGAGATGCACTCGAATCTGATGGATATGAACAGCATCCAGAATCGTTAGTGAAGTGTTTCCTCGCTGCCCCAGACCCTGCTGCAGCACACGGAGAATGGAACCATGGCGCTGAGATGCCAAGAAGATCCCAAGTAATTAAATGTATAAATTAATTCTCCCCTTAAGATACGTTCCGCTCCCGTTATTAGGATTGTCTCGAAGAAAATCCTCGGAGGATCTTTGCAAAAGTGCCACTTCTTCAAATATTGTCTTTCAAAAGCTTTTTCTCCTTTCTTATCTTTTTTTTAAGGTTTGATGCCTGCAGCTTGCAATTAAAATAAGTGACAGGAAGGTGTCTTTAAAATAGAGATCTATGGAAAGCAAAAGGATTGTCTGTCAAAGGGGGAAAAATGAAAAATAGCTGTCTCGGATCTCTGAATGGATGAGTGGGAAAAATTCCCGTCCATCCTAGTACCCAAAGGGATAAAACCCAATGATAGCTTCCGAACTGCTTAGCAGATAATGCATGTGCTGTTTTGATGCTAGTAATGTGTTTTTTACTTCTTTCTATCTTGGAGGAACGCATCAAATATGAGAAGTGCTGGGACATGATTTTCAACCCATTGCCTTTGATTAAGTGCTTTAACATGTGAGTCCAGAGCCTTGCAATAATACTAATGGGGCATAAAGCACTATAAACAGGACGGGCCTACTTTTGCCCAAATGCCATTATCCTGGTATAAAAAAGAGCAGCAAATGTAATATGTCCACTGCTAACCTTTCTCTGACAGGAAATTTTCTCTCCAACATGCACGCCATAAATTACACTGCATTTGGTCAGGACCATGAGCAATTGCCTAATTTTGGGATGGAGTGTTTCCTAAGCCTGGACCACTTAGCTCTGTGGAATATTTAGCTGTGAGAATAGGACGGTACCAACATGTGTGTGAGCAGCAGGCTGTCTGGGCTCAGATTTCTCTTTGAGTTTTCTCTTTTTGAGTTTTCTCTCTTTGAGTTTTCTCTTTTTTTTCTGTGTTTTTTTTAAAAAAAAATCTGTCTTTTTTTTTTTCTTTAAGCATTTTCTTTTTAAGTTTCAAATTTATTATTAAGTTTGGATAAGGAATGGGGGTGAAGACCTATAAATAAATACCCAGGGTGCATTGTTTGTTGCTAAATGCAATGAAAAAGTGGCCAGGAAAACCAACGTACCAATTTGCCCTGCAAGGGTGAGGGAGGTTGAAGACTTTACCAAAGATGTTTTGCAACGACCAGAGGAGTGTTTGCTGGCAGGCTGCTTCCCAGGAATTCTTGGAGCTGGATCTGCATTGCTTCTAACTTTGCAAGAGGTTTTATTGCTCTCAGCAAGTTGCAGATTGTCCAACTGTTCTGTCATTTGTTGCAAACAGTTGTGCACAAAACAAAAAAAAAGGGGAGGGAAGAAGGAGAAGGGCAAAAAAAAAAAAAAAGCTTCCTAGACTCTATAACGTAGTCCTTGGTGTAAATCAAACATTCCCTGTCATGTTGATAGCTTGTGTTAGTCTAATGTATTTTATATTACTCAAAAGCATTGAAACCCTGCAGCTTTCTTCATATAGGCCATTATGCGGTTATCATTAAATTGTCTTGCAAAGAACATTATCGGTAATTATAGCAGACACTAAAATCAAATGATCAGACTGGGACCTTTAACACCAAGAGGAACCATTAGAAGTTAATCAAATAAAAGGATGAGAATAATTATGTTAAGATTAAGCAGTAATATGCCAGAAGTTATATACTTTGCTGACTATATATCTTTACTCCCAGCTTCCTGCCTTTCCTCCCGTTTGATGCCTTTTATATAATACTTTGGCACAGAATGTAAATGACAGTATTTTTGTGTGTCACAAATGGGGCTTTAGGGTTCAGATGAGGTTCATGTCTAAATGACATGAAAAGCAGCACTATGTAACGACAAAGATAAATATAATAGTCGTGCGTGTGTGTTTATGGATAATATATATAAAAGTGGAAAGCTGGGGAAAAAAAAATCCATGGGTCAATGAAGCATAACATGGTGATAAAAATAGTTGGAACAGGAGGTGAAACCACATGGCTATTGGTTTGTTGCTGGGCACTGCTTTGATCTGCTTTCAAGCAACAGCATTTCTGCATCTGGTCTTTCAGTATCCCACCACAGCCCAGGGATGTCGCTCCCTTTTCCTGTTCACCAGAAATCCCCATGCCTAGATAAAAACTGCCCCTGTTGTCTCTAACGCTGTTCTCTAGGGAACCTCCTGCAAACCAGATCCTCTCTTGGTGTTTGAATGAG
>JAUBOD010000963.1:1637825-1648603 GCA_032353885.1 Nothura maculosa
TAAGATCAGAGCTGCTATCAGATCACCGACTTGACCAGTTTTTCCCTGGGTAAATAGAAGACTTTCAGCAAAGAAGAATATTGTTTCATACAGACAAATGTGACTCACACCAGCAGCCCTTCTAATCTGAAGCAGTTGTAAGGACATCTATGTGACCAAAATGAACCCTACCACAAACAGCTACTAGAAACCAGGTTTTCCCAACAAAACCACAGTAACACAACATTGTTCCAACTTTCTCAACTGTTGCATTGAAACTGCAGTTGGTGACCAGTCCAAATCAACATCGAAGTGAGCAGAAAGCCATAGGCAATTTCTTGATGGCTGGAAATCTTTCAGGAGTCTGAAATTTTATTTGCTCAAAGTTTCTTCTGAATCACAAAGCAACACATATTTTCCCACTCCTTTTTTTTTCAGAGAAAATGTCCCTGGTTGGGACACAGAATATTGCAAAGTGTCTTTGTTACAGTGAATACTGGTGTCAAAGAAAACAAAGTTTCCCTCATTCTGGCTACATTTCATATGAAAGGCTGCATACTAATCATAATTTATCATCATCTTCATATATTCTTATATAAGTAATACAAATCACCACAGTCAATTAATCAATCTGTAATTAGGAACTGACATGAACATTTACTACCATCAGGCATAATTTATATGATTACAGATGATTAAATAAAATGTAATTGAGTGAACAGGCAATTTGTTAAGCACATGTAAATTCAGCCATAGCACCTCAGGCTGTGATCTTGTCAGATCTCAGCAGCTAAACAGGGTCAGGATGGGTCAGTGCTTCAATGGGAAACCCCAAGGGAGAAAGTCAGGTGTTGTAGGACGTGGTGGAGGTTAAGAGGTAGTGTCCTCCTTGCTGGATCTGTGCTGACAGTGAAGGGTCTCCAGAGTGTTCCAGGAGAGATGGAAGATGAGCAGTTCTTGAGAGATGGGAATTTGTCTCCTGGACTCGGGTTAATGACCTTGCACGTAGAGCACATACCTGGCCAGTCACTGGGAGGAGCAGCAAGTCAAGGTACCTTGGATGCTTACTGCTTTCCACAGAGCCAGAAGACACGACTTGGGTGATTCAGTCTGCCCAGCCCAGGAATCTCCACCTTGCTTGTTTTGGGAGGAGACTTCACCCTAAAATAAGAATATCTTCCTTTGGAAGGACAATGAAGAGTGTCTACCTAACTCAGATGGTTGACCTGCAAAGACATGTATGTCTCTTCACTGCCTGTATGAGCAAGTCAGTCACATATAATAGGACAATTGCTTCATTACAGTGCGGACACAAATTGGATCGTGGTTCCAGATGGTTCTGCAGTGCAGAGCATTGAGGAGGAGCAAAGCCTTCAAGCCAGCCAAGAGCTGCTGGTACCTAGAACAAGGAAATGAGAAGAGTTTGTTCTTAGTGCTCTATCCAAGACCAGCTGACATTGGTAGACATTCCCACGGGAATTGCTAAACTCAGCTCCATGAGAGCTTTTCTTTTTTTTTTATCTATACTGTTTTATTGCATTAGGACCAGATCCAACTAATTGAATGTTTTCTTGAGAAGTTCAGCACATTTCCAAGTTGGTTTTGGTCACAGGGCCAGAGAAATGCAAGAAGACTTCCTGAATTATTTCACAAAAATAAACTTGAATTACTAGTATCAATTCCATTTCTGTAGTCTTAAACAAGAATATTTTTGCTTTCTTTGTTTGCAGTTTCTGCATGGCTTGTGCCAAGATATCTCCTTTAAAATAATTAAAGCCATTTGTTTTAATATAGCCCAGAGATTCCTGCACTGCTTTGTATTTATTTGTATTTTCCAGGGTGGCTCCTAGTGGGAAGTGAAGAGGGCATCCGACAAAGAAGAGGCATGAATGAAATCTTGCCTCATTGTAAGGTAGGCAGACAGTCCAAGTGGATATAAAACAAAATGATCTTTGATTATTAAATGGATACTTACGCATCTGGATAATCACATGTGTTTGACAGTGATGTGGAAAAGCATGGCAGGGGGGAAATACCTAAGGATTAAAGCAGAAAGTAACACAAGCTTTCTTCTCTCAAACAATTAGTGAAATCACTTTCTGGACGTTAAGAGCCCTGCATGGGCAACATTATATGTTGGGCCAGCACAACCAATTTGGGTCAGTACGATGTTTAAACTCTTAAGTGGTACCACTAATCTCCACTAATCTGACTTCAAAGATGAGGCATAATGCCCAGTACAAGAGCCTAAGAGTTGTTAATGCACGTTCCTTGGCTGGAGCCTTAATACACAAGTCCTACAGAAAGAATGGGATCTTGCTGGCTTGCGTGTGATGGTTAAAAATAAAAATCTATTTAGGGATCTTTTCAGAAAAGCCTTTCTTTGGGTCCTTTCCATTTGATTATGTTCTTGGCCAGTGTGAATGCAAGGGCAGGCCCTGAGGTTGAGCTTTCATTTGGATTATTTTGTTCCTCCCACCACCAAAATACTCAGAATTGTTGCTTGCTTCTGAAGTCTACATGATGAACTGATGACATCATTAGTACTAGAAAGAGTTTGGGTAGCAAAGCATGGATTTACCCCAAAGCACCTGGGATGGAGAAAACAACGGTGGTCAACCACGGGTGAATCTGTTCTCCACACCATGGTTATCAATCAAGAATGATTACAGAGATCAGTGGAATGATACTGGTCTAAGAAACATCTTGGAAGACTGACTTTCCTCATATTGTAGTCAGTTTTGCCCCTGTCTTTCTTCTAGTCTGCCTTTTGTGCCCTCCTTCCTACCATGTTCCCATGGACACCCTTAAATAAGATTTCAAACCCTGCCAAAACTCTCGCTTGTCCCCAGGGAATTCACCAAGGGAGACAGTAGCTCTGAAAAAGTTGCTGGGATCTGTGAATAAACAATCTTGTTATTCTCTGCGTCCCTCTGAGATCGCTATGTCAGCTGCTCAGATGCTTTGCAGCAGCAAACTAATCACAAAAATTATTTAGTTAATAAAGACAGGTAGGAAAGTTCCTGATTATGCCTGATAAAACTCTGTTATTTCCAATTTGCAGTAGTAGGATTGGTTTTAGTCTGAATTTAGTCACTCATATTACTCATGTTTCAGAACCTTTTTTTTTTTAATTGAAATTGTCCTAAGGAATTTTTTTTTGAAATTCAACCACAGATTTCAGGGTCCTTAAGTACTCATTGACACAAGAGGCAAGGAGAGCTCTCAAGGAACCTTTATGGGTCTCCCAGGGATGTTGGTTTTGTTACGCCTGTGTATTAAGGATTCCCACAACAGGTGTTAAGAGCTCAAAGCATCTTAATGCCCGTTGGATTAAATAATGTACAGTTTTAAAATTGCATGAACTCTTTCCCACTGGGAAATGCTGTCTTTTTCTGCCTTTATCCTTGAAGTCAAAATAAAGCACATGTTTGAAAACATCCCAAAGTGGCTAAAATCTGACTGCAAAGCAGCATGGAGGTTGAGTTGAACTACTCTATTCTGCTCTCTCCTTCAGCCAACGACTAAGACTCAGGCAGAAGAGCAGAGAGGGGATGTCCTACAACCACATGTGCTGCCAAGAATGGCCAGAAGCGGTTAAAAACAGTGGGAAGACAGGACAAGAGCATTGTGGCATCAGTCAAATCTAGGGTCTTTGGTGCTGTTACACATGGTGTGCACCAGCTGAAGGACTGGGCTTTTAATGTGAAGAAAAGTGGGAGAAGGAGCCCACTATGGGGAGAACCTGGCTCTCCTCAGGGAGGTCCACCTGGTCCCGGTGGGTGACTTTTCATGGAGCTCTTCTGCAGAGCTTTGTTAAAAGTTGGCTGTCACTTCGGCATTAATCACAGGGCTAGGAGTGTTTATTAATGCCCTGTTGATGGCTAATAGCAAAGCACTGCTGTCCCTCCCCCTCCTCCTCTAGTGATATGCAAACAGTGGTGATTAAGCACCAGATTAAACATCTTCATGAATATTTAAAAGGCTGTTTTTTGAAAGTTTCCTGTCCTTTTACACTAATAGCCCCATTAAAACCTGTTTACAAGCCAGTCATGAGAGTAACTGTGTGCACTTAAAACACGAGAGAGTTCCCCTAGAGGAGTGCTTTAACCACGTGAGAATGGCAGCTGATCAATAGGGATCTTAAAGTAAGACTGTCTGCCTAAACCCAATGGAAACAACCCTTATAATACAGATATAAAGAGCTGGCAAGCGCCCAACTGGTTAATTAGGGAGGTAAAACAGTAATAATAACAACAATAATATTTGCTTGCAGGTCCGACTGTCCCGGTGCTGGGTGTCTGTCTGCCGCAGGACTTCTCAGAAGCCGCCTCGAGGATGTGAGCGGAAGCCCGGAAAAGGGCACGGAAAGTTTTTAAGCAAACTCAACGGCTTGGCATTTCCTGGATCTTCGTAGCATTTACACACCAGCCCCTGCTCCTACAACAAGGAGGCAAACACCAAATGATGGTTGTTAATAATTCACATCACCTGCATCCCCTATAGAAACAAGGTTGAACTAACACAGGTCCTACCTACGTAGCATGGACATCCTCCATAGAAGCTGTGGGCATATTCAACCACTGCTCCAATACTTCTATGGGGTTATAACCTCTTGCCCAACGTTGCCCTTGGCCCATTGCCTATTTACCATGTGCTATAGACCTCTCAACATCTTCACTGCCTTGCTCTGAGCTAAGCAAGGCAGCTTGGAAAAAGTATTTGTGCTCAACATGGGAGGCAGGTGCTTGAATGCTGTAAGAAATCTGGGCCTTTGTGTCCATTCTGGTACTGAGTGCATCAGGAAAAAAAATCTATTGACATCAGTAGGCTTTGGATTAGGCTCCTGCTGTGTTATTAAGTGAATTATTAATTATTAATAATAACATAACAGAAATCACATGTTGCCTTATTCAACCATTCAATTTTGCCTTCTGCGGAGGTTTTTGAAAACACAGTTGCCAAGTTTAAATACAAGTGTGGATTGATTGTTCAGCCTCCTTAGTCATTGCCAAGGAGTGAATATGCTTACATAGGGGTGTCCAGTTTTAAATGAATATTGATTGACTGAAATTCAAGCCATCTGCTTCAGTTTAACTGTTTGGCAAAACTAGAGATGTCAATAAAACTCAATTGAATTTTGAATGGTATTAAAACTTTCTGGAGCCAAGGTAATCATAATGGAAACAAAAAGTAATAAATGGCTGGGGATCTTACAAGCCGGACGGTTTTCCTACTGCTGTGAAGCCCACTGGGGACAGAGGTGTTCAGACCCAGCACCAAAGGACCAGCCAAGCTGCTAAAGGTCTATCTGTCCTCTGAGTTGCAGCAAAAAGAGGTAAGCAAAGTAGTCACATTTCCTCCTTAAACTTGGCAAAACTGATGTCTTTGTAGTTTGCCTTCCTTCTAGATAACCAGATTTGGGAAAATGTGTTCTGTGAGGTGAGCAAAAGAAGTCTTGGATCTTCCCTGAGGTTGCAGGCATACGCAGAGAGACAACATAACCATAAAGCAGCAAGGTCAGGGTTGAAGGACCGTGTCCTATGGTGCAAAAAGCAGCCAGACTGCACTTAGCATGAAGCCACTTGCTCAAAACCCCTCTCACTGGCTTCTCAGCCTCTGCCACAGCTGCCAACCTCTTTTATTCCCTTGGAATTGAATGGAAATTTCACTAAATAACCCAAGAAAAGCCACTCTGCAGTCTCTTTGTGTTTCTACAGATGCAGAGCTGTCAAAGCCAGTGTCCATGTTTATTACTTACTGATTAATTAATAATCATGAATGAAAACAGATGGGAAACACTTTAATTTCTGGAACAAACTCATCTATAATGGTACTCCTTCAAAATTAGTTATGGCCTTGCTTTGATTCCAAGCATTGGTTCACCAATGTAATTTAGCTTGTTTTCAAAATAAAAGGATTTTAAAGGTGTGTGATATAGGTACAAGTTTTCTCACAGGGATAAATTAGAAGTATGGATACATGCAAGGATTCTTGTGGCGTCAGAAACAGCTAAAGATCTTTTTTATATCCCCCTTCTTTGCATTTTATCATATTCTCTGTTGTGAAAATGAACATTTCTCTTGTGCAATTTTCCTTTACCCTGGAGTTTCCACTGTTCTGCACAGGAGGATGACCCTGCCACAGGTCCCTCATCACAGATAAATGAGGCTAAACCATAGCAAAGTGCTGGAATAAAGGGCAGAGCGTGAGGAAAGAGAGGGTGGGAATTAAGTGCACTCTGTCACCAGTGACAACTCTCAAACTCTCATAATTTGCTATTACACTGCTCAATCATCTTACCTTACCCTAAAGTGTCTCCTTAAGAGACTATGATTAAAAATACGTATATACACTGAGATTATGGGAAGGGGTGAGCTCTGGGATCTCCCAGAGGAAGAGTTCAAAGGCACGTGTTCCAGGCAAAGAACGTGACTTTCTCCATAGCAAGGAGGCAGGGCCACATTGTAGGATTGTACCTGCAAAGGCTGGAGATTTTAATGCCAATAATAAACTAAATAATAGCAACAAGTTGAATAGTAATAGCAGTAATAATAAAAAGATGCAGTTGCAATAACTAGGCACAGAGGAATATGGCTTTGAACAAATCTCCATTCATAGATATCCAGCAATTCCAAATGCTCTCAGAGAGCCTATTTTAGCCCTATTAAATGAAGTTTGGACTACCTGGATAATTTCCATTGGTGTTATCTAAAGGGCAATGCAGTTAAATGCTTGCATTGCAGTTAATACTGTGGAATGCCAGTTATTCTGTATATAATACAAGCATGCAGTTTCATTACCGATAGGGTATTGCTATAGTGCCTAGAGCAGGAAACTAACCATGAAGCATGAGACAAAATGCTTCTGTTTTCACCAAGATTTCAAGATGACTTGGAGACATTTCACAGTAGATGCCAGTAGTGCAGAACATGATGCACTCAGCTTGGAAAACCTCCCTGCTTTCATTACGATATCTGACTGCTGGTGGTTAGGACCTGCTAGAGCTTTTATCACCTTCATCCTATCAGTGTCTCTGAATTTGGCCAACAAACTGGAAGAACTTTCCTTTACACGCTTTCAAACTTACAAAAGGAGCAGATAGGAAGGTGGATTGATCTTATGGTCATGACCTTTACATTGGCTTTTACCAAAGGGTGAGTGCCTGGGATCCATGGCTAGGTTAGCAGTAGAGATAGGAAATGTTTGCTACAGACTCATCTCCAGTGTCACAGGGGCTTTTGCCTTGAGTTTTGACTGATGGAGAAGCATCACAACAACATCTACCTAACACTATATCTACCATAAACTGCAGCCATACATCTGCACCTCATATACAGCACCTGGGCAGCACATTCAGCAAAGGGTTAGACAACAACATGGAAAAGTTGACAGTGGTCTGCTGTTCCACGGAGTCTGGAAACCACGGAGTCAATTCATGGACTCACCACATTGTTTTTATGCTTGAGAGTTTCATTTTTGGTATCTTTTCAATGACGCTTTTAGCTACGAGAAAGATCAATTTTTTTTTTCCTTCCTCACAACTGCACAATGAAGGGAGCAAGAAAGCTCCAGTATGAGAGATTTCCAACTCAACTAAATTGTACAAAATCGTTCCAAGATGCTGGTAGATAAATGTCATGCTCTGCTGTCAGCTGCGAGCACACACCATATAGACAGATAACCTGAAACTTGAGGAAGAGGTCATATTTTTTCAACCTTAAGTATCTAAGCTAAGAAAGCTCAAGCCAAAGGAGATTGATTTTCAGAAATGCCCGGTCTGGACAGATGGGCAGCAAGACAGATTACTAGCAGGGCACTCTTACTTGAGAATTTATCTTTAAAAAGTTGGTTTTTACATGGCTTTCTGCAAGGTTACCTAGTAGTAATTCATCTCTATGGAGACAATGATTCCAAAATGCTGGATGTCCTCTGGCAGGCTCATACCTATACTTTACCCCCAAAAAATACAATTACTTGTGGAGTGATTTCAGCTTTTTTTGTTACACTGAAAGAGAGGCTTGAAAAACTCAATGATTCCTCCACTATAACTTGCTTCCAAAATTTTCCACTTGCTTCAGCCCTTGGGCTCCTGGTCCTTGACAGCCTGGGACATGGAGCACAGACGCAGGCATGGAGCACATGTGCATCGTGGCTGAGCTGGGTAATCTGATGTCCAAAACACCCAAAGCTGCTGTGATATCAGTTAAGCAACAGAATAGATGGATCCTTAGCCCATTAGTCTTATCCTGCAGCAGCTGAGTTCAAAAGGAAAAATTAACTCCCTCCATATTCAAGATAACAATTTAAAAAGACTAGATGTATGGTATATTCGCTTTATGTCCTGAAATAGAAATTAAATTTTGCTCAAAAGGGCATCTTTGGGAGATAAAGGTGAAACCTTCCTGTTTCTGCTCCAGTCCCTCTGCTTAGCTCACCGTGTACCATCAAATAGAAAGCATCAATATTGCCATAATATTTGACTATTGCTTAGGTATCAGCCTGACAGCCTTTCCAAAGCCGATGAAATTCCTTCAGCCAAAAGAAGGGGCTTTGCTTTTCACAAGACAGCCCTTCCTCTCCGAACTCGTCCTAGATTGCTGGGTCCGGAGTGGCTCTGAATTTAGGATTTTGTCTATTTTGGCGCAGCCGGTGCAGCCCTGAGCTGCCTCTTGCCCGGCAGATCCAGCCATTCCTGGAGCTCCCAGTCCCACTTTGACTTTAGTGGGAATCTCAGGTGCACAAAGCAGAGCCTTTAATGGCTTAAACAAACAGAGCAAAACAAAGACATATAGTGCTTATTCCCATGCACGTGTGTACATGTGCCCATACTATATATAAGCATCTGTATGCACAGAAGAGCAGGGTGAGGACAAGCAGGAAAACACAGGGGCACAATTTGGGAAAAGGTGTCCTGCAAAGTTTAGCTGGGCTCCAGCCTCGTGCCTGGATCTTCTCATTCTGCATCGTTTCTGTGCCGTGGTCAAACGGAATCACTCTGCTCTAAATTACATCTGTGGAAATGCCGAGGAATTCCCACGAGCCCCGTTTATCTCACAGATTTTGCCCATGTAGGGACACGCAGGAAAATAACCTAAATTAGTTGAAGGTGAGAATTTAAAAGTGGATTAATTAAACTGCATGAAACCCCTGTGAAGGTTGTTCTTGCTCAGAATTCAGGTGGTCTTCAGTCAATTTAATTTAATGCACTTTGGAAATTAATTCAGATTAATTGTCCTAATAGGCTTTATGTACCTATTCTAGATTAACACTGGGGTAATAAAATGAATTGTAGCCCACTGGCTTCAAGATGATTTTTAGACTTATATCAGAAGGCTCTAGAGAAAAACTGTCCCTGGTGTCCATCCTATTCTGGAAGCTGGTGTTACTGCTACGCAAGACCAAGGACTGGAAAATGTTTCTGGAAATAAATGAGCAGGATTTTTGTGTCTTTTTAATTATTTTTTAAAATGATTGCTCTGAAAAAACAAAGGAGGTGATAATGACAGCATTGCAACAAGTTAAATGTAACCCTTGTCTATCTCTGAGGAATAAGACTACAGAGATGTCATCCCTCAGGGCCTGATCCTGCATTTATGATGCTCTCTTGGGAAAAAAAATCCTTTGCCATCAAGAGGCACAATATCCAAACCTCCTAATTCCAGATGATCTGGTTTTGAAGGCCTGGAGCTGTGGAAAATCAAAACTACAGGACAGAAACTGCTATTTGTGGGAAAAATACTTTGAAGGGATAATTGGTCAAAATCTAATCCTCAGATAAGGGGCTCTTTTTGAGGGCTTCTTCTCCAAAGGTTTGCCTGGAAGTGGCTCCAGGAGGGTTTGGGTCATTTATAAAGTGGCTCTGGAGTTTGAGGTCCCCATTGTCCCCTGTGCAACTCGTAGGTCCTGCAAAGAGCAAGAGAGGAAGGAAACCAGGGCTTCTGAATATTCCTGCGACAAGCCAAACACGACGTGATCAAGAACAAAAAGAAAGAGAAAAAAAAAAGAGAAAAAATAAAAAAGAGAAAAAATAAAAAAACTTATTCCAGAAAGGATTTGGGCAATTTTCAGGGTCTTCCTCTGCAGCAATAGTCACTGCAAGACAGAAGGGGATTGGACTGGTTGAGTTTCAAGCCTGCTCAACCCTCTAGTACATTTTCGCATTTTCAATGTCAAAGATTGCTGCAAAGAGGGGAAAACAAACAAAAAAGCCAAAAACTTCCCCTTAGTCCAACACAGCAAGTGCAACCCCCAGCCTGGAGGTAAAATAGTAAAAGCATGCAAATAACGCAAAGAACTGAGGCTGCAGGGTGGGCAGGGTGGGATTTGGGCTTGGAAACGCAAACACAAACGGGGGACCCCTCCCCAAAATGCCCCGTTTAGCTGCGGGGGTCCCACGGAGCCGCGCGCAGGGCAGCACAGCGTGGGGAGCCCCCGCACTGGGACGGGGTCGGGGACATCCTGGGTCCTCCCCCAATGCCCCGATATCCCCCCAGCTCCGATGGGGCCAAGCGAGAGGAGCCAGTCCCGAGGATGCAAATTTTGCTGCTCGGGAGGATTTGACCTGTTTCTTGTCCCAGATACGTCGCGAATGCCTTTTCCGTTAAAATAGTAGGAAGAAGAAAGCAAAGGGGGAAAAAAAAAGCCGCTTTTTGGCTGCAGAAGTGCTGCTTAGGGAGGTGCAAAAGGAGGAGAAGGTCAAAGGGGGAGCTTTGAGCAAGACTTGTTCCTAAACCAGCCCGTCCAGGCGCGGAGAGAGCAAAGGGATCGGGAAAGAAACGGCCCCGAGGGGACAGACC
>JAUBOD010000963.1:1677301-1687446 GCA_032353885.1 Nothura maculosa
CCCCTTCCTGCATAAACAGGCTTGGCATTTAGACGGGCTGGCTCTCTTGGCTGGGCAGTTCTGTGACTGAATTTTCACGTGTGCTCTTGATAAATGAGAATAGTTCAACTAAGCCATTTCAGAAGCCCATCAGAATAGTGTGGCTTGGAGCAGCTGAAATTCCCCTTCAAGCAACACAGGTCGGGATGGTCTGTAGTCTCATATCCCACTTGGAAGTCGGTTGCAAAGGCGAAGTCTCCAAAAGCAGGTTGTGAACAGAAACGTTTTTGATGTGGTTGGCGTTGGGAAATGCTGCGTCTGCCGCTGTGCACATTAACAGTGCTTTGGTTCATGCTGCAGTGCAGCCTCACAGCTTCATCCTAAAATCCTAACTGGATTCCTTGTGCATAAAACAAACCAAGCTGTGCTCCAGGGATGCACCCCATGTGCTTCGTCTCTTAACATGTGATCACTACCCAGGACCAGGCCATAGCCTGAAGTAAAACCCCCAGCTGAAATGCACTGTGGATCCAGGGGCTTTGCACCAGCTCCTACCTCTGCTCTTATCCTACTGTCTGACTTAGGGAGATAGACTTCATCATAAGAAACAAATTGCTGGATGCCCCAAACCCAACCATCCGTCCAGGGCTACGCACTGAATCTTGCTGCCTGGCTGAGCGCTCATCCTGTGTGTTGCAGCAGTCACGATGGATGCCCAAAATGGGGCTGTCTCATGAAGAGCCCTAATCTGCCACAGCTCTGGAGTTGTGAGAGGCTTTTCCAGCAGGAAAAGTAGAAAAAACAGCTGTAGATGACTTAGAAAGCACTGTTTTCCTTGTGGAATACTCAGATAAACCAACACATGTTGAGGAGATGCTCATGTGCCAAATGTAGCAGAGAAGTGGATTTAGCACAGCTTGTTTCTGACAGCTCGTTCACTGTCATATAATTTGGGACAGTAGAGCCTGGGAGAGATGTCCTATATAATTGACTGCCATCCAAAGTGATGTTGCTTCTTGGGCAGCACGAGTGATTGGGGGTGTGTGAGCAGGAGATGAGACAAGTGCGTGGTAGAAACATCACAGCTCGGGGCCAAAGAGAGCTTTGGAAAGGTTTGGATGCATCCGGAATACAAATCATATAAATGGATGATTTGCAGGTTTTTTCTTTGCTCTTTCCCTTGTTGGGGCAGGTCAGGATGGATATATTTGGTCGCAGGTGACACTGCAGGTACTGCAGCTTACGCCAGCCCGGAGTGAGACACTGAGCACAATCCACACAGATGCCCTCGCGCGCTCTGGGCATTTTGTAATTAAAGCCAGAAGGAGGATTTCAGAGAGTGCACGATTGGTGTAAGGGCAGCCTGCAGAGCAGTGGATGGGGACACATGTGTGCTCCTGGTATCCCGCTGGAGCAGGTCGCTTCAGCTCATGGCTCCATTTGCTCTTCTGCAGCTTGGGTCCTGACGAGCCCAGCCTATTTGCAGGCTCACACAGCCGTATTTGACATTATCCTCGATATATTGCGGAGTACCTGGCACCAGAAGGAGGTCACCTCGGCATGCAGTAGCACCAGGGAATGCAGGAACATGTCATTGGCGATTCCCAACGTGGAGCCCTCCAAACCAGTCCTTGCAAAAGGCAGCATCAAAGTATAGTGAATTTGTGATCCCTTGGATTCCCAGCCAGGGAGAAATCTCAGAGCAATTTAGGATTTTTGTATCCTAAAAGCCCCACATTGCTAAAGAACAGCCCCTCACAGTATTCCCAGTACTCAGTGAACACATCATTCCACTGTAGTTCTAAATATAACTGTATTCCCTAATTTGCCTATGTTCTCCCTAATCTGCCTGTGTTCTCTGTTTTCCTTTAATTATTTGTTCCACTTCAGTGGCTTCCCCTCAGACTGGTGCCAGTCAGAGATAACTATTATGAACTTGCTAATTATGGAAGCTGGAAGACTCCTGCTTCCAGCCTGCTCTGTTTCAGCTGCAGAGAGATCCGTGGGGTTTGCCTGCACTTATAGACAAATGATTTTTATTATCTCGCACACAGCAAAGTGCACAGTCATTTTACTTCAACAAGTGATGTAAATAAAATATCAGGAGAAAACTCTCCCCTTAACACTGGATTTTGAGATCTGTCATTTTAATTGGGGCACTTGTTGATCCTGCTTCAACATTCTTGCAGTGGTGTAAAGACTTCTACCCTTTAATACACTTTCTCTTGAGGTCATGTCAGGAGGCAGACAGAACCTTTCACTTCCAGAGTTTCCAGCTTTGATGCTCATTAGTAAAACCTCAGCTTCAATTAGCGCCTTTGTTTTTGTGTCGTTGCAGATTCCCTATGCAGCAAGCTTGATCAGGAAAGAAAAGCTCGGTGCACACCTCAGCAAAAGCTAAAGGTGAACTTGTGACAGAAGAGATGTTCTTCTCACTGGCCTGGCCATCAGGTTTTTGTTTGCAGCCGTTGCGAGAATTAAGAGTCAGTCTGTTGCATGATGTCTCTGATTTTGACTGTGGCCGTGTTGTGCTGTGGTGCAGAGCTGAGAACTGATCCCACACAAACCACGAGGTTTCCCTGGGGTAGGTCAGCTCGCTGATGAGCTGATAATTCAGTGAATCCAGGCCTAGGGGCCTCGGTGCTTCTACTCTTTGGCCCTGGAAAGTGACCTCAGGGTAATGTGTCTTCAGTGAAAGGAGGGAAAGCTACCTGGACAGGTCCCATGTGCGGAAGTTGGTTAATGAAACAGAGCTTCTGGGAGGAGACTGCAGCTGAGGGAATATCAGAAAGGCCAGTGTAGTTTGGGAGCCTTTAAAAACACCAAAGGAGTGGTGTTTTTAAGTTAAAGAGTATGGCTCTCCATAGTTCATTCTCCTGCAAGTGCTGATTAAACTGTTGGCCACATGTAGGATCTTCCTAAATATAAGGCTCTTTTTCAGTAGTGATTGTCAGTAGTGTTCAGTTAGAGGGGATGGTGTCTGCAGCATCAGTGGCCTGGGAGATCTCAGTTCCCAGTGCCAGACCCTGACCATTGAAATCACATTCTCTTTTTTCTCTTGTAAGACAAGGAGATTTAGGCTCAGAGAAGGAGATACAAAATACTGTTGCCCTGGTACTGAGTCACACTGCAGTTTCTGACTTGTGGATTCATTGAATAATCCCTCAGGTGGAATAGGCAAATGAGAAAAAGAGAGCTGTTCATACATAAAGACCTCAATAATCCACATAGGGAAGGAACTAAGAGGCAAATCCAGGGTATTTGAACAAGGGTTTGATGCTGTAGGGGGAGGAATTTTATCTGATCTATGGAAAAAGTAGATATTTAAAAATAAAACCACTAGGAGTTAGTATAAAATAACCAGCTAACCAGTATCCTGGGTTCCAAACTCTGCTTACTGAGATAATGAGGTTAATCTAAGAATCAGATCGATTTCTTTTGCCCTCTTGTGTGTATTTTCTTACTGTCTACCAGCATTTTCCACTTGCATCTATGTTAATCTGCATACCAATTTAAAATAAATTCAGTAGTAGAAATACCCTGAATATAAAAAGAAATGAAAGCTCCCCCTTCCCTAAATGAGAAACAGGGAGTCCTGACCCCAAATTTATCCCCAAAATTGATCTAAAATAAAAGTCTGCCTGAGGATGGCAGCACCAGATGAACCATTTGCTCCCAGCCTGCGTTTTTCTCAGCTGATTCTCCCTGCCAGGAACACTAGAGCTCCCTGCCCACGTGCTGGCATTGGGAAGGACGGCTGCATTTCCCAGGCTGTTTCTGTGTTCTGTGGCAGACGAGGGGGGTTTCTCTAAGCAGGCCCTAGCGCCTTCCAAAGAGGAGTTGATACTTAACTGCTAAACTAGATCACAGAATCACAGAATCTATAAGGTTGGAAGGGACCTCTAGAGATCATCTAGTCCAACCTTCCCGCTCCAGCAGGCACCTAGAGCAGGTGGCACAGGGCGGCATCCAGGCGGGTTTTGAAGATCAGTCAAGCAGAGAGTCATAACCGGATAGCTGAGCAAAGCGTTGCCTCAGGAGGTGGGAACATACATGAACACACAATCCCCCAAGGGAGGAAGGAACCTGGGCACTGCTGAGCAGCCCCTCAACTTGTGCTCCGTGTTTCCACACTGGGCTGCTTGTGTTTAGTCACCTGGCACTTCATCTTTAACAGCAGGATTTGCACATGACTTGCAAACATTAGCTAGCTAAACTTAGGATGCCTCAGGAGCAGGTGATGATTTAATGTATCTTTTTTTTTCTCTAGAGATGATAATTAAATTTTGTCCATGTCTAACTGAAAAAAAAAGTGTTTAATGTTAGTAACATTTTCTCTCTTTTTTATTATTCCTAGAGCACAGAGTCTTTTGCAGCTGTCACCTTGTAAGTTATAACCCACCACTCGGCAATGACTTGTAAAAAGACTGAGAAAATGGAAGGGCTTGGGAATTTAAAGAACAAACAAATCAGGTTCCTCATAACCCAAGGACAAGTGACCTCAATGCATCATGGACAACCATGTAAAATAGAATGTAGCAGCCATTTATTAGTAAAAACAGAACAAAAAATCAAAAAATGCCTGTCCTGGATCTTTTTTGGTGGTACCAAAGTTTAAGTCTCTGTGTTTTTAGAAGGACTACTGAACTTGATAGAGAAAATGCTTTTGATGAATCGTACAGATAAGCTGTGAAAGGAACTGCTGATCTTTTCAATGCCACAGACACTGACAACATCTGCCAGGTCATCCTTTGCTTTTGAATAGTGATCATTTGATGGAAAGAAACATGCGTCTCATGGGATGGGCCAGAACCACATTTGGATGGATGGATAGAGAAGCGTTAGCCATACACAGTGCTTTTTAAAAGCAGACTGGAAATTCTGACACCCCTTTCCTCCCAGCCCCTTCTTCCTCCGGTATTTTGCCTGCTGTATGAATTAAGATTGTACTCCTCGGGAAATATTTTACAATTTAATATTGAGTGTAATTAAGAATATAATCACTGTTATCAAAAAAAAAGGTATTTAACTCTGTTGTAGTTTCTTTATCATTCATGTGGATAAAAAGTCTATAATAAAAAAAGAAAACTATGAGATAATAGAGCTTCCCTGTAATTTAATGCTATGCCTGCTTGCTAAAGAAAATACTGGGAAAATTTATTCCCAGGAATATCTTTTCAGAAATATTTTAATTCATAAATATGTAAGCCCTTTAAAGTATTTTGCAGCAGAAATCCTCCTCCTGTAGTGATTAGAAAATATTTGGAAGCAGATTGGGTGGAATTTCAAGAAGTGCCTTGTGGATTTAACTCTTCTTCCACAGAAATAAAGGGAACGGAGTTTGTTGACTTTGATAACCACAGCCATAGTCTTTTAGGTCATTTCCTGAGCATGTGCAACACCCTGATTGCTAGAGCTTTGCTGAGTGGGATTTGTCTTTGTTCTGATGCCCTAAGTCCCAAGCACTGCAAGATCCCTGCGCTACGTAGAAGATCTTCTCCCCAGGCCAGGATCACCAGAATTGGAAAGCAGTTGCAGCCACATTTACAGCAGTTGAACATGGCACTGAGCTGCTCTGTCAATATTCCCTTCTCTTCCAGAGGATTTAGGAGATGAAGCCTGCTGTTCTTACAGGTCCGTGCTGCAGCTCGGCAGATCTGGGATGCAGGAGAAGGGAAACACAGTCTGCAGGTTTGCACTAGCAGTAAGTGAGTTTACAGCAGTCGATTGGAACATCTTTGAACAGGCAACATTATGGCTTTTACAGAGTGGGAAAGAGCAACAAAAGTGCAAGAAGAGCGGAACCAGGGCAGATCAGAAGTCCATCTATGCCAGTACCCTGTTCCCAATAGTGGAGGAAAATCAGATACCTAGGAAAAACTGTAAAAGCACAGCAAGCAGATTGAGGTAGGTTCCCAGAATATTCTTTTAACCTCTAATGATTTAAGGCTTATGGGTTTTCTGATCCTAGACATAATGTCTTGTATTTAATAACCCTCAATGGATTTTTCTTCCATGAATTTGTCCAGTGAAGCTGCTGCCTCCCAAAGCATTAAGCTGCGCTAAATGGTGTAGGAAGAACCAGCTCCTGCTTGGAGCTGCCACCTATTAGACCCATTTTGTGTCCCTTTTATTGGATGAGACAAGACTTGGTCAATCCCTGTTCCCCTTTCCTTGCCAGTCCTGATCTTTTTTTTTTCCCAGATTGAGGAATGTCTTTGTAGCCTTTTTGTACCTTTTCTTGAGTTGGGGGAGCATGGAGTATTCAGGATCCAGGCACACAAGTGCAGTGCAGGTGCAAGGAAAGGCATGAGGGCCTTTTTAGGTATTTTCTGTGAAGAGTGGACTCTTCTGTGGGGTCATGGATGTTGTAGCACTGCTGCTTAAAATTCTGACCAGATATAAATTAAACACGTTATTCAATAAGCAGTGTGTTTGTTTTCTGCTTTCTATTCAGTAGTGGTCAAACCACCACATTCTCCAGTGACTTTTCAGAGCAAATAATGAGTCCTTACATTCTAATCTGCAAAAGGAACAAAGTTTGTGTTCATGCAAACAACAGGATGGATGGGCAACTAGTCAACAGAGTGTACATTTCCAACTTAAAATGTCCAATTTACTCTCGGTGGGTTACACTGAATTCCTCAGTCTGGAAATGAAGGCCCACTTGTCTCATTTATAACTGCCCTACAGGCCACAACTGCAGCTGGTAAGGCAGAACATACAGCTCTGAATTTGGAGTGAATGAAGCTTTTTGAGTTCAGAACAACATCCCTTGCACTGATAAAGCTCAAGAATGTGATCCTAGAAAGCAAACACAGAAGAGCCACCGCCTCCCCAATCTCCTTCAGCAAATACCAATGTGTGCTCCTTATCACCGTTTGTTGTTTTACCCTCCTCTTTGCCAAGGTTTGTATGTGTTAAGGTGACAAGAATCCTGTTCTAGTATTCCTTGCGTTTCACAGATTCACACTCAATGTCTTCTGCCAACTGGCATCACGGAGGCAAAGATACTGAAAAATACACCAAATAGTTGATGGGGTTGTGAACATGGACAGTACCTGTACTGATGTTCTCCTGTTCTTGAACTGAATTATATAGTTGAACTCTTGCAGTGTCCCCAGCAGGGTTTCTTCTGGAGCCAGAAGACATCCTTGGAGCAGGTTCCCATCCCAGAGCACAGGTCAGCCCAGCCCTGTTCCCAGCCATTCACCATTCCCAACCAGCAGCCTGGACGTGGCCACCAGACCCCCAGGTAGGAGAGTTTCATGGCAGGGCTCTGCACCAGGTAGCTCCCATGCCACAGAATGAGCCCAGGTGCATTTAATTTGCTAGGATTGTGAAGTAAGCACTATATATAGTGTAGAATTGTCCTAATTATTTGCTGTCCTTAACATAAAATAAATGTCATGTTGGAGGGAGAAGCTCAGCTCTCCAACACAGGCTTGTCTTGGCACTTCAGCCCGAATGGCATTTGTGCCTTTTCTGCCTTTTAGAAACCAAAGTAGTCAGCTACATTTGCACTTGCACAGCTGTTGCCACATGGGATGCAAGCACTATAGCTGTATTATGGGTTTGGATTTCAGCCTCTCTTGTCAAAACACCCCAAGAAAGGCCAAAAAAAAGGAAAAGCTAAACAGAGTTGTGATTTAAACTTCTATGGCACTTGGATGAGCAGCAAATTATATAGAAAACTCAGTAGTTCACAGATCCTTAATCCTTTTTCTTTTTTTTTTCCTGCAGAATTGGCCTTGAGCTTATGAGAACTCCAGAGCCTTTGAGGCTGTGTCCTTGACCCACTGTGCTGCTTGACCTTGTCCTTGACCTTGTGCTGCTTCTCCAGGATTTTCAATGACACTATTTGCTTCTCTGATACTTCAGCCCAGTTATTTATGCTGGTGAGCAGGTGCCTCGAGAAAAGCAAGCAGGTAGGTAGTATCCCTTGCAGTAGGGCACAGGAATCATAGAGTGCTAAAGGTTGAACAGGCCTTTGCTTGGGACAGCACTTCAGATGTCTTCAAACTATCTCCCTTGAAGACCTTTTTGCCTTTTGCTGATTTTGTTCTTGTTCATCAGTGGCAGGTGAAAGCAATGAGTCATGAGCAAGCTACTTGCAAAGGACGACATGTCTGAGTATTTATTGCTCTGGAGATTGATCGTGCTGACAAATGATGCCTTGAGTATTAGAAAAAAATTATCCTCGTGTGAATGGGGACAATTGACAAAGGTGTTTCAGCTGAGACTTGGAAGCTTTGTCTGAAGGATAAGCCAGATAAGCTAATTAATTATCTGGATTGATTTTTCTGAGTCAGAAAGTCAAAAGGCATCTGGGATTGCAGTGCTGCAGTCATCAGCTCACCTACAATTTATGATCTTGGAAGAAATTTATTGTTCAAAGTAAAACCTAATGCCCTAGAAGTCTGAATGGCAGAAGTTTGAAAAGTCCAGGGATAAATGAGGACATTACCACTGTATTATTTTCAGGTAATAATGATTAAAATCACTACATGATTTTTGCACTGCTGACCAGCTCTTCACAGTTCCTGCATCATATGCTTGTCTTTTACGAGGGATTTAGGTTTGGGCTTCCTGAAAATGGGTTTCTCCTCCTGTTCCGGAATCTTTACATGAAACTTCAAAGCAATCATGCCCAAAGTCTTTGTATAAGTTCATAGTGGGTATAAAATCTGCACCTTGGAGCTGTATCAGAGCTTTATCCTCACTAGAGAATTGTTTGTAGCTGCATAGCATCTGGGGCAATGCATTAGCAGAAGCGAAGACTGGAGGCTGCTCTAACCCTCTAGCATGGCCATTTCTGCCCTGTTACACTTCCAAGCAGAGTTGTTCTGCTAAGCAAAGCTGTCAGCAGTGCTGCTACCCAGGGTCTTGCTGTTTTCCTGTTACCATCCCATAACTTTCCTTTCCTCCCAGGGATTTGTCCATGGGGTTTATGCCCATGGAAGCAAATATATTTTGTCAGCTCTGTTCAACTGGTTTGCCTTATTCATTACATTCTTGAGAGGGCCCCATAACTCAGAAAATGGCTTTTTTGTTTTTTGTTTGTTTGTTTTGGTTTTCTTTTTTGCTCTAATGAGATTATACTTCAGGTGTACCCCATATGAAATGTTTCACCTCCAGCTAAACATACACTCCTGGATCCCATCCATGTAGGGCAGGTTTACACGCTAGAGCTGGAGAACCTGCAGCACCCCAGGCCCTGCACGTGGCTCAGGTCCTTGTAAGCTGTGTCCCTTGGGCCACATCCATAGCTGGCTGGTTGCCATGGTCTTGTTGGCTTTGTTTTTTCTCTACAACCATCCCCATGAGGCAACACAGTCCTGCAGAAAACAACTGTCTTCTCCACCGTAGCCCCAACTGTATCAGCGGGTTTGAGTTTCTCCCCAAAATCCAACCTGAAGTGAGGTAGATACCAGTGAGCTTTGGATCAGATTCAAAATCCCATGTCACTAACACAGCCAGATTTATGCACTAGTTAGTAGAAGGGAGCTTTCTGTTTGCTCAGCAAAGGAGGGAAGCACTAGCACCTGCCTGGATATAATATCCCGAGTTCTCAAGAAGCCTTTTGTGGCGTGTGCAATATAAAAACCATTTTTCACAGCGTGGCTGGTATGACTCAAAACCAAATAAAATGAGTGTTGCCCTTATAGGACATACATACCAAGTTTCCTACATGCTAAGTTTCCTGTGCTATGGATAAGTTTCCTACATGCTAAGTTTCCTGTGCTATGGATAGTACAGAATGCAGAATTGGTGTGGGAATTAAACTGAGCTGCTCTCAGCTATTTACTTCTCTATGGAATATCTTGAATTTGGTACGTTCCCTGGTTTCTTACAGAAACAAAATGACTACTTCAGACTCTGTCTTAATGTCCTGAGCAGTTTGGACTGTGCATATCTCAAAGGTTGCCAACAGCCTCTGGGGCACTTGAGGAGGCTCTTTGGTACTGTTAGAGAGAAGCCCTCGTGCTCTGGGTGTCCCTGCTTGAGCAGGGGGTTGGACTAGATGATCTCTAGAGGTCCCTTCCAACCTCAACCCTTCTGTGATTCTGAGAGGAGCTGCGGTTGTTCTGCAGCTCTCAGAATCACTGAATATTCAAGGTGGGAAGGGACCTCTAGAGCTCATCTAGTCCAACCTTCCCGCTCCA
>JAUBOD010000963.1:1736892-1753386 GCA_032353885.1 Nothura maculosa
CTCGCCCGCCGTGGCTGCTCGGTGTGCCACGGCCGCCCTCGCCCCTCCGCGGGCGGCGGAGCGGCCTGGGCGGCTGCGGAGCGGCGGGCGGCGGCCGCGGGGTTCCGGCTGCGGCGCGAGGAGGCAGCGGGGCGCTTGGCGAGCCCACCTCCCGTTTATATACGTTTATATATATCTTTTTCACGTAAGGGAGGCTATGCCTTTCCCCGGGGAGGCTGTGCCCAGCCTTCCACATGCCCCTTCCTTTATGAATGTTAATTACTCTCTTTTAAAACGTTTTTCTGATGGCGGAAGGCGCCCTCTTCTCCAGCGTGAATCCCAGTTTCCTGCTAGACTCTCTGTTACCGTGTTTTTTTTTGGTCCTTTGTGCCTTTTGTGCTGTGGACTTTTGTAGCATATTCCTGGGAGGAGAAAGGGGGAGTCCTTGGGTGTTTTAAGGTGTATGTGCAGTGTTAACTACATCATTTTTCCCCCATAGTGTGTGTGTGTGTGTGTGTATGTATATATATATATAAAAAATATATTTTCATATATACGAAATTTCTGTTCAGAGGGCCTTGCCTTCCTTGAAGGATCTGCTAGTATCTTTGTTAGGAGGGGGATGTGTCCCTAGGCAGCATCCATGCCAGCAAAAGTGCCGCTTATGGAGCGCAATGTGGGCTCCAAAGTACTTCCCCCATCCAGGGTTTTATATGAAATGGAGAGAGGTAGGAAGCAGGGAGGGGAACAGTTTTATTAAGTGTAAGTCAGTGTGATGTTAGGCTTCAATACAGAGAAAAGTCCAGTGGCAGGACTGGCTTGTAGTGCTCTGCCCAGTGGTAGGAAATATGCTGCAATCACCAGAGAATTTCCTTTACAGAGATGTTAAGGCTTCTTCCAGGACTAAAATGTTTTGGTTGCAACAGCTGTGGGGTCAGTGAGGAACTCGCTTATTTGCTAGACTTTCTAGTTTTTCATTTTATTTCTTTTCCAATCCTGGAAGGGGAATAGCATAAGCTGTGGATTTTTTTTTAAATATCTTTTTTTTTTGTGTGTGTGTGTGTGTGTGTGTATTTACTTGCTTTCTTTTTCGTTGTCCTGGCTCACTTTTAGCCCTCTCTCGGGTATCTCTTGAACTCCTGTAGCTGTTGGTGGCCCAAATCCCTGTGTTTGTAGAGGTTTGCACAGGAGCACCTTTCCTGGACACTTGATCCAGAGATGTGATTTGCTTTATCTGAAGTGTTGTACTCGGCTAAATGTGTAAAAGCATCAATAGGCTCTTCCTGGGTGCCTGAGCACCTTTGAAATGTAGATATGGCACCTGAGTTGCTTGCTGGAGGTAACCCAGGCAGTATGGAAGGAAAAAGGACCTGGATGTGAGGCCAGCTGCAGGACTGCCCTTTCCTCCCTGGAGATTATAGGGTATTGGTAGCTAAATACTAGTCTGAAGTAACCTCCTTGGATGTGCCCATTCAGCTTATCTCCCAGCTGGAGTGCCTGTGAAATGAATCCATGGGGTTGGGGCTGCTCTAAGCGGCTGCTCAGCTCACAGCTGAGAGCAATTCTTGGTCCATTTTGGGAAACATCTGAATATTTCTTTTGGAAGAAAATATAGAAAACTGCCTCTTGCCTTAAAGGCCTTTGCTGCATCTGATAAGTCTATTTATTTTGAGTGAGGAGGGTATGCTTGGATGTATCCAGCAGATACTGGACTTGTTTAAGTGTTATTTCTAACCATCTCTTCCTATTTTTGACCGAAGAAAATTAGTCAAAATTTTTGTGAGGGTATGTGGTTTTTCTTTTTTTGATTTTTTTTTTTTTCCCTTTGTATCCTCATCTTCCATGAATTGACCTTCAGGACTGACTCTTAAACTGCTGCTTTATAGATTAACCTATAGTGTTTTTTATGGCGGTATTGTTTGCTGCTCTCATGTTGATTGCAGCTTCCTGTAATACATGATTTCTACCTGCCTTATAAAAGGACAATAGAGACATTTGGAGAGTTGAATTTCTTTCATTAAGCTGTTAGGGGCTGATTAAAAGTATGAGGTTAGTGTGAGTTCTGTCTTAAATCGTATTTTTGAGAGAAGCTGGTGAGGGCAGCGTGTGTCTAGTCACAAACTGAGACAGCCTTTATATTGGCTAGTGCCATTCCTGCCATCATGTAGATCTTTAAAATTTTTGGGAAGCCATGGCCCAAAGTGTTTTAACTGAAAGACTTCCTGGGTAAAAGAAAACTAACCGATTCACAAAAATGTTCTGGTACATTGTGCCTTTGGAGAGAATATTTTATTTAAAGATGCAGAAATAGTTTTAACAAGAGTTGCTTCTTAAAAGATTTTTCTGGAAAATGTAAGATAACCTTCACAGACTTTAAAGAGCTGTGAAGAGAAAAACTTATTCACATAAGGCCTCTATTAATTGGTAATTTATATGCTATAGGTTTTTAATTTATGATATTAGGGAGTTGAAGGTGAGATCATGTGGTGAGAGCCCCTTTTTTCACTTCAGAAGTATAATTTCTAAACCTGTTGTTCATGGGTATGTTTCTAAACAGGGCTCATCCTTTTTCTACAGTCTTAGCTCAAGAGTAGCCCTATGAATGTCAATGTAGATAAAGCTGGATTTGGAACAGATGTCAGGAAAATGTAGTGACGTGGAGGCCAGGAGTGGTGAGTGAACTGAGTTTTTGGTCAGAATGTAACAGTTGGCACCTCCAGCTCCTCCTGGACAGCTCCTACCAAATCTTAATTCTTGAAGCTATGGTTTGTATGAGTAAAATACTGTAAGGAAGGTAGTGTGATTGTATCTTGCTGCTTTGAGAGAGAGCATCTGCTCGTTCCCCTGAGTTTCTGCTGACATCTTCACTCTTTGGTGAGGATCAGGACAGCCTGTGTGCTGTCGTTGACAAGTTGCTGATTTCTGATATAGAAGGCAATAATTTCAGTCTGGTTGTGTTTAAAGATTTTGAAGTAATGTGTTACAGTGCAGTAATGTAGTATGGCAAGTAACTCTTTATAGGCAACAAATACGCCTGTGCTGGAACTGATTTGTGTATGACACTTGGTATGTCTATTAATTTAAAAAATATATATATATTTAGAAGAGAGATACAGGCATACTTCCATGGGGAGAGGGAATTTCAATGACATTGAATGACAATGACATAAATACTGAAATTGCAAATCTCTCTTTAGTTTTTTCCTCTTGCCTATCCAAAACTGAAGTTCCATAGTCAGGAAGTGGTGAGCAGCCTGGTTCAGCTGCAATACTGAAACATGAAGTGGGAACGCGCTCTCACCTGTGTTAGACCTTTATAACAGAACCAGTATCTTGCCCCTCCTGTGGTGGTTTTCTACCTGTACTACCACAATGCAGGTGCTGTGTCCCAACTGAGGAATGGGAGAGGTAATGATGATAATACAGCAAAGAGTCTCTTTTTAGATACATGTCCTATTTGGCATAGTCTTCTCAACAGTATTTAAATCAGTGATTCTAATGTGTTGCAGATGTAGTTTAAAGCTTGGGCTCTGAATTGTTGGCAGAGAAGAAAACCCTGGGAGCTATGTGCATGTGTCCATTTGAAGCTGGGTTGCCAGACTTTTTTGGTGATCCTTTTATTTTAGACGTGTTGACATTGTGTTGTATGTGCCAGCTGGTTTGGAGTTTTAATTTCTCACTCAAATGCCACATGTTGAGCTGGAGTGAATTTCAAATGGGGTGTAATGGGTGGACTAGGCATGTTTTTGTGCCGATGTAGTGATCTTTAGGTTGCAGCTAGCATGTTTAGCATGGTTAAAAGATAAGTTTTTAGTAGTGTTTTATTAGAGACACTCTCGCATCTGTATGTAATTCTGCTGTTCTCCCTAAGTGTCACGTTGCTTCATCAAACCATCAATATCTCCATGTATCTAGAATAATTAGCAATTAATGCTCAAACTCTGATACTGGTGGTGGGAAGAAGAATAATGTGTATTGCTTTATAATGCTTAAAAAAAGGGGTGAAATGGATTAAGCTTTATTTTGAGGGACTTCCCAAGTAGATTTGATTTAGGATTTATATTGTGATGCTTGATGCATACAACTTTGAAGAGTCTAATGCCTAATTTAGCTATTAGACTAATTAAAACCCCATAATACTGAGGACCTGATATTCAGCTGCTTGCATGGTTTTGCCCTTCAGAGCCACTCTTGATGATAGAGATTTAACCAGCAACATCTTCATTCTTCCCAGGATTTAGTTTTATGCTTCCAGTACATCAGTTTTCAGAGTGTTTGCCTTGCTATTTAGGATTAGCATAGAGACCATCTTCTACCATCCCAAGTCAAAAGTTGTTCATTCTTAAGTGTCCTGTGTTTGTCATCTACCTGAAACATTATGCATGCTAATTACTATGAAACTTGCCCAAAATGAGTTGCTCTCTGCTAATGAGTGGTTAGGGAAAGGGCTCAGTCAGGACTGGGTTTGATGGGGTTGATTCTCAGTGTCTTCCTTCCTGATGTAATTTTCAGGCATTTCAGAAAACCTTCACAAGCAACTGGAGCAGGACTGCTTGGAGATTGATTAGAGCTTTTCAGTTGGATTGTGGCCACTCATTCAAGTGTGGTGTTTGCAATTTAGGAAGCTGAGATTGATGCCAAATTCCAGGGCAGTGATTATGGTAGATGTATGTGAGGAATTTAAAGGTAGCCAAGAATGCCTGTTCATTCACATGTGCCCACAAGTAGAATGGCGGTGTTAAATAGCAAGTAGCAGTGGCAGGAGTGGGGAGTGCAAAGAATCAAGTGTTTCCTCTTTAGATGTGGTTGGATCCCTTATCCTACTCTAAAGTGTTCCTTAGACTGGTTTTGGTGGAGTGTCCACGTTCCCTAATGCCCCCCTGTAAAATGAGGGCAATTCTAGATGCTCCTACAGCTTAGTGCTCTGAAGCAGTATTTCTGCTTATGGATCGGAGTTTCTGCAGTTTAAGAAAACTTCTTATGACCTTCAAGAATTTAGGGAAGTGGTTTTTGGAGTATAAAGCACTAGACATATTGGTACTGATTTCTCTTTCTTAAAGTTCAGTCTTTCTTGTGTTTGGAAGTAAAAATAAATAACTTCAGCCTTCTGTGTTTGAAGCTTACTGGAATGTGTATGTATAGGGAACTTAAGAGAAAATTGGCATGTACATGACAACTTGAACATCTTTTGAATCAGTGATGTGAAAAGCATGCTAATAGCTTGGCTCTGCAATACCACAATTCAAAAAAATCATTTTCTTTTGAAGTAATTTGCCTGTACTATGATTGTAGTTACTCCTGAACATACATTACTTGTTCATAAAACCTTATTGATTCTGATGTATCCATTTTGGTGTGTCTGTAAATGGAATAAGAGCTAAATAATGTAGATCAAACTGATGTATATTTTTGTATGTCATTATTAGAGGGAACATGGAAGCAGCTTTAAGGGGAAGATGTTGCAAAAGCCTTTGTTTAATTGCTTTAAGTAAAACTCTTTTTGCAAGACTGTCCTTTCAAAAGCACACGTAGGATCTTTTGCATGGCTGGGCAAAAATGTATCTTTCTATGCTCCCAAGCATTTTTAATGGGAGTGTTACTCAATTTAATCTTGCTGACTGTGATATTGAAGCCAGCGTGTGCCTTTTAATAAAGTGAAATCTATCTTGTAGCAAAATGCTAGTCTGTAGAAATTCCACATAAAATGTTAGCTGTTTCCAGGCACGACTGACTGGGTTTCACCTTGATTAACTTGCAGGAATGCAGCGAAGGCAGCAGTGGGTAATAGTGTGTTGCAGGGTGTTCTGTTTCCTTTATCTAAATGTAAAGCATTATTTTTTTTTTTGCCTTTGGATTTTATAGTCAGTGTCGTGCCCTCTATATGAGACAAAAGTTGGTGTTACTACTGAGCTTCTCTAACTGTATACGCGCAAGTTTACAGTAAATTCTTTAGTATAGACAGGCTTTTACAATGCAGAATTATAAAGTTGTAGTACTTTATGCTAATTTTGAAGCCTGCTGAGAAATTTAACTTTGTTAATTGTGCTTGGAGATAAGTCAGGAAAAGTTACAAGGGAAGGACGAGCGACAAGAATACACAGTGGTAAACTCTGTGATAAACCCTGTAAGTGTAGGGCAAGAATTTGGCAGGATAAACCCCAAACTCTCTATTGAGAGCTGTAAACCTTCTGCAATGAATGCCCAAAGCATCCGGCTTTCCATATTGGACTGTTTAAAAGTCAGCAGTTTGATTTCAAACTGTTTCTGAGGCTTCACTTCCATTCTAGAATGCTTCTGTTACATACTGTCTGTTAGGCCCTTCACTCACCCTCCATGAGTCTGTGCTTGGCCTAGTAGAACTGTCCAGACTCATCAACTGGTCTCATCTTAACAGTTCAACATCCTCGTTATGGAGGAAGAGCCCTGCATGAATGGAAAGGAAAATGCTTAGCAGAACCGTAGACAGTTTGTACCTTTCTGGAAATAGAGCTCACTCGCAAAAAGGAAAGATTGGGGTATGTACCTGCCAAATTCATAATTTGTAATAAGTTCTTTTGTTTTGTTTTTCTAAGCACTGTTAAAATAGTGCTGTTTACTTTTTTTTAAAGATTCTAGTATCTTAAGGTATTAAAACATGATATCAGGAGAACAGTCAGGGAGCTTCCTGTCACAGACTAGAAGTCATTTGTGGTTAAGCTGTTTGTTAATGTCAAATCCAGCAATTGCTATGAAAATGTCTATTTTGCTGTGCCATTTTCAAGAGTGAAGGCTGACAACTTTAACCATTTATCTGATTTGACCCTTCTTTAAGTGAAGCTGGTAGAGCTGATGCTTCTGGCTTCCTCTAAACTCAAGATACCACTTCTGTGTGATATCTTGTGATTTTTGATTATTTGCAAAGGAATTGAAGATTTTGTGTGGCTTTGAGGTAATCCAGCCAGCTTCAAGCTTCTTGCTGTCTTCTTCGTTCTTTTGTCTTAGACTTAAATATTGCTGTCTTTGGTAAGGGTATGAATGGTACATGCCCAACATGGTAAAAGTGAAACTAGAACTCTGGAAGTCCCTACCCTTCCCTGTGCTCCTCGGAAGGGCTTGCTTAGCATGAGCTGCTGCTTCATTGATGCTTATCTCCATTTTCTTCCCAGAATATGGTATCAAGTTTTCGTGTTTCTGAGCTCCAAGTGTTGCTGGGCTTTGCTGGCCGTAATAAAAGCGGGCGGAAGCATGACCTCCTGATGAGGGCACTGCACTTGCTGAAGAGCGGCTGCAGCCCGGCTGTTCAGATAAAAATCCGGGAACTCTATAGGCGGCGGTACCCAAGGACAATCGAAGGACTCTCGGACTTATCGGCGATAAAACCTGCAGTTTTCAATCTGGACAGTAGCTCCTCTCCCGTAGAGCCGGACTTGGCCGTTGCAGGAATTCACCCGCTGCCGTCCACGTCGGTCACCCCACAGTCTCCCTCATCGCCCGTCAGTTCGGTGCTTCTCCAGGACACTAAGCCGCACTTTGAGATGCAGCAGCCGTCCCCTCCCATTCCGCCTGTTCATCCCGATGTCCAGCTGAAAAGCCTGCCTTTTTACGATGTGCTTGATGTGCTCATCAAACCTACAAGCCTAGGTAAGTGTTCTGTAGTTCTGCGTAGTGCGTAAATTGTAAAAGTGTCACCTAAAGCAACAGCTAAATCCAACCTTGATCAAGTGCTTTTTGCAGATGGTAAAAGGTAAAAACTTCCTTCTTATCTTTGTGCTCCTATCCTTATCTCCACTCAGTATTGTCAAGCCTCAATGCAGGAAGCAATGTTCTCTCCTACAAATATAAAATTGCATATAAACATGGATTTCTTTTGGATATTAGAGGAATTACCTTAGGTTCAAGACCTCCAGACGAATGTATGAGTGGTGTAAATGATCGCACTTGTCAGGGCTCTTGAAGTGGATTGTCAGGTTTGCTAGTAGGTTGCTTCAGGGTCAGGAAAATAAAAATCCCCTGGTTTGCTGGTTTACATCTGTCTCACTGCAGCACCTGTTCAGATCTTGGTGTGTTGCATGAAAATACATGTTCTGACTGTACAGCAAATATTCGGCTTTTTTTACACCCGTTTTAGCAACTGATTCTCAGCCCATCTCTTTTTACTTTTAAATCAGTACAGTATGACAGAGTAGATCTTTGTGCGTTCCAAATAGTTTAAAATCTTGTTGAGTTTTCTCAATATGCTCCAAAGCAAGAGGCATTTGAATAATTTGAAAATAGGTGGTTTTCTGTCTTGAATTTCAATCTGCCTTGCCTTGTGTATAGGGTAGGAAATGTTCCATAATAATTTAGTAATACCAACTGATTGTAAATAATAGCTTGCTGCTCAGCAGTGTGAAAAGCGCTTCCATTTAAGACTTCAGCATAACTATTGTCTTCAGTTGGCAGACGCTGAAGAAAATTCCTTTCAGCAAGTTGCATGTACAATCTACTTAGATATCACGATCTGGTTTGCAGTAACCCAACCCACGTAAAACAGTTTTTGTTCACAAATGATTCAGCATGAAGTGGTATCCTCCTCTTATTTAATTTTTATATGTTCTGATTCATTAAGAGCTTTTGAATAGGCCCCTCTAAGACTTTTTCCTGGGTAACTATGGCTCCAGCCAAGTGCTAACCTTTGTTTAGCACCATATAATAATGTTTTTGAGTGGTCTCTAGAAGAGAATCTAATTCAGATTGTAGAAGTACATATTTCAACTAAGTATTGTTTTCTGAGACCAAAATTTGAATGAAATTTCCTTAATTGCTGTACTACTGCATCAGAGGTGGTGGTGTTAGTTGCTGTTTTCTGTGCACACAGTTGAAGATCTGATGCACACGCTTTGAGCTGGAGTGTAAAGTCAGAAAGATGTAAAGTGTGTGGGATCAATGGGGCCTATAGATAAAATGGAGATTCTTGAAATTAAATAGCACAAGCAGGCATCAGAGCCATTTTGCTAACTGTTATTCAAATAAATCTTTGTCCTGGTGTAGATATAGCTTTTTTTTCTCAGTAGAAATGCTTTCATGTTTGTCAGCTCTTTGCACCCTCTAAAACAGCTTAGTTTCTTAGGCAAAAGTAGTGTTTTCAAGGCTGGGACTTGTATTTCAAGAAAGGCATCTGCTGATAGGTGTTCTCCAGCATCTGCAGGAGCAATCATGGCTTGAAATGCTTGTTGTCACTTCTGTTTATGTATTGTGACACCCTGTTTGATGAGACTGAAGCCAAAAAAAAAAAGCATCAATGCGATAGCTGCTTTGGGATCTGACAGCTCTGAAGTTAATGCTGTCTCTGCATTTTAAGAGAGAATCTGATGGTGCACTGGTGTCCTGTCTAAATGCTGCTTTTCAAAATGAAAACAAGTAAATAGTTCAATTGAACTGTTTCAGATGGAAAAAAAATTAAGCAGTGTGTGTTCTGCACAGAATTTCCTGTATAATTAGCTTTTCTGGTCAGTGAAATGGCAGTAATATTTTGAAGAGTTTTCCTGACAGCCGGTGGCTGTTTCTGTGCTGCTGTTCCTGAAAGGAAGATGCTTCCTTGGGACAGTCACTGAGCTGTAGTTAGTGAATTCTTCTCTTCCCCTTGAAAACCATGGGCTCTTCAGTTCATGTTGTTCAGTCTTTGAGAGGAAAACCTGGTTCTCTTTGGACCTTGGAAGGAGGATGAGGATGCTCTGAACTGAGCACTTGCCTTCAACCTCCCAAACCTGAATTATGCCCTTTCAAGAACTCAGGCTTGTGCCTGAGGAAGAGTGAGGAAGTGGGATGGGAAGAGGACCCTCTGTGTAAGCAGTGTGTACTTAAAAAAATATCAGCATTAGCCAAAAAAGTCACTGTAACGGACTCATGAGCAAATTTTAAGAAGATACTTCCTTTATATAATATTTTTAGATGGTGAGTTGTGTATGGTTCTAGTTAATGGACTTGGAGGATTGAGAAGGACAAGCTTATTCCTATTTTGAGAATTAAAGATTTAGATAGCAGATAGGCAGAATAAGTCACAGATAGAAATATAGTCTGCATTACTATGACACTTCAAAAAGATTCAAATTGTTTTATACTAATATGATAATGTAAGAAGGGATGTAGATGTGGATTTTTGCTTTAGCTCTTCAGTAAGAACATTTGTATGGCCTTTTAAAAACATACTATTCTTGAAGGGCAAGGTGCTCTGTGCTGTGCATCCAAGTACAGAGTAGAGCTTGGCTGAGAAAAGTGGTGCACCTGCAGGTAGATCTTCTTTCATGTTGCTGCCCTTTTGTGTGTTTTTAAATAAAGGCAAACACTTTTCTTAACAATTGTCTCACTGGTTGGATAGTTTAAACTATTGAATGAGTCCAACCTGGTCTCACTTCAGATTAAGCTTTCTAATTTCTTCACATCCAGAAGTAGAGAAAGAATGGATATAAACTGTGAGTGCTTACTATGAGAACATTACTGCTTTCTATCATTAACTGCCAAGTAGGATTCTGATATTAAAGGTGACTTTTTACTCAATTTTTCTCCATGTGCTAGTAAAGGATATTCCCATATAGGGAGTGCAGATGATCTCTAGCTCTCAGGGTTGTTCATTCCCTCCCTTCCCAAAGGCAGAGTTACCTATAGCTGTTCTTGAATTAAATAATTTCCAGCTGTCCACTAATAACTCTCATGCACGTTCTCCTCTTGCTGTCTTAAAATAGTTGTCAACATCTTGGCTCTTAGGTTGTTTCTCCCTCTCAGGTGTCCAGTGTCACATTTTTTTCTTGCGTCCTTCCGATGAAGTGTGAGAATTCTGGGAAGCTCCAGCTTATCCTTGCTTTCTCCAAGGATTCCAGCAGCTTGCCAAGCTGCTTAGTATCCAAGCGTAATGTGATATGAAGCCATCTGAACATACTTGGATGGATGATTTGTACCACTGCTTTCCTGTTGACAGTTACAGGTGGTGTGACAACAAGTTGATTATGTTCATAAATGACGTTGGTCTTATTCCAGGAAATCTTGGTTATGAATCCTGTGTTAATCAATGATTTCAACCTCTGTGGTTAAACTTCTCTCTTTCTCTCTTTTTCAGTACAGAGCAGTATTCAGAGGTTCCAAGAGAAGTTTTTTATCTTTGCTTTAACACCTCAGCAGGTCAGAGAAATCTGTATTTCCAGGTAAGTGGGAAGAGTGACACACTAAAGTAGATTTAAAAAAAAAAAATCCTGAAACTGCAGAAGGAGATGGTGGGTTTTCTGCTTGTGAATATTAGTTTGTTTTGCGCATGTGTATGTGCATCCCATAAGCTTGCAGGTGTGGAGGTGTAATCCTCACAGCAGTTTTATTCAGTAACAGCCTCTCTTCATGTGGAACTACTCAGCCCAAAACTATATGCAGTTGGGGGCAATGCTGCACCACTAGGGAGCTGAAAATTACTCCGTTTTAAATAATTTTGGCTATTGAAGAGGTGTTAAAGCTTTTCTTCCCTGTGTGTTTCCTAGCTGGGGATGTGGAAGGCTGCCTTTATCTCTTCTCCCAGGATTCAAGTTGTCATAAGAGCTATAGTGCGAGCCAAAAGAATTCATGGGGTTTAGTTCTTAGGCAGCATCATGCTTTGTCTCTATAAATTCTTGGTAACCTTAAAGCTGTGCTTAACTTGCAGCAGCTAAAATGGTAGAAGCTTTGCCTGTAAGACTTGTTCATAGCTTTATCTTAATTAAAAGAGGAGATAAGGTGATGGGGAGTTTGGTGATGTTGGGCCGGATCTGCCAAGTCTTTCTATGTATGACTGGAATATGAGAATTGCTGTCTAAGTGGGTATTTCTCTTTTCTTTGTCACAGGGACTTCTTGCCAGGAGGCAGGAGAGATTACACAGTCCAAGTTCAACTGAGGTATCTTCTTTCAATGTTCCCTTAAAAATTGGCTAATGTGATTAAAGACTTCATGTATGTGAATCATTTTGAGTGTCCTGCCACTTGAAAATGACACTTTTTCTCTCTGGGGCTCTAGGTTATGCCTAGCAGAGACGAGCTGCCCTCAAGAAGATAATTACCCTAATAGTTTGTGTATTAAAGTAAATGGGAAGCTGTTTCCATTGCCGGTAAGCTTGCTTGTTTGTACTTGGTTATTTGTCTTTTAGCTCTTTTTTTTTAATATAGTATTAACCTGTCAGCAATTTCTGTTGCTGATTCCTTTAGCTCTTGTTACTAGATGTGATTTGTGCCTTTGCCATGCAAGTTTCCCATTACTAATATTAATTATCTTACAATTAAGACTTGCAGTAATTGTGTTTCAGCTACTCGCAGCAAAGCTGATATGTTGCGGTTAGGAAATAACAATGTCAAAACACAACAGTGTCTTGTGGGAGGTTCTCCTCGTAGATCTTCAAATTGAGTTGATTTGATGTGATTGACAGTTGTCCTTGCTGTTTGGGCTATCTGGGTTCGTGTGTTGACTTGAGACCTTGTTACAAAGAAATAGCATTGCCATTTGTGAATACTGTTTGTGTGCTGCCCTGTATCTGCATTCCGGTGTATTATGTTGTAAAAGTTAGTACTTAGGGCCAATCCAAAGTCTGATGTAGATGAAGAAGAAAGTTTCATTTAAAACAAAAGAAAAAACCCAGCCCAACAGGAACTCAACCTTGAAACAGGTTCTGCCGCCCTAGGACAAAGACACTTTTGCAAGCTGTTCTGGAAGTTATAGAAGATGGAAGATGATAGATGGAAGCACAGGTTTTTTTCACCAGTATTGCTGGAAAATACAGGCTGGGAGAGGAGATAGGGAACATTCTGGTAATTAGGTTTCCCTTCTCAGCCATGTGGGATTTTTTTCTTCTTTCTGCACCACTGAGACTCTTCTTTCTTCTTTCCTTAAATTGCTGTCTCCTTCTTCCCCTTCTTTTACCATTGCATCACTGTCTCTTTTCAGTGTATAAGTGTGTCCTGTATATAACAAAAGAGGATTCTTTAATCTGTTCAGCAGAAACAAGCAGGTGAATAAATGACTTGTCTTGGAAATCCCCTCTCAGGTGTGAGCTGAATGACAGATACCATTTCAGCCTGGCTGCTGCTGGAGATGCTTTCTTTTTCCATTTCCTTTTGCCTCAGGAAAAGTTTGCATCCCTTTGGTGGCTCCTCTTCTTTTGCAGGAATCAGTGGCCTCAGAAGCAAATATCTGTTGTTGAATTCCTTTTGCCAACTTGAAAAATCCTGAGACAGGCACCGTTCTGGCTTTCCCTGGTAGAGCAGCTGCTGCCTCTGTAAATGTCTGAATTATGCTGTTAGTCTCAGTTATCCTGTTACTCTCAAAGTTGCCTCCTTAGTTGCAGAGCTTAACCAGAAACTTCAGGAAATGCTGCCAGTGTCGAGACTGCTGCAGCTTGTGCCAACCTCCTACTGTGGTGCTTCCTTGTACTCCAACAGCTCTCTCTGTCCATATCTTGTAGCACTTGTTCTTATTCAAGTGCAGAGCCTTGAATGCTGCTTTCTTGGCCAGTGTCACAGGTATTGTGTGAAATGCACTGCAGCAGTTCCTTCTCCTTAGTTCTCTTAGGGCAAATGTGGGTGAAACACAAGCCAAAAGTCAAACAAAATGTTTGTTTTTCAGGGAGCCTCAGTAGACCACAGTTGGCTCTTTCCTTAGAGGCCTCCGTCTGCCAAGGCAGGCTGGAAATGGTCCCAGGGAAGAGCAGTCAGGTTTCCTTTTGATAACTTTTTCCACCTGCTTTGACTAATGAAGTTCTTGTAAGAAGCAGAGAAGACGAATTTTGGGGTGCTAACTACTAGACCAGGCACGTAACCCAGCACGCTCTGTTGGTTGTGATGGGCAAACTACAGGACCAGGACACACTTTCCTGGAATCTCATGCCAGAAGGGGAGGATTTTAATGTGTTCTAGCAACACAAGATTGAATCTGACCTCAAGGTGATTGCTTTGCAGAAGATCTTGTGATCCTCCAGAAAAGCTCATTAAGAGAAACTGTGATAGAGGAAGGCCCATCCCACTGCAGCAAAAAATGATTTGAGATTGATATTCCATAAATTGCTGTGGCTGTCGTGTCTGGTTAACAAAAGGGCAAATCATTCTTTTCAGCATGAGATTTGTCGGCAGTGCCTGCACATCTGTTGTCTCCTTGCTCTATAATAAAGCCCATATGGGGCGATTCCTGCTGGGAACGATTCTCATCTGGGGCAAGAGGTTTTTAGATAAGTTCTTCAGCAGTTGCTGTCCTCCACTTTGGTTTGGTGGATCTTGCAGTGGAAGCCACAAGTCCTTGTTCTGTCACCATAAGCAGCAACCTTGTCTGAAGTTAATAAAAGTCAATAATGAGGCACAGCCAGGAACCAGAAGAGCTCTTTTCCAAACTCCTTTTGTTTACCTGTCATGGTAACATGTTCTACATACTCTATGAGAAAAGTGCTGATGAAATGATGTATATCAGTGATTGTCTGTTACTTTTGTTTTTTTATTATTTTCTGAGTTATTTCCAGTAGTTCTTTTTCAGAGTGTTAGATTATCCATGTATGGCTTTTATTCTGTGAGTAAAACAACATACTTGTCCAAATCTGAAGTTCTTCACAAAAGACTAGGGAAAGTTGAGCAAACAGTACCCAGTTTATTTTGTTTCTGTCAACAGCAGAAAAACAAAAGCCTTATAGCTGTTAAATACACCCACTATTCCAAGTGCAGCTTTCTTTTCAGGGAGCTGGTCAAAGTACAGATGGCTGCTGGATGAAGTTGATACAGAATCAGAGCAGAATCCTTATAGTAGCCTCTTTCCTCTTAAGCTAGTCCTTAGGCTCTGAAGTTCAAGCAGTGACGATGTCTAGAGGAGATGCAGAGCTCCTGGTGTGAGACTGGACTTTGGTTCTTAGAACAAACTGCTGAGTTCAACCCTTGGTGACTTGTGTTTGCCTGTCGTGAGGTTGTCCTTGTGGGACCCTGATGTCTGAGGAGTGTGGAGTGCAGGGGGGACAAAGCATCAGCTTTTTGTCTGGCAGTAAACTTACCTGGACTGAAAGTGTTTTTCCATCATTTTAGTGTTTCTGTAAAATCAGTTTAAAACCCCCAACTGCCATGACCTTGATTCCCAGTTTGGGACTGTCAAAGACTGATTGAAGGAGATGTTGACCTCAGTATCCTTACTGGACCCTAGAGACTTCCCTGTTTTCCCCAGCCCTGCCTAAAGGCAGCAGGGCTGTTCCAGCAGGTTCCAGAGCTCAGTGGGAAGAGCTGGTAACATTTTTCCCTGTACGTTCTTCCCATAGGGATATGCTCCGCCACCGAAAAACGGGATTGAACAGAAGCGACCTGGGCGTCCCTTGAACATAACATCCCTAGTGAGGCTGTCGTCTGCGGTGCCAAACCAGATTTCCATTTCCTGGGCTTCTGAAATTGGAAAGGTAAGCAGAGTGGTTGGGAATATAGAACCGAAGAGGGAATAACCTCAGAACATTCCCATTCTCCCCACTTCCTGATGTTGCTAGCAGTGTGTCTGCTAATAAGTTTTTATTGATATGTGGATGAGATTATTATGAATTCCAGGAAAGGAAGTAAGTTCTAGAAACGTGATCATTTGTGAAACATACAGAAAACTTCCCTGCAGTCCTCGCATGGAAGAGGAGTGTAGGTTCCCAGGCTCCTTTTAAGTACAAGAGCTTTATAAGTAGCTTTGCCATTGGGAATTTCCTGAAATATCTAAGTATGGACTGTGTGTGTTAGATCCCAAAGTATTTCGGGGGAATAAATGGTATCAAACGGTTCAGGCATGACAAAAGTAACAAAAAGGAGAGCAACAGAGAGTGGTAAAAGTAATATTTATGTAGCCATACGGTCAAAGGCAAATTCCCAACATCTGTTGGAACAGGCTTTTTAAGAGTAACAGTTGTGCTGAGGCTGTGGGAGTGTGGGTCTAAACGTGTATCTCTAGGTTTTCCTATTTTCTAATCTGATGATAGTAAAATCCTTTACAAAACCAAATGTAGCTTCATAAGAGCTGTTAAATAGGTATTTCCATCTTCACTCTTTTGGAGAAAAGGGGAAAAAAAAAAAAAAAACCTCTCCCTCAGGCCAAATGGCCTGAGTTCATTAAAACTATGCTTATAAAAATGAAAACCCAGGTGAAACTTACAGTTGAGAAAGCTCTTAACTGTTTTTAAGTGGCAGAATAGCTGCCTAGAGGCTCTTCCCCAGTGGCTTAATGAGAAGGACTTGAGAGTATTTTATTTTTCCTTAAGTTTAAGTAGTAGTTTCTTGTAACTGTTGCTAAATAATGGCTTGCAGAGACTGAAGATATGGCTATTTTTGTAGGTTCTTCTGGGATCAATTATCAAAAGAGTCTTGGTTTGTTTTTTTTTTAAGAAGTAAAAGGAAAGTTGTATGAATTGGGCACGTGTCTCTAATTGAAACTTCAGCATGAGGTTTGGAGGGCAACGAAGATGATTAACGGACTGGAGCATCTCGTACGAGGAGAGACTGCGTGAGCTGGGCCTGTTCAGCTTAGAGAAGAGGAGACTAAGAGGGGACCTTATTAAC
>JAUBOD010000963.1:1753486-1765346 GCA_032353885.1 Nothura maculosa
CAAAAGAGTCTTTTTTTTTTTTTTTAAGAAGTAAAAGGAAAGTTGTATGAATTGGGCACGTGTCTCTAATTGAAACTTCAGCATGAGGTTTATATATAAAAATACAGCTATATGAACAGGCTGAAGCTTTAAGAAAAAAGAGAGGAGAAAGTTGATATTCCAAAAGGGAATGAAGAGCAGTGCTGATGGCAAAGATTCTCTAAAACAGAGAGGAGAAATGTTAAGATTTAAGAGATTGACCATCTTAATAACAAGGCATGACAGTCTTGAAATGACTGCAGGAAGTACAGATTTGGCTTTTTCCTGCTGTCCTTTGACTCCTCTACATCCACCTAAATACCTTTCTGTGCCAGCAAATAAATGGGTAGTTGCCCTACAAATTACTGCTGTCATGGAACTGAAAGTAACTGGTTAATAACATTGAAGAGAGTGTGAACATGGCACAAAGGAAGCTGGCAAGTGGCATAAACTGGGGAGCAGCCCTAAGTGCTAAGGAATACACCTCTCATCTTAGGCTGGCTTTACTCTATCTGAGCATGGTGTAAAAGTGGAGGGCAAACTGAGCTTAGTGCAAAAGTATAGGGCAAATTCCAGGAAGGCCCCAGTACAAAGGAACTGGTGCAGATTTGCACCATGGGAAGGTGCTGAGCTTGCACCTGCAAAAGCTCATCTGTTCTTTAGAACAGAAGGTTGCCTTTGAGTTCTCCTATATCAGAACAGTACTGACCAAAAAGAAGGGTATGAGACAAACACTAGGTTTTTGAAAGCCTCCAACTGAAGAAGGAGGACTTCTGAAGTTTCCAAGTTCAAGAAGTTTCCGAGTTCTTGAAAACTTTTGTTTTCAAGAAAAGCTCAAATTGTCCCTCAGGTTATAACTGGAGCAAGGCAGTAACTGGACATGGCTAGCAGAAGAATTTTGGCAGAGTATAGGATTCTGCTGAGCTGTTGCTGTGATGGAAGTGTTGTATTAACTTTCTTTAAATTGTTTTTTTTTTGTAGAATTACTCTATGTCTGTATATCTCGTTCGTCAGCTTACCTCAGCTATGCTTCTGCAGAGGTTAAAAATGAAAGGTATCAGAAACCCTGACCATTCCAGAGCACTAAGTAAGTCTAATGCGTTTTTCTATTTATGTTCTTGAGGGTGGTTAGAACTGGTAACACTCAGACTCGCAGCAGTTTGGGCATCAGATTGCAGAGTCAGGGAGCAGATGGGAATTTCTCCTTCTCTGAGCTGTCCTGCAGAGAATCACTGTATGTCCTTGCACGAGCAGGCACCCCTAGAGACCCCACCGAGGTGTTCCTGCAGGAACGTAGGGAGCACAATTTGCTGTGGAGGGCTGTATGATACAAAGATCTCTTAAATAGCTGTGTTTTCTTCACCTGTATGTGATGCTGCTGGTCCTATCTTTATACTTCACTCATTAATAACTACTTTTATTCATCTCTTTGTATGTTGCATTGAGTCTGCTTTACTAACTGTTGTGGCTCTTGGTGCATTTGCTGCACGTCATAATAGTCCTGTTACTTGCTTGTTGCTTGCCTTAACCTCTGTTCATTCACTGTTTCCTAGGTGCTTAACGTTTTAGGTACCTGGGAACAAAAGCTTGTAAACTGGAGAGTTGAGAATAGCATTTTAAATGATGGAGCTGTCTGTGTAACTAACTGTGCGTATTAAAATTTATTTCAATAGTTAAAGAAAAACTAACTGCTGACCCTGATAGTGAGATTGCCACCACCAGCCTGCGGGTATCCCTGATGTGTCCTGTAAGTACGTCTTCCTTTTCAGTGCAAACTGAGCTGATTTCAAAAGGCCCTGCTTTTCCAGCTGTTAAATGGCTTTTGCTTATAGACTGCTGCTTAAATACACCATGTGGGTAGAAGGAGCCTTATACGAGCACCTGATTGTGTTCAGGTGATGTGATGTGAAATCATAGGTCAACCAACTCTTATTTAGAACCATAAATTCCTGAACTTTTAGTACAATCAGATTCAAGTTGTTTACACATGTATTGGGATTTTTATAGTGAGTATTGAGACTGTTTGGGACAGGATGGTGGAAGGGCACAGTGGGTAATAAAACTGTTACATTGCCAACTACTGTAAAAAAAATAAAAATAAAATAAACTGATCAGTTGGTAAAAATTAAAAGTTGCTTTGATTTCTCTTCCTGAGTATGTCTGGTTTCATGACTAGCCATCAAGGCCAAGTTACTTTTTTGCTGTTCTGACTCTTGTAATGTATCTTCTACAGCTGGGGAAAATGAGACTGACAATCCCGTGCCGGGCTGTTACTTGCACACACCTGCAGTGTTTTGATGCTGCTCTTTATCTTCAAATGAATGAAAAGAAGCCTACTTGGATTTGTCCAGTCTGTGACAAAAAGGCAGCTTATGAGAGCCTAATACTAGATGGGTAAGAGAATGGGTTGGGTCTGCAGACTAATTTTTTTGTGAAGTTTTTCCATAATGTGCTTGATACTGTGAAGACTTGAGATTTGACCATTTCTAACATAGTTTCCTTCTATAAATCTATTAAGTCTGGGAGGAATTGTTAGAATCCTTTAGTTACTATTGCTGCGTAACAAAGTGGATAAACTCACTCTTAATGGCATATTAAGGTTTTTTTGATATATAGCCTGTCTCCTTTGGAGAAATCCAAATCTGATATGTAGGGGGTGTGGTGGTCTCCGTTTCACACACATTATCACTGTGAAGCTTTTGGACATGATCTTTAAATCATAAATCATATCAGGCTGATGTAAAAGATAATGACTCAAATTATGTAAGGAAGTCTGAATTTGCAGTAACGATTGAGCTGGGTCGATGTAGACTGTGATCCTCTTTAGATTTCTGCCCATGGACTTCTGCAAAGACTAACTGGAGTTCTTCAGGTGAGGTGAACTAGGAGAGCATGTGCTGTGGGTTCAGGGTTCCTCATTAGCTTTGCAGCTCTTGGCTTGTCAGTTAGCAAAAGACTGTAATCAAAATCAAAGCAACTTTTATTTTGCAGGCTTTTTATGGAAATCTTAAATGACTGTTCAGATGTGGATGAGATTAAATTCCAAGAAGATGGATCCTGGTGTCCTATGAGGCCTAAGAAAGAAGCTGTGAAAGTCTCCAGTCCACAGTGCACCAAAATAGAGAGTAGGTGAAGCTGGATTGTCAGTCCACAAAAAGGCTTCATGTCTTAGAGCCTTCATAGCCGGGATACTGGGTGTGGGTCCTGTTCTGTGGGGCTGTGTACGTGTGCTGAGTTTAGGTCCTAGCTGTATAAGCATTTCCTTTTTTATAATAATGCTTCAGAAAATAAAAGCTTCTTAAAAGTTCTTTAAATGGATAGTGAAGATGAAAGCTTGTGCTCACTGTCCTTAATGTGACACAGTGCTAATAGTAGAACTATTCCTGGACCTGACATCCTCTGTAGTGGCTGGGAAGACTGGCTAAAACAGCAGCTTCTAGAGAGGGGCCAGTGGAGGGCAACAAAGATGATAGACTGGAGCATCTCTTGTATGAGGAAAGACTGAGCGAGCGGGGCCTGTTTAGGCTGGAGAAGAGAAGGTTGAGAGGGGATCTGAGCAACATGTACAAATACCTGAGGGGAAAATGTAGGGAGGAAGGGGCCAAACTCTTCAGTGGTGGCCAGTGCCAGGACCAGGGGCAGTGGGTGCCAGTTGCAGCGCAGGCAGCTCCATGTGGCCGTGAGGAAGAACTTGTTTGGTGGGAGGTGCCCGAGCCCTGGCCCAGGCTGCCCAGGGAGGCTGCGGAGGCTCCTGCTCTGCAGAGCTCCCAAAGGCGCCTGGATGTGAGCGGGTGCCCCGAGCTCTGGGTGTCCCTATGGAGCAGGGGCTGCACTGGATGGATGATTTCTAGAGGTCCCTTCAAACCTCAGCTGTTCTGTAATTCTTTGATTTGACATGTTTTTCTGTTTTGAATTGAAACTGCTCCTGTTTCAGCCTTTGAGCAATACTGACATTTTGCTTTCTTGTTTAGGCTCCAGTGTTGTTAGCAAACCATGTGCTGTGACGGTGGCCAGTGAAGTAAACAAGAAGAAAGTTGATGTTATTGACTTGACAATAGAAAGCTCTTCCGACGAAGAGGAAGATCCTCCTGCCAAAAGGAAGTGCATATTTATGTCTGAAACACAAGGAAGCCCAACCAAAGGGTTTGTCAATTTTCAAGTTGTTATTCTGTGGTGTCTCAGATAAAATGACAAACTCGCAGACTCTTTGAGATCCAGCTCTGTCCTTCCAGAGAAGTGACACTTGAGGTCCTTTCTAGAAGGTTGTATTGCATCCAGAACCTTTGTACAGGCAAAACATTAAATAGTTTTGCATCTCACAAAAGGCTTGCACTGACTTGCTGTGTTCGCAGGAATGTTTTCCCTAGAAAAGGAAGCAGTTTGACTGTCAGCTCTCCTAGAAAGCTGGCTGACCCTAGTGCAGAAGCCTTAGGCATTCTTGCTAAGCTAATGTCTTAAAGGCTTTTCCATGGTCTGTAATAGCCCTTATCTGCCCTGGCTGCCAGGAACTGGGCTCTATTGCATGTTTCATCCATCCTGTCAGCCTTGGAAGGGAGACACACAGCTCTGTTGAGTTGAGATGCAAGTTTATCTCCCTGTGAACTTTGGAGTAATCTGTGGTAATTGGTTGTGGTTGAGTCCTGTGCCTTTGGCTATAGCAAACCACCTCCCAGACCCTCTAAACTCCATCTTTGTGACTTAGTCTGGACTCTAGGACTGACTAGAGGCCAAATTGTTTCTTTACTGCTCTGCTTCTGCTGTCCCAATTCTGTCCAGTGTGGCTGCAGTTGCGGCTTGTGGCTTCCTGTCAAGTTGCTGTCATCTCACAGGCTGTAAGGGACCTGCATGTGAGGGATGTGTCTGTTCCTCAGAAAAGTGACTTGTGTCTTTAATAATAACAAACTTTCTGTTTCATCTTCTCTTTTGGCAAGCAAATAGTTGGGTCTTCAGCAGTTTCAGCAGTGACACTTGAAATGCTATTGCTTGTTGTAAGGGCTGTAGATGAGTCCTACAAGAGGCCTCATTTTTAAAAGACAAAATAGCTGCAAATACCACACTGGTTAATGAAGTTTCAGAAGGCACCAAGACTTCCTTCCATAACACTGCTCAAGTTTGAGATGACTGTGACTGTAACTGTAAAAGGACTGTTCTCTTGAATATCTGTGACTGATGTATTTTTTCTTCCTTTGAGTATGAAAATGCCATTTTCATACCTCAAATGTAAGACTAAGCCAGGCCTTGGGCATTCAGCTCCTGTCAGTGTTGCCTGAGTACTAGTATTTACAGAGTTATGGGTGTCCTCCTGCAGGGAGAAGTGCTTGAGAAGGGAGCGTCCCAAATGCAGCTTCTGAAATCAGAAGTAGCCAAATGTAGCAGTGCAGCAGTCTGGGAAGGAAGGAGTGACACCCCCACTGCTGGTGGACATAGGGATGTGGAATGGGTGGGAGTGGTTATCCTTAGTGTTTCCACGGGTTTTCCTCAGGCTGCTCTCCCAGAGAGCTGCTCTTCAGCCTGGGCTCAGGCTGTAAGTAGAGATGGGCTTGATATTCAGCTCTGTGCTAACACCTTTTGTGTGACAGGACAGTGCTGAGGAGCAGGTTTGTGGAGAACTTGAACCAGGTGACCTCCCCTTGTCTCTGGCTACGGGTGTACTCTGGTTTAATGCCACCTTGCTCTTATGTCATAGCAGCTGTTGAGAGCCAAGATATGGTTATGTTATAATTGAAGACTGTTATCAAAGAGAAGATGAGTGGAGTGAGCAGCCACACTCTAGTTGTGCCATAACGCGGTGACGTTGTGAATGAGAGTGCACAGTGGTGCCTAATTTCTGTTCTGTGTCTAACAGCCAGGTTGTTTTTGATTTTTCATGCTGTTTAAAACAGGGTTCTCATGTATCAGCCATCTACTGTAAGAGTGCCCAGCGTGACAACGGTTGATGCTGCTGCTATTCCTCCTTCATTAACAGACTACCCAGTACCATTCCATCATCCACCAATATCCAGTATTTCATCGGACTTGCCAGGTAAGCGGTGCCTGTGTTTAATGCATATTCTGTGACAGCATTATTAACTTGGGGGGTGGGTAGAAGTTGAAGAGTTGGGTAACTCTTTTACTGGAACAAGACGATACGAAGTACTGGCCTAAAGCAATGTCAAGACAAGTCTAGAGAAGGCGGGTTATGTGACTGCCTTTCCAGTCTCAGAGTTTGCTCTTCAAAACTGTGGTGTCAAAAGCCCTGCCTCTGGCCTCTACCCTCAAATTGGCATTTTGGAGTGGCAGCCAGAAATGCTTCTCGCTGTATTCAGTTAGACTTTATATGAGCATGTGTTTGTTACATGTCATAAACCTGAGGGAGAGTAGCTGCTTATTTTTGCTATAGAACTGGCACCAACTCTTCCAGGCCCTACGTGTAGAGAAATTCTGCTAGCTGATTCTAGTGGTGATCTCTGTCTAGACTGTATGAAAAAGCTTAAGGTGAGCTACAATATGTAAGCTGACCTCTATTGACTTTCTTTACCTAGACATACCCTAAATGCCTATGATGTATTCTTCAACACTGCTGCTAAATATCAGACAAAAGGTGGGGATACTGATTATTTTCTCTCCTGGCTCCTTCAAAAGAATTTTGTAGATAGGGACTCCAGGGGTTTCCACTGGCTTTAATGAGCCCAGAGCCTAGGAAATGGTGACTTGACAGCAGGTGTCAATCTGGACCTTGTGTAGTTCCCTTCTGCTCTTCCATTGCCTCTCTCCTCAGCAACACCCCTGGCTTCTCTCCTCATCCTTCAGCATCAGTTTGGCTTATGAGATGGTTTTATTCCTTTTGTTTTTCTGCTTTCTTTGGTTCCCTGTCTGTTCCCTCCCTCCACTTTCTTCTTGTCAGGAAACCCATTGCCTCCCTAAATTGGACAGCAGAGTAAGGTGAGGGCCCTAGGACCATTTTGTTCATCTGTTATCTAAAGTTCTAAAATGTTTTGGAGGCCAAGAAGCAGCAAATGTTGTAAAAGCAGGTGAAATGAAAATCTCCCTTAAATCTCCTCATACAAGGGAGGAGATGCTGCTGTCCAGATTTGACAGTGAGGGGAGAGGGAGTAGTTTCATTTCTCTGGTGACATGGCAAACAAGGCCAAGATTTAGAAACAAAAGCCATGATTTCTCAATGTCTTCATATCTTTAAGCATCATGCCTTAAACACTTGCACATGAACGGTGTATAATTTGGACGCTAGTTGTCACTGCTCTTGGAGGATATACCTTGACCTACTTGTAGTTTCCTCTTCTTCATTCCTTTTATTTGTCTAGACACAAAACGGGGATGATATTAGATATATTTCCTTATTGGCTACCCATGGGTGGAGGAAGAGACCTGCTGCTTGTTTTTGGACTTGTGCATGTTGTGACTTTACTTCATTCCAGCATCTTTAATGTGATGACACTCTTCATGTCCCAGTTTGGCCAAGTCAGGTACAATATGCAGTGAAACTTGCATTATGAACCAACAGCTCCAACTGGCAACCTCCATCTAAGCAACCATACCGAACCACCCGCAATATCCAGTGAATAATACTACATCATTATATCATTTTCATTCTAAAAAGAGCCACTTGTGCTAGATAACTCTTGCTGCTGCCTGAAGTAGTCCTTGAGAGTGGTGTGACAGTGGTGTACTTCATGTAGAAACTGTGTAACAAATACAGAACCTATTCAACAACAGTTCCTTAAAACTGTCACCAGGAAGTGACTTGGCAGAAAGACACATCAATTTTCCTTCTTTTCTTTCTAGGTCTGGATTTTCTTTCGCTAATCCCAGTTGATTCACAGGTATGTTTCTGAACTGCAGTGGGGCTTAATTTTTAAATCTTATTTTCACAACATGCTGTCTTAAGTAACTATGAGGATGCTGTCATGATCCATATCATGTTTGCAGTCCACTTGGTGCAGAAAAAACATGTTTCCCAAAGTAGAGTTGGTAAGAGAGTTAAGGTAATAGAATAAGGACCTGATCAAGGTAAAGGGCATAAATAAACAAATCCAGGCACGAGATCTCTCTGGTGGCTTGTGTTACTAAAGCAGATCCTTGCATAGTACTGGCTTGGATGCAACCATTGGGATTGTTGTGCTCCTAATTTATGTCGTGTATTTAAAAGCTAGCCTTTAGATTATTTTGGCATTTCCGAAATCCAAAGTAATCTTTTCTGCAAGTTGCCTTTCCTGTACTGGAAATGCAAACTTCAAATTACAAAGTTAGGAAGAACAATTCCTGCTGTAATTAGATTCTCACAGAGAGACCTTCAAGAAAAGGAAGTATTGGCTCCGTAACTAAGATGAAGCTGACTCTCTCTTTCCTCTCTGGGTCTGTCACTAAAAAAAAAACCATAATGGGGCATTACAGTGGAGCTCACCTTCTGGTACCTTAAGGATGAGCTTTATCCTTTTTCTTTCCCCTTACTGCATCTTGCTCTGTGCCTGACCTTGATCTGTCCAAGTAGGAATGTCAGGAGTCTGTATGGAGACTTCAGGAGCAACTGTGGTGCCACAGAGTGCCTGTATTGGACAGTTCAGGCAGCTCAGGCTCAGTCCCAAACACATATGATTCCAAATACACATTCTAAGATAGGAATGCACAAGGTGAGAAGTCGGGGTGCATTGAACTACATGAACTTACATGTAGGGGAAGTCTTACAGTCAGAATCTGTTCTTCCCTGACACTTGGCAACCTCTTCTAGCTTCTAAATCCTTAGGGTATCTAGCTTTACTCTGGGAAGGCTTCCATTTTAGGAAGCATAAATTAATCCAGCTTGCAGCTCATTTATCACCACTAAAATGTTGAGAGGCTTGGATGCATCATTGGTGGCAGTGACACATGCTCTGCAAGTGGGGACTAGCTGCCACCGTGAAGCTACTGTGATCTCTGAGCTAGCAAAGAGCATCCTGTTACCTCTGGGATGAAAGGAGCCTGAAACATGTAACTGTCCTACAACAACACAAATGCTCTTCATTTATTTTGTAATGGTGATTATGTGGTCGTGCTGGTGTTCTCTTATGGGCCAGTAAATGCTCAAGCTAATCACCTATTAGAAGATGGGGAGAATGAGGAAGAAAGATTGTAACTGCCCTCTGTACTTGCTTACTTGGCCATTTGCAGCACTCGGGGTCCTGCCATGCATGTTCTGATGAGATTCTGCTGGTAACTTGTGCTTGTCGTAGGGAAGATGTATCTTCAGAGCATACATTTCCCTTGTGCAGTTAGTCTCTTCATTCTTCGTTGTTTGTTTCAAGCAGTACTGTCCTCCTATGTTTTTGGATAGTCTCACCTCAACCTTAACAAGCAGCACGCCTGGCAGCATCATCACCTCCACCAGTCACCACGAGAGCAGCACTCACGTTAGCTCCTCGAGCAGGGGCGAGACCGGAGTCATCACGAGCAGCAGCAGCAGCGCTCCTGACATCATCTCCCTGGACTGAAACACGGGCCAGGCGACGCCGGCGGGAAGGGCCAGGGCCGCCTGCGTTTCTGGAACTGCAGTGGCTGGGAAGTCATTCTGATATTTATTGCAAAGCTTTTGCCTCCTGGAAATTGGAGTAAATTCATCTACACTAAGAACAGAAGTGATTTGGATTTTTTTTTTATTTTGCTCGTTAACTAGCTGGTAGAGAAAAGGCCCCTTCAGAACCTGCTTTTACCCTTTGGGCTTGTTCTGGGGAAACTGACTTTCTGTTGCTGGATGCAGTCCAAAAGTGGTTTTTAATTTTGTTGTCAAAACAGCAATAATGTAAAAAAAGAGGAAAAACACCCACAAAACAGAACTTTTTTTTAATTAAAAGGCACTTAACTACTCTAGACCACCACCACCACCCACAGCCTGGACAAAGGTGCAGTAATGTATGCATTGGTGAGTTTCTCATATCTTCAACTGGGGCCTGTAATAAACTTCATTTAAGACAATGAAGGTTTGTGAGATAGCCATGACTTGTGTTTTATACTTCTCTGGCTCCCTCCTTCCTCCTGACCTGGAAGGCGTGGGAAGCCTCTGTAAATGCGTTGGTGGTTTTTTTGGTGGTTGTTGTGTTTTGTTTGTTTTCTTGGTTTCATGTTTGTCACAAATGCAACACTCTGCTAAGCAGACTTCACTTAATGGTCTTGGGGCTGGGAAGGGAACAAACTAACTATGCAAACCCTGCATTTTACAGACTGTCACTCCAGAACTGATGCTCCCTCCTCACCAACCCCCCTGCCCCCAAACCAGCCCCACCACTGAGCTACAGTTGATGCTCTGGCCTGACGCCTCTAAGAGGGGCTAGGAAAACAACTCCTTGGATAGTTGTAAAATCCTTGTTGGTTCTTACAGTAGCAGCCACCTGCAATCAGATGACAAAAGTGAATTGGGTGCTGCACAGGGCAGCTGTAACGAGACAAGGTCTCTCCTACTTCACCCAGTGCAGGTTTGTTTTCCAGGATGTTTTGCACATGCCCTAACTCCTGTCACTTCAGTAACTGCTCTGGCCTCTGGAATGCTGCAGTTTGTGCTGTAGTGGAGACTGTTGGGAAGACAAATAGGAACATACCCTTCCCACCAAACTACAGGTCTAAGGTTTAGCAGCATGTCCTGGATTACAGAGCCATCTAATCAGGGTGTTTCTAGTCAGACTGAAATAACTTCCTCTTCTTCAACTCCTGTGAAGCTGCTGCTTTGTTCAGTGCACACAGTGTTTTCCTGCACTGTGTGCAGCCTTTTCTAGGGATAATCTCTTCCCTGCTGTCTGGGAAGGGGTCACAGACCAGGAAAATCAAATCATTTCCATAGAGCTGGAATAACAGTATTGTTTATATATGTTGACATAGCAACTTTTTCAAGTGTTGTGTTTCTGTTGAGTAACTGTATTTAAAATTACTCTTTCCTAGTTACCAGCTTTCAGTTTTCTCCAATCTTGTGTTCCTTTTTTATTGCTTTAGTCTGAGATGTTGGTGCTTTTTTTGCCTTCTGTTACTGTTAAAATATTTGAGCTAAGTACATGGATAAGAAATATCAAAGCAGGATGTATTGTAAGTTTTGTCTGCCCTGTATTCCCATTCTGAACGCTGCACTACTCTTCCTCATGGCCTTTTTTTTATTTTGTATGATCCCTTCACACCAGTTTGCAATTCACAGATTGGTCTTAATATTGCACCTACCCCTTGTTCTCTTTCCCTCATTGTTATCTTTTTTCCTGTTAAAAGGAGCCAATTTTTAGCATGATTTATTTCTAATAAAGCCATGCTACTCCTGAGGTTTTCTGCCTGGTGGCCTGCAGCTGCTCAGTGCTTTCTGCATCACAGTTGTACAGTAGCTTGGACAATAAGAGTGCTGAGAGGTTCAAAAGCCATTCAAATAAAATGCTTAAAACTAGGCTCTGTTGCTGAAGATGCTCTTTGTGCTGCTCATGGAGGTGGGACACAGGCACCTGATGAACTGGCTGAAAGGATCTGTCTCATGTATAACTCCTCATGTGTTGCATGTGTAGATAGATTTATTTTTGGGCAGGTGCTCTAAAAGAGCCCTGTTATAAAATATAGACACACTGGCCAAATATTTAACTCACTTACCAGTAGCAGACTACAGGAGTTTACTTACCAAGCCTAAGCTATGGCTTCCCAGCTCTTAAGGGCACAACCCAGCTGCCTTTAGCCTTGCATCTTCCAGACTTCTGGCAGCAGTAGCAAAAAATAGTAGCAGCAGTAGCAAATAATGTTTATTAGTCTTAATGTAATCCATATGATACTGTAAATGATGTGCATCACATGCTTTGAATACTGCCTTGCAGCCCTGTCAGCCAAGTATTAAACCTTTCTGAAGATAACCCAG
>JAUBOD010000963.1:1873649-1883930 GCA_032353885.1 Nothura maculosa
TTTATTTTTTTCCTCCTTAAAATATTCCTTTTTCTTCTCCTTGATGCTATGTATCCAGCTTGAGGGAAGAGAGACATGCAGATGATGGTTGTATTCTCACTTTTCAACAGCGATGGTTCCCAGAGTGACAGCCCCATTTCCAATTCTTTCCCAAGCTCTTCCTAAATGCACAGGAGGGTTGAGATTGGAAGGGAGTTCTGAAGATGATCTGGTCCATCCCTCTTGCTTAAGCAGGGTCGTGTAGAGCATGTTGCAAGGGACCTGCACACACATCAGGACAGTGATCATGGTCATCTGCTCGGGGCTACCTGAGCACCAAATTTCCCCTCTTGCTGCTCCGAGCCCCATTCCCCCGCACTGAGCAACTGCAGCAACCGAGCTGTAAACCCCAGTGTAGGAATGCCATGAACCAGCATGGCTTGGAAAGCTTTTGGTTAATTAGTCCTGCTTAATGCTGCTGTAGTTTCTTGTGCGCTTGAATACGCCTTCTGCTTTTTGCTGTATTAATTACCTGCAACAACACTATTTTGCTTTACCAAAAAGATTAAACCAGCCCCTGTCCTGAAGGCATTTTGCTTTGAATCAGCGAGAAAGCATAGAGGGAAGCTTCAAAGGCAGTTTTGGTTGCTGGTTGGAAGCAAGTTGAAAGAGCAGAGCCTGTGCTGCCTGCTTTTATCTCTGGCTGAGCTCGGGGTGCATCCGCGGTGCCGCGAGCCTCATGGCCCTAACCCTGGGGCTGTTCCGCTCTGCAAGGAGAGGAAACCTCCCTCCAATTTCCCTTGCTAAGCCTAATGTGCTCCTGAAGCTCTTACTTCACCTGCTGATTTAGCTGAGGATCGAAAAAAGTCGTTGCTTTGTTCTTAGAGGAGATGTGGAATGTGATCCAAGGCTTGCATCCACTTGGGCCAGCATTGCATCTCCCCCCAGGTCTCGAGCTCAGCTTCTGCCCAGGCTCTTTGAGTGGGAGAAGGGAAGAGGTCTGTTCCCTCATTAAATGTCATTACTTAAAGCCAGCAGAGGCCCATCACAAGGAAGAGGACATTGGAAAATAGGGTTGCCCAGTGGTAGAAATGGCAGCTCTTTGTCCTTAAAACACGTCCGTGAAGCCATGGCATGTATCTGCTGGCGAGGTGGCCCTTTTCTCAACCCCGTCTTGTTGCGTGTGTTGCAGGAGCAGCACTGCCTTCGAGAGGAGCAAAACCGACGTGTTCCGAGTGAAAACCAACAATGTGGGACAAATAAAGAAAATAAGGTATCTGCATAGTGTTGTTCAGCAGCACTCCACGAGGTGCTAATGGGATGGCAGGCGGTGGAGGTTTCAGCGTGGTCCTGCTTTGCTCGTTATTTGCGAGCACGCTCCTGTCAAGGTGAAGTTAAGGGGTGGTAAAAGCTTGTTTACTGTCTAAGGTTTGAACCGAAGCGTGAAATCACCTATGGTATTGCTTATAACCACCCGCCTTCCCCGGCAGGAATTGTATTTCTGTCATAGGCAATCACGCAGAAAAGCAGTTAGGACTGTTTTTATGCCCTGTGGAGGGAAATGGGGTTGGCCGTTGCCTTTTGCTGAATTAGAGTAATATAAATGGTAATCATTATGTTTAATCACCTCCCGATTGACCTGTATAAGATAAAAATTGCTAAGTGATACAGAGAAAGTTGGGAAAATGGTGAGAGGTGGATGAAGGAGAATAAGAATCTTCCAACCTCGAACATTCTATGATTCTAAGAAGGAATGGGAGCACAAGGGATACGGAGTGGGAGGGGATGGTTGCAGATGTGTGAGACATATCATAAGGTGAATGAATGCAGATGTTAGAAGAGCATGCATGGACATGTATATTTGCATTCATCCCCTTGCAGGCAATGGCACAAATATACACAAGACATCTGCCCACAAAAGCATGGAGAAGGATGTTCTTGCACAAATACCCTGTGGAGGTGCCTAGGTCCTGTGAAATGCTTTGGATGGCCACGCTAGCCATTTAGGGTATTCTTCCAAATAAAATAATGCTCTAAGTTAATGTATTAGTTGCCAATGTTAATCAAACTGCAGACCCCTGTACACAGTTTGTTCCTCCTCTAGGATCGAGCACGACAACACTGGGCTGAATGCGGGCTGGTTCCTCGACCGCGTGATAGTGACGGACATGAACAGACCTCACCTCCGCTTCTACTTCCCCTGCAACAACTGGCTGAGCAAGGAGGATGGAGATGGGCTGTACGTCAGGGACCTCATCGGCAGCCTGAACCCCATGGATGTGCCCAAAAGTAAGATTTCCCCCCAAAACTTGACTTTTTCTTATCTGAAGACAATCTTGTGTTCTCTCATGACCTTAGCCACAACAAAATTAGTCATTTAGTGTAATTTAAATTTAGATTTTGACTGTAGTCAGTGGAGAGATACAGGAAGGGACCTTGAGTGAGCAAGTTCTGATATTAGAGCTAACATCTTCTCATCACCACGTAAAGATTCTTCTCATGTTTGTTGAGCCCGGAATGAACCAAGATGACTGCTTTAAATTAGAATAAATGATAGTACATGTGCTTCCAGATATTGCCTGTATCATATTGTATACTCTTAGAAAAGACAGCATGGTTACAATCCATGTATGATGTGAAATATTTGAGGTTCTGGTAGTGATCCCCAGGAAATTTCCATAAACAAAGCCAACCTGCTCTCTATAACTCTACACCAGTTTACGGAATGTGTATCATAGCCCTATTGAACCGCTGCTGATTTTTCAGAGCAGTTTTAAGCTAATGATGTTGAAATGAAGGCAGGACAGCTTGCAAACCAGATCTGTACTCCCAAAGTGATATCAGCGAGTAGGCCACGTGGCAATGTATGGTGCATGTAACATGAGTGGGAAGATGATTGAGACATGAAAGCTGAGCCAGCAAACCAACCTCAGGTGGTAGGTTGGCAGTTTAGCTCCAACTGTAAATGAGGAAACTGAATTGTATTTTCTTCATGACGTCACCAATGCACCGCTCCTTTCTGGAAGTTGAATCACAGTCATGGAAAGAAACGTGTTCTTTTGTTAGCCACAAGCATGACGAAAAAGAAGACTGGTGGAAAAAAAGGAGCTTTTGATAGTACCGTATTTTTCTAAGAAATAGTAGTAAACTTTTTATCCGAGTGCTGTCCACAAGAGCACCTCAGGTCTTTATAGTTTTGGAAGCACAGCTTAATGCCAACTGCTTTGAGCACTGATAGATGCTCTAGAAAGGCAAAGAATTGTTATTTTTATTAGGATTATGTTTAAAGTTAGTACTGAAATTTTATGCCTTTATGCTTTTTGTCCATGGATTGTTAGGATTCCCTCCCTACTAAGATGCAACCTCCCAAGGCAGATTTTATATGTTGAAGATGCAAGCATTAAAGCAGACTGCATGAGCTAGCATGCACTAATAATATCCATTGACTAGAAGTGTTTGTGGAAGCACTTTATAGGCCCGGAATTCTCCTGAGTGGTTGCCGTAGGGGAATGAGATAATGTCTGGAGATGCTCTGCCAAAACTCCACCCCATCAATGCTGGAATTGGGTGCTTTACTGCTCTCTTACCCATTCAACTTGCAGATTAGAAGAGTAAAAGATCCTTGAGGAGTGGGAGGGCTCAGGAAGAGGTGGTGAATGAGTCAAAACTACATGCAATTAATAGGAGGTCTCTCGAGAAGGAAGCCAACTACTCAGTCTCAACACAACTTTAAGCAGAACAACATTTTTTTTGAGTGTGTTTTTGTTTCTTCCTGGAGAGCTGATTCAAATGAACACAAGTGGTTTCCTCTGTCCTGTTCAACACCTGTCTCCTGACAGGGAAGAAATGTGTGGGCTAAGCCTTCAGCTGGTAAAAATCAGCAATGAAATTGCTGGAGTAATTCTGTATTTTGTCAGCTGCAATCCTAGTCCCAAGCATTTGCTCTTCTCCAGAAAGTGGGTATTATATACCAACTGCTGACAATATGCTTGGTGTTCAGGACACACAGAGATAAGATTGTCCCCTGCCTTAAGAGTTTGAAAGAAGAGATACAACCAGATATTAGTCAGAAATGTGTGTGTTCACACGACCCTGTTTGGGCTGAAAGTCCTGCTTTGAAACACCATGGATTGCAGCCCTTCTGGGGCAACATGAGGAGTTGGGCTAAGGCCAGAGACACGGGCGAAGGGTTGGATGCCTTCCAAGTGTAAGAGGAGAGGGTTCGCTCAGCACTCTCAGGTGGCCGTTCCCCTTGAACCGTAATTAATGCAAGACAAACACTGCCTGGCTGCGGAGGTGAACTGTCAACCACAGATGCAGATTTGTCTGAACTCACTTTGGCTCCCTCCGAATCCGCAAAGGTCTGAAATGAGACGATGAGATGATTCCCTTTGTACATGCAAGACGTTTGCCCTAAATTTGTTTCTTGCTTTCAGATGGATTAAACAGAGGTGTTTACTCTGAGAGTGCTCATATTTTCCAGGCTACTAGACAAATGCATAATGATGTGGTTTGGTGAACTTGTGTGCCGGTAGCTATGTGCCTTGCTCCCTCCTAAGGCTGTGTCCTGATTAGCAGGGTTCAGTGCCACTCTCATCTCCTTTTTGGTTGTCTTTCTTGAGTTATTGTTTTCCTTTTTTCTTTAGTTTTTCTTTGTGCACCATTTGGGCATCAGTGTTACAGACTTTAGCTTGCGCTTTGCTTTCAAGCTTCATTTGCCTTCACAGCTTGGTTTGTTTTTTGGAAGTATCCAAAAAACTTCTTTTTCTATGTTCCTTCACCTTCAGCTTTTGATCTTCTCCCAGACAGCTCTATCATCTTTGACCTGAGCATTTATCTTCCTACCTTGAACTGCAGATCACTGGAGGGACAAGCATGTTTTCTGTGATAGGTGTGCGGGGAGTACATTGGAGAAAATTTTGATTTAAATTTGTTAAGTTTTTTGCTTGTTGAAGCTCCGTCAAGGCTTTATATTTGAAAGACTTCATTGGTATTTGGACCAAAACCTGCCCAAGTCATGGGGAGCCTCGCTTTCTTTCTTGGTACAGAGTCTAGTGAGCTATTGGATCCCCATATAGCTGTGAGCTTTGAAGAGGTTAATTTAAGGGAGAAAATAGAAGTGTTATAAAAATTGCAGGAAGAAATATGCTCTGCAGCAAGATCTAGCATACAATTGAAAAACTGCACTGAAAGGAAAAAAAAAAAAAAAGGAAAGAAAGAAAAAGATGTGGAGTGCTTTTCATGAGCCCGACAGACTTAATGGGGATGGCAGGAAGACTTAATGACTGCAGACAGCTGAGCGACTGCATTTACTTATTTGAATAATACAGCTCCTGTCTTTTTGCTGTTGAATGCTCTGCATTTCTCAAGGAGAGTGGGTTACATTTTAAGAGCTGCTGCTTGAATGTTCCTCTGTCCCCGGAGTTCACATGCGTGGCATCATGTGCCCATGGCCCTTTGACAGTGATAGTGCCACAGACTTATTTACCCAGCAGCTGCTATTGGCAGCCAGGATTGACTTACATTATGGGTATTAATTACAAGGAAAGGCTGTTGTGTGGCCTCACGCTGCTTGCCTTGGGCTTCTGAAAGCTCCAGTTTGCCTGAGCGTGGCTTAGCTGTTATCCTGGGGACCTGATTGAGGCTGAATTTGGGGTTCAGTTGTGCTGAAGGGTCTCAGGATGTAGTGCTAGAATTTTAATTTTTAAAATTTATACCTATATTTCCTATTAATAATGATGGTGCTTGTAGTGGATGTATTATTCAGCACAGATGTGTAGAGCAATGCAGACACAATGCATTGCACGTGGTCCTTCAGAATGAAACACCCATCTCACTGCATTGCATTTATTATTATTAAAGTGCCAGGCATTGGTCACAGAATCACTGAATCACATTGGTCATAGATTATTTCTATTTTTTTGTAGTAATATGGCAAAATTGGATCTCAAGTCCAGGTTAGGTGTAGCTCTGCTGTATCCAGAGTTATGCGTGCATGGTTTTTTAGTGGTCAAACATAGACTTTCTGATTCACTGTGACAAGAACCAGCTTTAAATGGGAAGATCTGTGGCCGTATTAATTCTGCACTGACTTAGAACGGATATATTATGCCTTTTGGAGAGGTTGCATCCTGCATTGTTATGCCTATGGAGATATTTCTAGAAGGTCACACCAAGCCACTGTGAGCTGAATATTTGTAAAAGCAGATTAGTGATGAGATCCTCCAATCTTTAAAAAGTAAGAACAATATTTATTACAATTACAAAAGAGAGAACTTAAGTCAATCAAGTTGCAGGTCAGTCCCAATCCTTTTCTCATGCATCTGCTTGAATAATTGTTCTCATATAGGACCTTATGTAGGAGAAGGGTAATGAGATCACCCAAGGAGATAGCGATGGTCCATGTTCATGGTGGTGAGAGAACACTAGAGGCAAAGAGAAGAAGAAAACAGTTTCCTTACAATGTTATTATGAAGGCAGTTTGTCCATACAAAGGAGCAGAATATACTGACTTCTCTGCCAGGTATGCTTTTGAGAGCATCTGTGTGAGTGCACAAAGAGTTAACATGCTAAAGATATTCCTTTTTTTTTTTAGGTCTGCTAAGATCTAAAACTCATATATTTGAGCTGGGAATTTGGGTTGTTTCATTTCTTTCTTTTGGGAGAGAAGCGTGTAGTAAGACTTCACAGTTCATTGTCCAAGGTTTTAATGCTGGCTGAGCTGAAGACTTAGGAGCGACTTGTCTTGGGCTTGAGAAAACACTTGGGGCACCAGGTATTGATGCACATGCTTGACTTTGAATTAGTAGCTCAGTCCATCGTGTCCCAATGGGAGATGCAGATGCCTCAGGGCTGGACTGGATCCGAGCTGAAGCTGCAGCCAATATTTCTCAATAATATGCTGGTGTTGAAGCTTTGATTAAAAAAAAATCATTTTTGATGTGAGATATGATGACATCTGATGGGCTTTATAGCATCATTTTACATAGCATCAGATCTGGAGGGTCTTGTGTGTTTAGAGTGTGACTTCTCTTGCCACCCCTGAGTCATGATTCAAAATGTGCTGTCATGTTCTGGAAACTTCAGTCAACAACAATAACAAAAACACGGTGGTCCTGAGGATTTGGAGAGTCAGGAAAAAGGAGGAGATCTGGAATGGAGGAACAAAATATTCGTGGCTGTTAGCTGCTCATCAAAACTATTTATGTTGAGAGTGGGAAGAGTATAGCTAGCACAGGCAAATGCTGCTAAATATATTTACAAGATTAAGTTTTTATTTTTTAAAATATGGCAAAAGCCTGTATTAAGAATTTGCTTTACTGCACACTTATACTCAATAAACAGAGTTTTTATGTGGAGGAGTATCTCTCCTACCCAATTAATACTGCTGCAAGGAAACTTTGATGCTATCAGACACATCATGCACCAACAATATCTTCTGTTCTTTCCCTCTAAGTTTATCAGTTGATATGATAAGGATTTCTTTCTCCATACGGACACAGATGTATGTACCCTTTTGACCACCACAACAACCACTGTTTGCCTACAACAACTTGGCTATGGAGGGTTTTGTACTGTACTTTTTGCCTGATATTTTAGTTCCGAAACTGGGCAAGAGCAAGGAGGAACTGAAAAACTAGAAATGAAAAGAAACACTCATGATTTATAGACAAAAATGAAGACAAAATGCACCGAACTCTGAAATGGGATGTAAATAGGGACCTGTACTTCACATAAATAAGGACTTCTTGTTTCAAGAGAAAAAATATGAAAATGAATGAGCCATCTCTGCATGCAGCTGGTATGTAGATCTATGTATATAACAGTTAATAAATGGCCCTGAAGATTGGCATAAATTTGACCAATTATATCCAGATATCGTAATTATTTTGCAGTCAGTTTTGAAATAAAGTATTGTTATTTCAAAGTATTATATATAAAAAGTGAAGCTGAAGTACAGTGCTCATATAATTTTGAACACTGTAAAATTATTTTACTCTTCATCCTGAGCAAAAATATTTTACCCAAGAGTTTCTTTTCAGTGATTTCCGCAATTTCAAATATACCAGGCTCAGGGAAGCAGGAGGAGGAGGGAAATGGATATTTCTTTTGTGAAATGCCTGATTTTTTTTTTCATGGGCTCCCATCCTGGGGCTGAACTAATGAAAAACAATGAGAAATCTTGGAGAATTAAGTGAAGAGGGATTTGCAGGGTGCCCTGGCGAGGTGGGTTGCCCTGTGCTAAGCTCCATGCCTCTGCAGCTAAACTGCTATTGTCTCCTGAGCAAGGTCGTTTAAAGCTCACTCCAATGTGTCATCATCGCTTTGAAGTCGCAGTAGGAACAACCGTTTAGCATATCCTACAAGCAAAGCCTCCTGCATGGGGTAGATTGCCTCTCACCGGCTCTGCAGAGGGATGATCCGGGCTGAATCCTAATGTATTTAACCATTTTGACGCGTGCTTTGATTTCACATGAAAGTTGCTCGGAACAGGGCTGAATCTTGCGGTCTATGGGCTGGGTGGGGAGACTAAGCAGCTGAGCTGAGCGCAGCGAGATTGATAGACAACGGTTGGGATTAACATAATTAACTCAGGAGAGCAAACCTAACCGTTTCCTATGTGTTATATTTCCTTGGTAATAGCAATAATGTCTTTTAAGAAGAGGTTTGTGGGGAGAGCCATTGCCTGGGGTCATGATGCTCGCAGGCAGCGAGCACCAGCACTGTGCAAACGTGCCTGGTGTTTGACACCACGCTCACGGACCCAATCAATGTGGAGTTCTTCCTTAATCATCATCCCCTGTGCTCCGAGGGTGCTTGTAATCTGAATTTCCCACCTGAACTCTCCATTTAAAAAGCTGCTCTTCACCCCTGGAAGTGTGGCTTGTTAGGAAAGATATCTGTCAATTACTCTTGGCAGAGATTAATTACTCTTGAGCGCTAGACCTCCTGACCGATCCGCACGCGCTCACTCCATGCAGCAAGGAGACGTGTTTCCGAGGCAGTGCTGACTCCTGTTGAGCTCTGCAGGGCTCCTTGGTTTGCTTTGATAGCGCTAGCTTCATGTTCCCATTGTGTCTTCCTCTGCCTCGTTCTCTCCAGGGTACCCACGGCTGCAGAGGAGAGAGGTGCAGTGATTAGGGCTGGGTGAGTTTTATTCTTTGCAGAGTTTGTAGACACTCCAGAGAGAGCATCGTATTGTGTGAAAATGAGCTAAAGTGTTTCCACCATCAGGCCAGGAGAAGCTTGTGTAGGTGTTAGGCTGGTGTGGATGGGCTCCCTCCTATAGGAAGGAAGAGAATTAAATCGCAGTTCTTAGTCTGAATGCAGCAGGCTGGATGGGAGACTCCAGGTCCCAGCTGTTTGCCCTGACCATGGCCTGTCCAAGCTGTTAATGGTTGCACTCACCAAGAAGTCCAGCTGTTGCTGCGAAAAATGTTGCTTGAAGAAGTACCAAGGAACTCTTATTTTGATGCAGCAATGTTTTCCATCAAGGAGAAGACTTTTCATCAGAGGATTTCTGGTGGGATGGAATTACTGATTTGACTTGATAGCGAGGGGTTGAGGCACAAGGAAGTCAAACCACCCTTCCAGGGTAGATGGGAAGGACATGAGAAGCTGGGTGAGAAGAACCTGAGCAGGGTGTTAGGCTAGTGCTGCACCCTGCATCCTCGGGATGGAGATGTCAGGGGGTGAATGTCTAAAAGAGGAGGTTGCAGTCCATGCGGTGCCACCCATGTGTCCCAGCAGCGTCTCCGCTGCTCTCCTCCGGGAGAATAAACTCTTTGGTTAATATTAGTCTTCCCTTTCAGCTGCTGAAAGCTGTGGCTGCGTTGATTAGTGACAGACAAGCTTGTGCTAAATTCATGCAGCGGGGTCATATCAGTTAGTGCCACCCTGCTGCTTCCCAGGGATGGCATCTTGGCACCAACCGCTGGGGCCTTCCTGGGACACCCAGGCGGGAGGAGAGAGGATAGGCAGGAAAAAACACATACAGCTCTTGCTACTGAATACTTGGGAGGTGCCAGGCTTGCGGCATCTTGCAGGTCGTTGCTGCTGCTAATTTGAGTTTGAAGAGAGCTCCCTTCCCCGCGCCCATGCCGTGGTGACCCTACACAGCTAGATGGAGGCACAGCTTTTAGCAGCTCTTTGTTAGCAAAAGCCTGTTCCCAGTGCAGGGAGAAGCATCCGGAGACAAATTCCGGGGCAAAACCTTGATCTCAGTTTTTACAGATGAACTTGGAGCCAAGCGCTGAGATTTAAAAAAAAAAAAAAAAAAAAAAAAGAAAAAGACATGCGGAT
>JAUBOD010000963.1:1895074-1907293 GCA_032353885.1 Nothura maculosa
GGTGCCCTGGAGGAGAGTTGCTTTGGATCCAAGAATTTCCTGACTATTTGATGTGAAGGCGAGTTTTGAGGGAGATACGGGAGAATTTGTCCTCCCAAACTTGCAAGGATGAGGAAAGGTGCTTGGGGAATGCCTGGTGTGCCTTGGCAGCTCCAAATCTGGCTCACCTGAGCTACATATATTAAGTGCTATGCATAATAAGTTTCTTCTCCTCCTCCCTGTACATGAAACCCTTCCTCTTCTCCTTCCTTTCAGCAGCAGATGTCAAGGAGGCCAAGCAGGAAAGGTGAAAGAAGTCTCTGGTGTCCAGTTGACTCTGTTTTTTTTTTTTTCTGGCTTCTGTATCATGTGCCATGAGCAAACTTGCCTCCATTTCTGCTCTCATAGAGCTCATTGCTGTTTTTCAAAAGACAGCATTCATGAATGATTTGAAGACTATTTAAATATGAGAACTCTTTTTCTCAAGAAGAGTTTCCTCTCCCTTCTCATTTTTTTGGGTAACTCAGTCCCCTCCCTTTTATAATTACATGCTGAGCAGATCAGTAAAAAGCTAATTTATATGCATAGCATCGTATTTTTATATTCCATTCTGGGCTCTGAAGGTCAAGCTGTGCTCATGTGGGCCCAGGCATACCAAAAGGGTTAGCAATTCTTTCATTAGAATTTGTTAATAATTCAGCCCATGTCTGAGTTGGGAAAGAAACCTGTTCCCTCTCCTCTAGGTGCTGCAAGGCCCGCAGAAGCGAAAGCCTGCAGATTATTATCAATAAAGTGAGAATGCAGATGAAGGCCTCTGTAGAGGAAATAACATCAGCTTTACATGTGCAACCATTCTCTGATATATAAACTGATGTGAATTTGCAGCATGTGGACTCTTCTTATAGTTAAAATGTTGGGTAAAGACTAATGGATTCAACTTTTGGCTTTGCCACACACATTGGACATTTGGCTTGGGGTAACACAAGTGCTAATTGCAATTAGGTGAGATTTAGGCATTTCCATCATATAAGCACTGTTGAGAAATACCTTCACCTCCCTCTGAGTGTATTTATTCCATAGTGCAACCTAGTGAGAGATACCTGAAGTGGAGCCAGGCAGGATATAAATGAGGAGAGTACCTGTCCTGCAAGAAGCATGTTTGGACTAATTGGCCTGATTTGCCAGGATAATTTACTGATTTGCCTTCTCAGGAAGGCTCCCTAGCTCAGGGTGAAGTGATATGTGGGCTCATCCCTATCGCTGCTTGTTCCAGAAGCAGCTCATCTAGAGTGAGTGTTCAGGCTACCTGGAGCTGCATTGCAGTGCCAGGTACTTGGAGCTTCTTTCCCAATGACAGAAAGAAAGATGACACTATTTCCATGCATTAAAAATAGTTTTTGAAGATAGAGTTATGAGTGCTGGAGAAGTGTACTGAAACTGCAGAGATGGAGCAATTCCCTGGATTACCCTGTTACTAATATATGACATATAGTAATGTGACTCACCTACAAAGTGGTGATTTATGTGTTTTCTCATTTTATTTTAAAGGGAGGAACATTGTTATTATATTTCCAGGCAATCTCTTTCCAGTATGTCATGTAGCAGCTGATAATGTTAGTGTGGAAAAGGATAAAATGTTTGTCTGCTTTCATCCAGCTCAGTCTACCATCCAAAGAAGATGATGAGAATTATGTTTTTAATGCTTTTGATATTTTAAATTATGTTTAAAAAACAACTTTTAAACAAAATGCCTTTTTTTTGTAGAAAATCCTTGGTCTCTGTGGATCTGGACAAGTGACATTAAGAATGCAGGGACAGATGCCACCATCTTTTTCCAGGTGTATGGAGACAAGGGAAAGTCAGATGAGATGAAGCTGGACAACAATTCAGACAACTTTGAAACTGGGCAGACTGACAAATTCATGGTATGGATCTTGTGCTAGTGGTCAGTTTACCTGAGTATGCTTTTTCATTACATAACCTTTAACCCTGTATGGAAAGCCAACTGCAGGAGATCAGCTGGCCTGAGATCTCGGTAGATCTTCTTAAGCAGAGGAGAAGTCATTCAGTTTGCTGTTGCTGCAAATGATTTCCCTGCTTATAGATCTGTTCTGCCTTCTCCAAATAGGGCTTAGGCTGTTATCCAGGGTGCTCAGGTGGCAATGACCACCTCAGGTCCTGGTGATATTAAGTACTATATCTCCTCTGTAGCTCCTGAAGCAGATAGCCTTTACCCGCAGGCACAGCTCCATTTCTATCAGAGACCTGCTGCACCTGCTTAGACCATTTTAAAGGAGAAATGGGCTTAATATTCCTGTGGAAGTTTTCTGAGACCAAAAAGAACAACTCTGAAATCTTAGAACGAGGCAATCACATTCCCTGTGGAGCTGCTTCTTAGATGTCATGATCTTTGGGACTTTTGGAGTAAGGTAATACTTTATTCCCCCCAACTCCTCAATGCTTCTTTGGGTATTAGCTGTTTACAGGAGATGTAGTAGAGGTGTTTTCAGTTCCAAGTGATCAGGTCTTCACCCTCTGTGGACATGAGCCTCTGTTGATGTTTTAAGGCTGAGTTTAAGCGGGCTTTAGAGGCTGAGGAGAGTTGTCTTGTGTTCTCAGCTCCCATTTCCCCATTCTCCAGTGCATTCTTCAAAGTTACCATGGGAGTAGTGAGAGAAACGTTGAGAACCAAAGGATTTTAATTCATGGTTGTAACTAAAACACTCACATCCTTTGTGACAAAATCCATTACTGTCTTCCGGGGAAAGTATGGCCCTTTCACAGGTCCCGAGAAAAAGCTGGAATTTGACCTAAGTCTGTAGCTGTTGTTTGGAGAAACAGTTTCAAGGAGCACTCATGATCAAGGGTGATCATGATTCAGGCTATATTTTGTCCTCTCATGAAAAGGGAGGCATCAAGCTGTCTTTGCAGACTAGGGTTGAGTCTTTTCAGGAGCATAAGCTTTTATCTCCTCCCTAAAAGTAGTTTTGTGGCATGCTTTGGGTGCATGCTTTGCTGATCCACAGAAACAGGTAATGTTCTTTGTTTCTTTACCCTTCGTAGATTGAACTCCCAGATCTTGGCACATTTTATAAGCTTCGAATATGGCATGAGAAGAGGAACCCCTTTGCAGGCTGGCATCTGAATAAGGTGAGAAGACAATAAAGAAAGCTAAACCCCCAAATCCACACTGGCCCCAAAAGCGTATGTTGTTAGTTGAGCATCACTGCCTGACTGTGGTCAAAGGTGCCTATGTTCAGAGGCTGTACTGAGCAAGTAGAAGTGGACATCATACAAGAACATGATGCTTGAAGGAGGAGATACTGTGGCCTCTTCACACGGGGAGAGAGAAATTTATTGATTTTTTTTTCCACCCTGAGGAAATTCCTTCTCTTCCCATCCCTTTCAGTTCAGTCTGGCAGAGAGCAATCCTTATGTATGCCGTGCAGAAGTAGAGGTTGTCTGTTTCATGGAGCTAGACCCTGACAATGGGAGGGAAAGAGCATTTTCTGGCATTGATTGACACTCTTCCACTCTTTGCTTAAAGAGCTGTCCCTATGCTCAGTCCTTGCACCAGAGTCTCAGTGCTTGTGCTAGAGCCTTGGAAATACATGTGAAAGCAGTGAAGATTGCTGCAGGCAGGTGTTTATAAATCTCCCCAACTAGAAAACAGCAGATCCTAGCTCCTTTTCTTCCTTTCAAAGCCCTCCCAAATTGGGATGTCACCTGCAGTTCTTGCTGTACTAGGCAAACTAGGAGGTGAGCTATTTTTTAAGACCAGCCGTAACAGCTTTTGGCAAGGAATTAGCAGGCTGATTATCCTCTTTTTATTTGTTTTAAATTTTTGCTCTGCAAGCAGCATTTCATGCCCTCTATTGCTTGTACCTGATTCTACCTTCTCCATACCCCCTGTGATTTTGTAGACTCTCATATCCTCCCTTCCCCTGCTCCTCCAGCCACCTGCAGAGTCCAAACTTATTACTCATTTATTACTTATTACAGAAGCTACTGCAGATCTTTGAACATTCTTTTTTTTGCCATTTTCAGAGTGTTTTTCTAAATTTGCTATGCACTTTTTCTGAGAAGAGGACACTCAGATTGTACTTGTTATGCGGGACAGGTTGTAACTGTGTCTTTAAAGAATTGAATAATAATGGGTTCTGTCCTGATTTCTGTCTCATATCTCATAATCTGCCCTGATTTTGTTTGTTGGTTTTTTTTGTTGTTTTAATATATTCACACTCAATGCTGAGCTGATATTTCCATCCTACTGCTCAGCTTGATGATTAAAGACTAAGATCAAGATCCTAAACTTTTCAGTGGGAACAGTGGAATAAAATTCCAGTGTACGGTCAGGACCATAATGTTGTAAAGAAGCCAGAAAACAGCGTTTTACATAAGATTTTCATATTGATTTTGCCTTTCACTTTGGATAGGTCATTTGTTACCAGCCTTTATGGCAGTGGTAAATGGTCATCATGGCTTGATTGAAAGGCAAAAGTTTTGGGAGACCCCACATGATTCTTGATGATGCTCCCTCCTATTAATGTACATTATTTTTCTGCTTTGTCCTGCTCTACTCTGGCTTTCCAATTATATACACACACAAAAAAAAAGCCCCAAACTGTCAGAAACTTGTTGCTTTTTGTCTCTAACTCACACGGTGTTTTGGTTTAACAAAGGTAACTCTGCTGAAAACGCTGACCAAAGATAAATACTCCTTCAACTGCGGCCGCTGGCTGGATATCAATGAGGAGGACAACGAGATTGTGCGGGAGCTCCCTGCAGAGGGGTCGCTGGTGACTGAAGTGATGCCAGGTGAGAGCTGCCAGCTCCGTGCAGGGCCTTGCTCCGCACTGGAGTGGAAAGAAACCTTCTTTGTGCAAGGGATGCATGAGCGAGACTCTGCAATTCCATCAGCTTCCCTTCCTGGCGCTTTCCCTCTGTGAGCATCATTAGCTACAGGAAGCGACAGAAATCCCAGACCTTATATCCTATCCTACCCTATCCTACCCTATCCTACCCTATCCTACCCTATCCTACCCTATCCTACCCAACCCTACCCTACCCTACCCAACCCTACCCTACCCTACCCTACCCTACCCTACCCTATCCTATCCTATCCTACCCTCTCCCAGATGCCTATTTTCTGTGAATCACTTTGTGGAGGGAGATGGGAGAGTGCTGACTGTAGCACAAGTTGTTTCCAGGGGCATCCATTTTTTTCAACTATTTTTTTTCTTTTCATTTTCTATTTTTTTAACTTATATATTTTTTTCAACTTGTGTTTTTTTTTTTCCAACTTGTATTTTTTCTAGTCTCCCTTAAAAAGTCAAGCGTCAAGCTTGAGGGAATGCTCATGAAAAGCATGCTTAGCTGAAAAGCAGCTTAAAATTTAACAATAATTTTTGTGTTTAAAAGTTTCATTTAATTATATGAGCCTTTAGGTAGCTATACGTATAAACATATATATGCTTGCACACAGCAATGTGTGCAAGGGCACGCGGAGCCTTCATAATCTGTAAGCAATGAGTCACATTTTTTGCTTAATTAAACCCAAACTGCAGAGTTAATTAAGGAAAGCCACAGAGCTTCCCACTGACTTTCTGTAGTCCATCTACCCATCCTAATCTTGTACTGCAGGAATTAAAATACTTGGAGGGCGAATTTAGGAGGACAGAATAGCCCAAGACAGCTATTGGGGTTCCTGTCTTTTTTTTTCTTTTTATTGGATGTATCCAATGCTGACTGCTCCCAGAGATGGGGCTCCATGCTCTGCAAACCATGAGCCTCCTGTTTTTCAAAATTTCCTATGAACTCTGTGATCTGCATGCAGCAGAGCCCCTCTGCAGAGGAGGATGAGTTAATTGTAATTACAGATCTTATTAAAATGTAAATAAACTTGTTTTTGGAATGTGTTTTCAATCAGTTGTGGAGAGAGTTGCTCAAGTTCGAATGCAGGCACTTCCCCATAAGGAGCAATTGTGCTGAGTGGAGGCAAGAAGCAGCACCCAAGTGTCAGGCTTGCAAGTGTGTTCAGAAGCTTCTCACCTCGCCTGGAAAAAAGGCAAATATGGTCATGCTTTAACCTTCAGAAATCCTCTGAGTCATGTTTTGTGCCAGGCTTATTTCTGTGTGGTTGCTTGGAGGGATTTTATTTTATTATTAACATTTCACGCCTTGAAATTTTATTTTTCCTTTTGCTAGTGATGATGTGAAATGCAGAGGTCAACACATGGGCAGAAGTGCCCGCTGAAAGTGCCAACCCCTGAAATTAATTGTGAACCACAGGGAAAATGTAGTAAATATAAACTGCAATTAATTGTGTTGCCAACAATTATTGCTTTTCTGTCTTCACAGTAATCAAATACCGAGTGACAGTTTGCACGGGGACGGTGAGCGGCAGCGGCACGGACGCCAACGTCTTCGTCTGCCTCATTGGCGACCAGGGAGACACCGGCGAGCGCGTGCTCTACAACTGCATCAACACCGTCAATAAATTTGAGAAAGGCAACGTGAGTTCATGCACAAATGGGCTGGCACGTTCTGCATTCGATGGCTTGTTGCAGGTTTTTCCGAGATAAACTTGGCTGATTCGTCTTCTGGTTTGGCCTTGGGGAATAGGGAGATGTAAATTGTACACGTAGGGTACTGGAGATGGCTGCAGCTGGAGGGAGGCTTGGCCTTGGCCAGCTCATAAGAGTCTCCTAATTTACTCCCCAGCTAAGTTGTCTCAACTGCTGAAATTGTGACTTTGAATTGGGGAATGGTTCCAGGAAATTCATCTTTCTTTCAGGAACGAGGGGGAGGCTTTCCTGCTTCATCTGACAACAGAAGATATGTTTTTTTTATGGAAAGGGAGGGAAAAGCATAGTATTTAATGCACATAGCATAAATTTTGTTTCCTTTTTGAATTTCCTTCATTCTTCTGTCCACAGTGTCGCAATCAATCTTCATGTTTTATTTGCAGTCTGTTTTTCAATATGTTTTTGCATATTCGTGTCTACGATTTGTGGAATGGGAATAGTCTGAAAAGGAGTCTCTTCACGGAAAGCAGGAGATAATGAAGAGGTCAAATGATAGCTAATGACCTTGCTGCATTAACAAGCAAATGGTGTCCTGATCTGATCCACAGGATCAGTGTACTTCATATATATATATATATATATTTGATTATGGTGCTCATTTGGGAGCTCAAGGGCCCAACTTACACTGAAACAAATATTTCCTAAAGGAAAGTTTGAGAATCTGATCATAAAAGCTCTGTAAATGGCACATCTTTTGTGTTACAATTTGATTGAAAATTTTGAATAGGAAGAAAATGAGGATAAGAGGAGGCCACATTTTCAACAATGACCATCAAACGTAGGCTTGTGAAATATTTATTGGCAATTTGGATTTTTCTTTGAGTGTCTAGAAGTTCCAATTCTAAAATGAAATCACTGTGTGTTTTTAGTCTTCAGAAGAATTTTTTAGAAGATTTTCTTGTGCTCATAAGACCAGTGTCTTTGGATATGTATGGCATTCGCACACTGAGATGTTAATTCTTAATTGGAAATGATATAAAGTTTTGCAAGCAAAACTATTTTTTCCCACTGCACTTACATTATAGATTTAGATAAACCTGTTTCTAAAACTTGCATAAAGTAAACAAAGGAAAATTGAAAAAATTGTTTTGGAAATCAATTCATGTGAGTAATTGTAACCAGACCAAGTAAACCAAAAGGGAATCTGTTAATGACTAACTGTTCTTTCAGCATGAAGATCTGGAAGCGGGTGAGTGAATTGGAAGCAGTTAAAGGATTGATCCTGACAAACATAGGGCTTGTGTATTCAAGAGACTGAATGAGTATATCTATACTGATTAATTCAGATATACTGTTAGAAAGAAAGGTGGCTAAGTCAACGCGATCTCTAATCTACAACCACTTAAGCCAATAGCACTTTAATTGCAATTTAACTTGAAATGTTGGCCTGTAGATTCAAATTAACAGTCTAAGCAGAAGGTAAAATTTAAAGACACTTCTAAACTAGGTGTTTACTTTGTGGCAATTCCATCCATTTACTTACTCATTAATTTATGTCAGCCATTAATAAGTAAAATGCACATTGAGCCTAAGGAAACAGACTGCATTGACTTAATCTGACTTTGGAAGATTTTGATAACTTAAGACACTGATTCAGCAGTTTTGAGTCTGTAAGTAATGCTAGTTCATGCATGTAAGCCCATCCTTAACACTTCTAAAACTGGCAGTATTTTTTAGTCATTATTTTAAAAGCCACTGTTGAGGTTGCTTAAGTATTCTTCCCTGAACGAGAGAAAAACATAGGGATGTTTTTATCCATGCTTGAAAATCATAAAATGCATTTTTATAAACACTTTTATAAATATTTTTCCCCAGTTGAACTCCATGACCTTCCTGTCATGTTTCCTGGGAGATGACTGGATATGTGTTACCCACATACACGTTTCACAGGCTTAGGGGAGATGATGAGGAATGAATGAATCACTGGGTTGGCTTCCTCTTAGCTGGTGGTAACCATGGCCATCATATCTCTACATTGGTCTATGTGCTTCAGATGCATCAAGTGGTCATATAGGTAGTCCCCATACCTGTGTTTGTACTCGTATCATAGATATTTATCTGGCCTTGGTTCCTGCAAGAATAACTCATTCCTAACACATCGCTCTTCCTTCAATAGAAGGAACCACTTCTGCCAGCTTGCTCTTGGGTAAGAGACTAAGCTGTATTCCTGAGGGGCCATCATTTGGATTACTTGGGCCTCTTTTCCAGGGGAAAAAGACCTAAACTTGAGGTCTTTTGTGGGGAATTAACCAAAAGAAGCACCATCATCACCATTAGATCTTTGATTAGGTCTATGCCAGCCTCTGAACACAAATGAGGGACCAGTCTGTCTCCTGAGATAGCCGTGCAGCTGTGCCTGGATGCCTGTGTGCCTGGGAGCTCAAGTCGTGCTCAGTAGTCCATGCTGTCTGGATTGAATGTGGTGTCTTTGAACTCTATCTGTAAACACTCCTGTGGCTTTGGTCTGAAGGCCTGAGTGCCCAAGGTCGCTCAGAAAGCTTATATTAGAGCAGATCTTGGATTGATCTTGGATCTTGGATTTCTTGCCTCCCTATGTGAACTTCTTAATAACCAGATCACTTTTCTTCTTTGCAGCTGGGGAAGGCAGGCAGTGATGTGGGATATTTAAAATGCCATCAGATCATATATTTTTAAATCTAATGCTATACTTCCAGCACAAATATTCCAGCTTTCAGTCTTTGCGAAATTAATTTGCACTTACTCCTTCATCTTGTGAAGAATTATCTTGCAGCATGCTGATGATGTCAGTTTGATTGCGCCGATAAATTTGGTGGGTTGGTTTGTTTTTTAAGGAGAAATATTGCCTCATCATTTTTTGTTCTTTTTCCTTGCCAAAGGCTGATGAATTCTTCGTGGAAGCAGTGACGCTGAAGCAGGTGAGGAGGGTGAGGATAGGGCATGATGGCAAAGGAGGAAGCAGTGGCTGGTACCTTGACAAAGTGATAGTGAGGGAAGAAGGACAGCCAGAAAGTGAGGCTCTGGAATTCCCCTGCTACAGGTACTGGAATTAACGCTTGCAAATTATGCCTCCCTCAGCTCATTTGTCAGGCCTCAAAGATTCTAGTTGTTGTTCCAAACTGTGATTTTCTGAGCACAACTTAATGCTTTTTAGCTATTCATTCATTTATTTTTGCTAAGCCTGAAAGCAGAATGTGTGGATTGGGAGGTTTGAGGTTCTCTTAATTCCCATAACAAAATGAATTGCAAACTTGGCCACAATTAGCTCTGCAATATAGAGAATTTCCTGAAGATAAAACACAACCTTCCAGTACCACATCCGGTGTCACTGCAATTGCCTGCTGCAGAAACACTCTCTGCAATCTTTTGCAATCTCCTTATTGCACATGTGGGACAAGGTCCTGGACCCTCACATGCACATCCCATCTTCCTGAGAGCAATGGGATGCTGTTTTCGTGTTGGAGAGAATGCAAGATTGCTATGCTGCCATCTCAAGAGCTCCTTGCATGAAGGGAAATGTATCTCATGCAGAGAGAGTGTTACAAGGCACAGGGCTGTAACTCGGCCTCATGGTGTGAGTTACAGATGTATTCTTCTCTTTCCTAGACAATCAAGTGGCCAGGAGGAATGTGCTGTAGTGGGGCTACCCACGGGGAAGCCAGAGGCACCATCTGACCCAGATCTGACTGCATCTGCCCCAGTATCTTAGAACAGACCAGTGAGAACTGAGTGAAAACACAAGAGACCAACTGCCACCAAGTGCCACGCTCTACAGTGTCCTGTAGAGTCTAGTTGCTCGTGCAGGTGGTTCAGCCTTGTAGGATGGAATCCCATTGAGCTCTGTCGAACAACATTTGAGCTCCTGCTCTAAAAAAGCATCTCCTGGGAGACTAGTGCCATCGTGAAATGCAAACACAATTATTCTTAAACTGCCAACAAGGGTGAAACTGCTAAGTTAGTTACTTGTTGCTTGTCACTATAAATCAGGAAGAATCCCACTATGATCAGGGGAGTCAGCTTAATATAAAACAGTGCAGAGCCAGACCCACACCCTCTGCCTTGCTAAAGCACATCAGAGAGCGGGCAAGCTCACTGGGGAGACAGCAGTGAGTAGCAGATGCAATGCCATCTTGATTGTGAAAAGCAGGCAAGTCTCTCCCTTTTTTTGAGAACAAACTACTGCGTTGTCATTGCTGTCTTTTGATACATACTTAACAACCATATGTTTTACTGAGTTAAGCAACGAAGCTAGACAGGTTTTCACTTGGGCGTGCAGTGTCCACGTGAAGAGCTGTTTTGTTGAGGCTCTTCAGAGATTCTCCTGTGTCTAACTGCATTGTGCAGCTGGTTCACGTTAAAGATTTTTCTGAATTGTCTCCTTACTTGACTACTTAATTAGCTGCCTTCCCTCAGCTTCAAGCAATGAGAATCTTTGGAAGGTCTCATCTTAGGGAACCCCTTTCCCTAAGGGTGACATATGTGGAGTGTTCTCCTGCATCCAGGGATCAAAAGGGAAGCCCTCAACCAGACCTCAGTCCCAAATATCCATCAAGGACATTCAAGTCACAAGAGATGAGATTCCACTCGTCTTACCATTCTCAAGTGAGAACAGTGTGTAGCTGTATTTGCTGTCCTTGTACCAGCATTATCCTTTCCTCTCAGATTGAGAAGGTAACATGACTGATCACCTCCACACCAGGGGAAAGTTGCTCCTATTCCCCTCTTTGGTGCCCATGTCTCCTGGGAGACTAGGACATCATCGTAGTATACAGGTGTTGTCATGGAGTCTGGAGATATCTGAGGGCAAAGGTGCTCACCCACTGCATCCTCCGAATACATCTCCATGACCTGCAGCGTTTGGATGTTTCCCTCCATTCCTGTGGGCCAAGGACAGATTTAATCCTTGCTGCTCTGGCAAGTGCTCAGAGAGGCTTGCTTCACCTCCTTCTTCCGAATCGAGGTGTTGATAAAGGCTTGGCCAAGAAGAGCAGCCCTCTCTCAGTGAGCCAGTGCAAGCAAGCTTAGTTAGAAGGTCCATCCTGGGAACACTGGGGAAGCTTCCATCCATTTCTGCTTGGTCAGTCTGTGACCAGCAAGTGGATATGCTGATGTTCTTCTCATTGCCTTCAACTCCCAGACTTGATCAACCTCTTCTATGCAGCACAATCACATAGAGAAAACAAATCCTGCTGCTGTGTTCTTTCTGAAAACTACTGCATTGATTTTTCTGTCACCTAGTCACTGCTGTGAATGAGCTGCAGGACAAAATGCCTTCTAACAAGGACACATCTAACCTGTGCAGAAACCTCCAGAGGCTCCCACGTTACGTCCATGAGAACTAGGCTGTAGAGGGATGAAGAGAGCAAATATGACAGAGGAGAGGTGGCTAAACAGCTCTCCTATAGCACCTAAGTTCCTAAGGATACAGTATAGATCTCCACTACTTATAATTCATGGAAGTCTCTGCTTTTATTATTTACATATTCATGATCATGGCTATGCTTTTTTCCTTTTAAATTAAAGGTTTTTCTATGACTCTGGAAGGGCATCTTTTACCTAACAGTCACAACAGTGCTTTGAGACCAACTGCCTTAGTTTTACAAGGGAGCCAGCAGAGATAAAGAGAAACTAAGTGGATTAATTGTGAGTTTGTGTCAGATTCAGGAAGAGAAAC
>JAUBOD010000963.1:1923170-1938089 GCA_032353885.1 Nothura maculosa
AGTTGTACGAATAAGTGTGATAAAACTGTAGAAGACTGTCAGCCACTTTGGATCTTCTTTTACTTAGTTATTTACTGTATGCTGTCTGGCCTACCCTCCAATCTCCAGATCCTCACACCCAGCAGTCTATAAACTAAAATTGTCTCTCATTTCTCTCATTTTTCAATTTGTGCCTCCTCCATACTTTGACCAAGGCATTATTTATTTCTCAGCATGCCTTGCTTTCTTTCCCTGAAATCTCTGGAGCAGAAGAACGGGTGTTCTTTGCTGCCATCTGCACTTTCATCAGTCTACTGAAAGACACAACACAGGAGTCAATACTACTGAACTAGCATGTGCTTCTCACCAGGATTTTCCCTGTATGTGTTATCCCATTCAAAATATATTTTAACGCATATGTTGGCTGCATCATTTATTAATGCCTCAGTATATTACAGATCATAAGAGTTTCTGGAATGCCTTGCCTTTGAGTACGTAGTGTGTGTAAAACTGATTTTTGCCAGCAGAAAATAGCCAGACCTCTCCGACAAAAATTTTTCACCAGCCTCAGTGTCATATTAAGTCATTTCTCCAGTTAAACTGTTCTAATTGTGTTATTTACTATACTCTCGTCTCCTAATTATTGACTTGATGGTTTCATTTGCCAGGAGTAACTAAGATGGTCTTTCTTCTATGATGACTTGCAGCAGAATTGTTTTGCTAGGAACAGATGATGAAAACATGTCATTGACATCCCAATTAAAATCATGCCTGTGGAGATACAATCTTAAAAGTGCCATGTACATGAAATGGGAGTCTGACAGCTGAAAGTTGTGCTGCTAGTGACCTTGTTATGGTGCTACTTTGCTGATTCAGTTTCTAAGCTGATGTTAAAATTCAAACAACAAGAGCAAGCGCTGCAGACATCAGCGGAGGAGATCATTTTTAATTCAAAGTGCATAGCATGTGATTTTGGGCTCCAGGATTCGCTTTTTCCCTTACATATTTGAGAAACTCTTCCAGTTTACCTGCAGCGCAGCAGAGTGGATTTCATCAGGGCTGGGCAGAAAGAATATTCAGTACCTTCAGGCTTGCTCTCTGTAGAAGAAAACTTCATTACTGTTCTGAGATATGTTTTTAGAGAACCTGGATTTTAATGAAAGATTAGCCTCTGATATGCATAATCAGAGTTATTCCAGCAGCAACAGATACAGTGCCAGAAACAGTCCCTCTATCCTAATGGAGATGCTGAATCTGAAAGAATGCTCGAAGTGCTGTAGTGTAAAGAATAGCAAAGATGACTAAAGCAACTGCGGCGTAGGAGGGTGCAGGATGACATGTAACTGAAAAGGATGGGAGCGAGGGACAGGAAATGGTGGAAAGTGGGTAGGCGGAATATGGGAGAAGGATGGCAGAGGATGGATCCTAGTAGTGGTGCTGGGCATTACACGCTGTGCTCATGGGCAGCGACATGCAGCACAGAGATTTTTGTCCATTTGGGGTAAATAGAAGTCTCCATTGTAAATGAGTGATGCCCAAGTCTCACGTAGCATTTTCTTTCTACAGGTTTCAGGAAGGAATAAAGAGAGAGAGGGTTTATTTCAGTTTACCAGCCAACACATCTTAATTGACATGTCTTCATGACAGCAAAATGTTTAATCTTCCATTATTATCAATGGTCATTCACAGGCAGTGAGTCTGGAGAATACTTCAGCTAACCTTGAGGAAAATGCCCATATTTGCTCATTTTCCTCATTCTCCAAACTCCATTGACTTTAGCAGTTACATCTCATTTAACTATTATAAGGCTTTATCACACGTGCAGGAGACCAAACAGAGGTTTCCTATCCTGTGAGCCTGTCTCACTTTGAGCCTGAGGTGGGAAATTACTTGACTAAGGATATTCATCAAATTGTTAGCAGAGCACAGGGCAGAACCTTGACCTCATTCCTGGAGGAGGCTTGCTATTCCTGGGTTATATTCCAGTGAAACACTGGATTGAGAAGCTGTGAAAAGAGAAATCTATGAGAGGAGACATCAGATTTTTAAGCAGTGGGTTGTTCTGGAGGAACCAAATCAACAGAGTAAGGAAGAACATAACGGCTTAATCCATTTTCACTTGCATTCAGAACCATCTAGTAGTACCCAGGGTATCTTCTTCTTAAGGATTATACGTTGTCAGAGTAGAACATGATACCATGAGAAGAGTAAACCAAACAGTGGTTTTTAGAGGGTTTTATTTCTTTTCCTTGGGATTTCAGTGATGAAAGCAAAAGTGGAATTTCTACCAACAAGGCTATCTTGAATATTCATCTACTGCCTCCAGTTGGCTTAGCTCCACCTTTGAGTCTTGTTCAAAAATTTGTGAATTCATGATTTTCTATAAGACTTGAGCTGTTGAAGTAAGTCTTGTTACAGTACCTTTATGTGGCAAGTATAAATATACTGAGGATTTTCTAATTTACTTATTGAATCTGAAATCTCAGTAAATGAATATGGACTTAGGCCAGTTGGATATGTTGAATTAAATAAATTACTCTGATTTTTTTATCTGAGTGACCAAACTCAAATATGACTTGCAGTACGGTAACTTATAACCACAGACATGATTCCTACCCAATCTCCTTTACCTGTAGAGTTTCACTAAAATATTCTTCATGCTGTTGGTCTACTGCTGACAGACTTTTTTTGTTTTTATTTTCCTATTTTTATTAACTTCCTGAACCAGTTGTCCCTTACGAGATCACAGTGTACACCAGTGATATCTTCGGAGCCGGCACAGACGCAGATGTCTTCATCGTTCTCTATGGAAGTGACGGGATCTGCACACAGCAGAAATCCTTGTGCCTCAACAAGAGAGAGCAAAGGATGTATTTTGAAAGGAACTCGGTGAATCAGTTCATTGTGGAGGTAAAGGCAAAGTTGCTTCTTGCTCTTGCCATAGAATGGAGGTTGTCCTAAGGGGATTAGGAAGATAAAATGGAGTAAGGTGGACAATTTTCCACTCTTAAAGAAAGATGGCTCAAGTTTTGGGACTGGAGGAGATAGTCTGCTCATGGCATTTGGGTTCAGATCTCTGTGCTATGGCAGAAATAGTAGGTTCTAGAAGAAATGTTTTCTCACTGAACTCCAGATAGTAGCAACTCAAAATTAATGACACATAGTGTCCCTGTGGCCCAACATTGTGTTAAGCCTTGCAAGGACTAGGGTAATTTTACCAGGAGCTGATGTCCTAATACATGGATATAGAGACTTGCCCTTCTATGCAGAGCTGAGAAGCTCTTTGGAAGGACCACATATAGCACAGTTTAGCTTTTCCATTTCTTAGACCATACTTTGCATATGATCCTTTTCCTAAACCAAATCCTTAGATAAAGAGAGGATCTTGGTCTCTGTGATGACGAGATTTAATATATCTCCCTTTCTCGCATACCTTTATGGAGATATACATTTGCTTACTTCATAGCTCAAAATATTTTTAAAGGCAGCATGAACAAAATATTTGTGATATTGCCTTCATTTATGGTCTCCAAGTATCATCTCATGGTTTCAGAATCTTTTGAAGGACCTCAGTCACTACTTGGGCAGTATTTAATTTAAGGTGAATATTTTATTCAACTGTTCAAACTCCATATCGACCTGTAATACTCATCAATTCCTATTAATAATAAATTCCTATTTTTGACAATGTGTGAGAAGTAAAAGTACAGGTAGTTCTATTCTGGCCTACTCTTTTGACACTGTTTAAAGTCCTGGAACCTCCTCTCTGCATGCAACATATGCAGAATGCCTTACAACCTACGTGTGTTTTATTTTTATTTTTATTTTTTTGTAAAATAATTGAAGGAAAATATGAAAACAAACTTATTAACAAATTAAAATATTTCCAGGCCACAAGGACATAAATCATAAAATGACGCCTCAGCGTAATTCCTTAAAAATAGAGAATAAAACTTATTTTGGTGAGGTTTCCACAGAGACTTCCATGACAGACTTTGCAGTTATGCACAGGTCTAAATCTTAGAGTCTCAGCTACGCTCCCAAGTGACAATTCACATGTGATATCTATAGCAGAGCAAAACCACTTCTTTTTTAACAAGAACATTATTACTAGGTATTAATTGAAATCTTTATAAAAAGATGAACAATGAGACAGGACAGAGGAAGAATAACATAATTTCCCCAAGTGTATATCCGTGTACATGCATGAATTTTAGAACGGAATCTGGAACATTTCATTATTTTGCAGTTGGTGTTGATAGTGTCTAAGGTCAGGGGAGAATCTGCGAAACCAAATCTGGTTTGTTGGAGTGGGAACTCCTTGACTACTACAGGCAACCTTATAGAGTCTCCTAAAATTTGTATTGTCCTTGCTTCAGGATGTGACAATTCTGTCAGCTGGGAAGCCAAACTGGGAGTTGTCTTCAGTGGAATAAATTGAGAAGTTTCATTTTTTGTTAAAGTTTGTGAAAACAAAAGACTCTGAGTTCCTATGGACAGAAAGACAGAGGGGTGCTCCTCCTCTATGTAAAATCTTCCAGCTGGCTTTGGCTTTTAAAGTCCAGATGTATTAGAATTTACACCAGCATAACAGAAAGATATTGCATAGGACCAAATGCTATTTTTCCTCTTCAAGCCTTTGGAAGGAGGGTGAATTAAAAGCAATGAAATAGTGGCAGTTACTTAATTAATAAGCTGAGCCGTAAAAAATAATAGCCCTTCTCCCGATAATGATCTTCTTGGCTTGTTCAGAATGGCACTTGGACTCTGTGGCAGAGATTATAAAGTGCCGGACTGTGAATATTGTGCTTTGGTCTCAAAGCCGTCCTTCCAGTGTTATAACTGTTTAAAAAGGAAATATATACATATAAAACTATAAAAAGAACTATAAAAATATAATACATTAGAAATAGAAAACCTGAGGTGCAGCAACACTGAAATTTCTAAAAATCACCTTCACTTCCATTGCTACAAAAGAGCTTGAGAGGCGGGATTGCTGCCATGCACCTGAATCCTTCTATAGTGGCTAAGCTGTATAGTGCAATACAAAACTTTGTTTTTCTGATAGACATTCAGGAGGATTAGCTCAATACAAGTTGGGGGATAAATAGTGCTGTTTAGTGCTGTTGTCAGCGTAATATTTGCTCCCTCTGGGACTTCATATAGACTGGAAATGACAAATAAGCTAAAAACCAAAATGTCTTGAAAGACACCTATTGCTAATGCTGTAATTTTTCTTTTCTTTCTTTTCTTTTTTTTTTCCCCTGTAGCTGGAGGATGTTGGTGACATGATTGAAAAGATTCGCATAGGACATAAGGGTGGAGGGCTGAATTCCGGATGGCATTTGGATCACGTGGCCATTCGGAGACTTTTGCCAAATGGAAAGGTAGGCTTTGATGCTCTGGAATACAATTCCATAGGCAACTGCTTCCATCCCTGAAACAGATTTTCAGTATATAAAACCTGATTAACAGTTAAAAATGAATCCCTAGAGAGCATTGCAGACTAAAGAACTTACTAGAGCTTAGAAATCTGGGAAGATGCCTTTTTTAGCATGTTTTAGTCTTCAAATGTTCATTATAAGACAATGTAATTGTTATTTCTAAAAAGTTATTTGCTCATTGTAGCTGTTGAATAGAATAAATGTATTTGTCTGGGGTCTTTGCTGTTCATCTTTGCTGTGAAGCAGTGGTCTGCATGCTGGATTTGAAGACAGTTGTTACTGGCTTGGTGGACTGGAATCCAGAAATCAGTCCCTTAATTCTGGAAGGATAAACCGAGGGAATCACAACAATTAGAACAAGCAAAATGCACGTCCCTGAAATCAGTCATATAAAACCCAGCAAGCTCAGTCCTAGGACTTTGGGTTGCACGTCACCAGGATTAAGGCATTGGTCACCTTTATCCTACCCACAAGAGAAGCTCTTCCTTGTTTCTGCTTTAGGATGTTGTTTGTAGCAACCAGGAATGACTCTGGCTGAAAGTCAGTGGAAACTTAGAAGAAAATTATATCTTCAGAATCAATTTAGGATTGGAGCAGTAGCTGTTTTTGGGGGACATCTGGGCTTTTTCCTCTGACTCACCTTTTCTCCTCTTATTCTGAAATGATTTCAGCTTTCACCCATGCTGACTGGAGAGAACTTCTCTAGCCTCATCGCTCAGGTCTACCGCTTTCCCAGATGTCTTCTGTTATCTAATTCTGGTGAACTACGTGCTCAAATGCAGCGAACCTATTTCTCATCTTGCCTTTTACTTCAGAATTTCAGGGATATGTTTTACTCTCTTTGTCTCACTGAATGACTTACAGGTCTAACTTGAACATTCAAGGTTGTATCCTCCTGCAACAGTTTCTACACTAGTAAATACCTTTTTCTTGCTTCTAATTCATAGAATCATAGAATGCTTAAGGTTGGAAGGGACCTCAGAGGTGATCTAGTCCAACCCCAAATTAATTATCAAATTAATTATCATGTTATTTTTTCTCAGTTCCCTATTGCTAGACCTTTTATTTGCCTATTGTTTCACTCTTGTTTTATACTGCTTGATTAGGTTATGGAACAAAATGATGTTGTTATTGCTGATATTGCTATTGGCCGTGGGTTAGGAGGGATGAAGAGGAAGTTCTGCAAAGGTGTGGAAACAAGGGAAAAGAGTTTTGCCGTTTTACAGCACATTTGAGCACTTTAGGCAGCTCCCAAGGTTGGATCTTCTGCCATATGCCCAGAAATGGGCTTGGGGCTGTGCAGCTGCATAATCACTACAACATTTTTTGAAGGACAGACAGTGAGAAATCAGAGAGACTAGAAGGGAAGAAAAGCACAAACTCCTTAAAACGGAGAGATTTGCATTTCTGCTCATCTTTTGATTATGGCATGGGGAAAAAAAAAAGAAGAAAGCAGAGCACTGCATGATGCTGCTGATGAGCCGCAGGATATTATGACCTGCTACAGGATAGCAATATGCTGCCAACACTTCTAAAGCTGTGCTACCTGATTAGACTGTAAAGATGTGTCTAGATATATCTATAGCACTGCAAAAGAAAAATGAGGTCACTAACTTTTCAGATTAAATTGAAAGCACTTGGGTAGCGCACTTAAATTGTTGCATGCCAATAAAGCTCTGTCTAGGCATGCCAATTATATCTGATAATTATATTTCATTTGTCACAACTTGGGGAAGGGCAAAGCACTGACTTCTAGCACACTATCATACTCTGCCTATAGCTTATGGCCAAAGTCAAGCTCTAACAAAGCCAATTCTATTCCTGACTATAAAAGGATTTTATTGGAGGTAGCACAAAATAGTTCACTTTACATCAGTTAAATATTTATGCAATTGCTAACAAGGAAACTCCAATAAAAACTCTGGCAATGACATGGTGATTAACAATAACGACACAATTAACTCTTGCAGCAACTGTGCTTTATTCCCTGTTGTGCAGCACTTGAGTGCCTAGATATTCCATTACCAGATAAACAGCGTTCATATCAATGACACGTACAACCAACATTATCATTAGCATTACAGAGCAGTTAAAAGCTTCAGAGTGAGACAGGACTGAAGAGGAATTTCTAATGGGAAGAGAGAATTTGAGCACTGAAACATATTGCTCTGGAGATCCCCTCACTTCCCAGGCTGTAAGGGAGGGGAATATAACCACTGCAATTGGTGTTAGCTGGTCTGGGATATAGTGGGAAAGTGCAGTTTATATGGTCAGATACCAGCGAGGAAATAAGGAAGGAGAGGTTGTGGGGTGAAAAGTCATTAGGTGTATATATATTGCAAATATATATATATTTTCCTCTGAAGGAAATATATATATATATATTCCTTTGAAGGAAAAATGCTTGCAAGTCCGGGGTTAAATGCAAATCTCATATATTGCAAGTTTAGGGTTAATTTGCAGCAATACAGAGAGCATCAGAGAAGACAATTGTGCGTGTTTGACAGCAAAAGAGTTAGGCTTCTTGGGTTCAAAGGATGGTTTTGGTACAAGTCACTCAAAGCCTGCATCCAAAAAGGCTCCCAAGGCCAGCAGGTCACCTTTCCTGGGACCTGTGCTCCGGGACATGATGTCTGGTTCACACCGTGTTAGCAGTTCTGCAATGGACTATTGGTCCTAAGTGCACAACCAGCTTCTCCCCAGTGACTGTGGCAAGGACAGCAAGATCCAGCAGCTCCGGGTAGTACCACGCAGTTCTATGCAGTGATAGCAATATTCAGTACTGCCACAGGGAGATCCATTCCCTTCTTTTATTATGCATCAGCTTTTAAATATTTAAATAGGGAAAATAAGGGAGCCCTGCTTTAGTTTGATAAGTAATACGTGCAAATAACAGTGTGTGCAAATAATTAAGGTGCATAGTATTCTTATATATGTTTACAGTGGCATGTGCAGTTCTGGAGATAACAGAAAGCTTCCGTGCTACTTAGGGAGAGAAATGCTGAAGTTATCAGTAGGAGAAAGGCCATTTTTTCCTTTCTTTGCTTAGTTATTGTGAGCTTAAAACTAACTTTTTTCAGTTCAGACTTGTGGGCTCTGCAAGTTCAATGATGGCTCATGCCCATTTCTTTATAGAGACATAGCCTGAGGTGGCCAGCATGCAGAGAGCCTCCTGCTTCTTACCATTTTGGAGGCCTTAATGAGCTGTCTGGGATTTATTTTATTTACCAAGCACAAAACACATGCTCTATTGTTTTTGCTTCTTTGATGATAGAAAGCATGCTTGCTTCCTTCAAAGTGAAGTCAAACCAAAGGATCAAAAACTAAATCAGTATTCTTCTCCTCTTAATGCACCTATGGGAATTGCCTGGCAGCCAGTTTGAGTCGCAGAATTATAGGGCAAAATCCTGAAGCATGGACTCAGAAAAACAAATAAGCAAAAACCCCCAAAACCCCCAAAATAAACAAAAAACCACAACATTAACTTCAAAAGGAATATTGCCTGAGTGAGGACTGAAGAGGGATCACACAGCCTCAGTAAGCCATGGCTTCAGCAGGAACAGTGCAGTCCTGATTAGGAACTTGCCGGATCAAAACCAGGAACCCAGTGAAATGAGAGAGGGCAAAGTCTTTTGGATTGTATAACTCATCTCACCCACTGAGAGTGTTTTTCTCTGTTTAGTGCTTTTTTTTTCTGTCTCTCTAAATGTCTTTTTCTTGTACTTTGAGTGACTGAAATGTTCTGTCATGTAAAGATGCTCTGTTCTATTCTGTCCCATGCCTGTATGGCTTGGTGGTTGCAGCACATACTGTTTCAAGTCCTGTTTCATACAGGTACATATCTACATGAGCTGAGAATACTTGTTGGCATATCAGAGAGTTTTCAAGAGGAGAAATTTGGAGCTGTGATCACCTTGTTTTGAAGAATTTTTCTCTGCCATGTTTACTTCAGGGTTCAGAAACCATCACATTTCCATGTGAAAGATGGCTTGCAAAGTCTGAAGATGATGGCGAGATCATCAGAGAGCTGGTACCATCTGATATTTTTACTGAGAAACTCATGAAGGATGGGACTTTAAAGCAGATAGAAGAAGAAGTTGAGGATCCACTAGAAGGTAATATAATCCTAGGAGTACGTAGGGACCTATTTGCTGCTTCATCTTTTAGTGCAAAGTATAGTTCAAGCAGATAAAAAGCTAGTACAAACTGTTCACATTTATTTCACTTCTCATCTTCTGGCCTCTCATACCTGAAGCACTTCCATGAAGCTTCATCCTAAGCTCTTTGCTTCCTTATATGCCTGGCTGCTTCTATGTTTCTCTCTATGTCTCTTTCTCTCTCTCTCTCTTTTTTTTTTCCCTTCCTCTTCTCCTTTTTTTTTCTCCCCTTCCTCTTTTTTTCCTTCCTTTTTTTTTTTTTTCTTTTTTTCTTTTTTTCTCCTCTTCCCACCCACTTTCCTCTGCACTTGAGAGGAATTGTGAACCTTCTTATATCCTGGGTAGAGCAAATTGAATTCAGCTGCCATCTTCATTCATTGCTAACAAGATGATTCAACAGAGAAAAATCATTCATTTCTATGTTGCTTTTCTATCTGAATCTGATTTGCATTTACAGTACAACATTGTCAGAGTGGAATATGTATGAATTTTAAGTGTTTGCCATTGCCAGGGCTTTGCTGTAAAGGAGAATTGAGCCTTTACGCTGTGCCTCTAGCAGAGGAAGGTATGCTCTTTCCTCTATTAGCAACCACGTGGTAGCTCGTATGAGACCTTTTCCCAGGGAGATGGGCAGTTTTAATAACAGCAAGTGGCAAAACTGCTTGATTCCTACGTAACATTTTCTTTAACCTCCTGACCCATGTCACTTTACATTGCATTAGTTGCTGGGTGTTAACGAACATACCTGTCTCATATTTTTTTCCTTCTAAAGGTAAGGCCTTAAAAACGAGTTTTGCAAACAGCAGAGTAGGATTTTTGGATAACTGAAGGCTTTTTTGGGCTGAGATGTAGGACTAAATTTGGGGTGTCCTCTTGAGGATATAAACAATTTGGGGCAGAAGTAATCTATATATGTTTTGGGCAGTCATGCAGTATAAAAGACAGAAACTTCAGCTTATGTTATTATGATAGTCTTTTATACCGTAGACTTAATTTCAGTCCTAAAGATCTCAGAACTGGCAAGCAAAGACGAAAGGGGAATGAACTGATCAAACAGAATATGCACACTGTTTCCCTCATTATTAATGTAGCAGTTGTCTCTCAAGTGCAAAGCCTAACTCTGCACTGCAGTTAAGGACATAATGAGAAGAGGCAAACATGAAAACATGGAATCGCACCTAACTTGATAAATGGCCTCAAATGATGATCCTGATCCATTTCTCAGAGAAATCAGTGGAAGTCTTTCATGGATTACCAAACAGATTAGGCTTTATTTTATTGAGAGAGCTACGTATGGAAGGGATAATGCAGATATTTTCTTTGATGATTCTTCTGATGGCACAGAGAAGAATATTAATATCTGTAATATACCTCCATAACTAAGGCTTTGTGCCTCTTCCTCGTTTGCCCTGGGATTTGCAAGAAGACATTTTCTAAGGCTTGAACGCCACCAGGGTAATCAGAGCCTTGTGCAGTTCCTAATTGTTTTTCTGCAAAGCATTCTTTCAGTTACTGTTTGTTTTCCCAGTGTAATTGGGACAAGAACAGTAGTATAAAAATAGGAGTATTTAACAGGTTTAGTAAAGCACATTACTAAAGATTTGCTGGGGTTTTATTGAATCATCATTGAGCAAGCTAAACAGAAAGGGTACTTAAACAGTACAACTCTTGATACTTCCTTAATTAAACGCTGTCTGAGAAAAAAAGGATTCAGCAACCTGCTCTCCTTCTGTTTTAGGAATCTATACAGATACATACCATTAATTTCAGTGGTAATTGCACATCTGAATCCCTGGAGTTTGTTTATGGAAGCTGGAGTATTAAGAATTCACAACACTGAATATCTTGTCCTCCAATGTAGGTCCCTTGAGCCTCAGTAGGAAAAGGTGCTGAGTTCCCTCACCTCTCATTGACTTCACATCCAGGAATAACTGTAATGATTCTTTGCATTTTTAATTATACGCCATGTGCTCAAAGCAATATATAGGCATTGATTAGATGTAGAAAGGGAAAGTCAGTAAATTTCAGCCCAGAAGTTCCCTTGGGGTCATCATGAGAAGCCTCAAAAGATAAAGGAATCAGTGTTTTAACCCCGTAGAACTCAGTGATGAGTAGCACATTTGGGGACCATTTCCTCTGGTAATTTCAGTGTCTAATACAGACCTTGATAATCCACCTGTCCAGACATTGCTTGTCTTCATTTCTTTCTGCAGTCCATACTTACAAGATAAGTGTGTTCACTGGAGATATCTATGGCGCTGGGACAGATGCTAATGTTTTCCTAAATATCTATGGAGATCTAGGGGACACAGGAGAGAGAAAACTCAGCAAATCGGAGACAAACTTCAACAAGTTTGAAAGAGCACAGGTACAAATGCAAAGACTTGATAACATTTTGCATTTTGCAGTCCTTTAACCTGACAAGTGCATGACTGTCTTCACAGGCTGAGTTTTCCTGTGAGGGATGAATTGATTGATTCCATTTATGCTGTTCATTACCTCTTAAAATGCTATCTGCGGTTTGTCAGCTGGGTATTATGACAGACAAGCACTGTAACAAATGGGTAGATCTTTCTTTCTGTGAAGTTACTGATAAAGAGATGAATTTTGAGCATACAGAGACGATTTTTTTTCCTTACAAGCTGGCTTGAATTTCTTAGTTGGCCTATTTGAAAGCACAGAAACGTGAAGCCATTCATTCCCATAGACTCTGTGCAATTGATTTTTCCCATACATAGCATATACTATAATTCATCTCAGAGCATGATAAATGAGCACATTTTAAGCTGACTGTGTTTGACAAAATGACTCCAAAAGTGGCACCCTGCGATCAATCCACGAATTGTATTCATAGCTTGTTGTGGTGCTCCTCAGATAAAATGATGGCAAAATTTTTTTGCACAGATTGCCTGTGCAAAGCTAACTGGATTAAAAAGGGAACTTTTTGTCTTAATGATTAGGAGGTAAAATGCCAGGAATTCAGCATTCTAAATTTTTTAAAGTGGCTTTTGTACAGCCCGTTTCAGAGCCCTTCTCTTCAGGGAGAGAAATCACACCTCAGAGCCCTCTCCGGCAGAATTGTTTTCATGCACAGAAGATGCCTGCACAGTCTGGTGTAAAGCTTTTAGTCAAACACTGTCCTGTGAGACAGGGTTTAAACACATTTTGCTCCATAGTCATAATTTGCTTTTGTTGGGTCGATGATCTGTTGAGAGCTCATTAACTGAACCACTTGCCTTGAATACCCTGTAGGAGGACACTTTTACAATGCAGGCTGTGGACCTTGGCATTATATACAAGATCAAGATTCGTCATGACAATTCTATGTTTAGTCCTGACTGGTTCCTGGAAAAAGTAGAAATCCTGGATGAGGACACAGAAGAATCATTCGTATTCCTGTGTGAACGCTGGCTCTCTAAAAAGAAGGAAGACAAAAAGATAGAGCGCATATTTTATGAACAGGTACGGTGATCCCAACTAATGACTGCTAATAAAATTAAAAAACATATTTTTCATACAGTTGAAGCTCAAGACAGCTCATTAGAGACCTTTCTGACCTGTCTGAAATTAAGCTATGACTTGCAGACAAGTACCCAAAGTATGGCCCGTGTCCTCACACAGCATCACTAGGTCTGCCCTTTGCACTCTCAGTAGAAAAATGAAAGACTTCAAGTGAAACTCTTCAGCTGAGAGCCAAAGCAAAGTTTTGCTGATGAGTAACAGAGTACTTTGTCCTGCTGTCATCCTCACTGTGCACCCACTGTGCACTGTAAGAGGTTCCACTATGCAAAGTTCTCAAGCCAAAATATTGGGTCCTTTAACCTGATCCTCAATGGACCGGGTGGGCTTCCTCTTCCTAGTTCCTTTTTCCAAGCATAGTCAACATCAAAAGTCTAGTTTCTCTGACTACACTTAAAGCATGGAATATATTTTAATGAAATACCCTTTGTACTTGTGCATTCTGTATTGCTTTATCAGACTGGCCTAGCTAATTGAAATTCAAGGTACATGCACTAATTAAAATTAGCAAACAAGATTAATAGACCTCTCCAGCTTCTATACAGTGAGGCATAATACAAAAGCTGATTATAAGTCCATTGTATTTAAGAAGTCCACTTTACTAAATACAGTGACATTTTAACTGAAAGTAACTGCTGAAATTATCGTTAATGAAATTGGGCCAAACTCATCCTCAGTGTAACAGAATGGTTGCAAGAAGAGTTACATCATGGATGAATATTGCCATATGTCCGCTCGTAAAACTGTAGCAGACAATGCTGTGAATTTTTGTGATTGTGCCTACCCAGATGCTCATATTAATTCCCTCATAATGAACGAAAGCTTTTTATATATATATATATGTATATATATATTTTATATATATATATATATATATATATATTATTATGTGGCTGTGTGGTAAAAGCCTTCTATTTATGGGTCAATGACACCAAACTCATCTGCTATAACTCCTCTAATGTAATAATGTTTAATATCATTCAACTTTATAGCACTCTACTTACAGTCTTTGACCTACACTGGTTGGATTAGTCTAACATCACTATATATACCCTGATAACAAAATCTGCTGTTCCATCTGCCTGTGTTTTCTGTGGTTATGGCTCATACACGTACCGGAGAAAAAACACAACACATTGTTAAGGTCTGTTAGGTCCACTGCATTGTAGCACACATCCAAAATGGCCTGTCAAGATTGCTATGATGAGGTAAATGAATGACTTGAAGTAAGTTGTAAGAAGTCATGTTATTTTTGAGCCTCACTGAACAAAATGCTACCTGGAAGACTGCAGGGATTTCTTGTAAAGTTGTTTTTAGAGGCATATAGGAACAGCTGACAATGTTGTGAGCACTGAACCTCATTACCCTCCTGTACATGTAATTAGAGCTATGACGGTGAACGGAACAGCCTGGACAACTCATCTGTCAGCATTTCAAGCCAGGATAGCAATGCAGACTTGAAGGAAAAGAAGAAATCCAGCTTGGTCAAGATGGCAGAAGAAGGATCATGTAAGAGAGCAGCATGTTTGATGCATGAATGTGTGTGTTTTTGGCTTTAGGTCTCAAAAAGTTGCATTTGTCCTGGTGAAGAGCAAGGAGTGGAAAGTTGTTGCTCCTTTCTCTGAGTTGTTACCACATTGGGAAAGGCTGGGTCAGGTGCTTGTGTGTTTGTTGATTTTCCTATAGCTCTCAGGCCTGACTAGTGGAATAAGACCCAAAGTTAAGAGCAATTTCAGTATTTGTAAACCTTTTCTTGCTCTTCTATGGAAATCGATGACACAGTAGAGGGTCAGAGTTACTGCCAAAAGATGTGAGGCCTA
>JAUBOD010000963.1:2042090-2057820 GCA_032353885.1 Nothura maculosa
GAAGAAGTCATAGATGGCAAAAGCTCCACAGATTTACCAATTGACTGCAATGTTTGAAGATCTTTAGTGTGACCCTGAACTCTCTCCCCAGGAATTTGCCTTTGGCCTTCAGTTCATTATTTATTTGGCAGGTATCTCCCAGGCTCTAGAGGAGTGGGGCACAGGGAACATCACCATAACATGTTCATTAGGACCTAAAATTGAGCTGAATGGTCTCTCTCACAAAAAGAGAGGTTTTGAATAAAAAACATATTCAAGTGACTACAAACAGTATGACACACTGTGCCACATCAAGGCCATCCATGCAAACTCAGCCCTCTCCACCACAAGTACGTGGAGATCTAGAGAGTGAACTGAAATTCTAGGGAATGAGCATGAAAATCAGCAGCCTAACTGCAAACTAGTCTTAGCATGGAGAACAGGTATGAAAACTAAGTTTAGCATAATGAGGTTTGAGCTTTATCTTACAGGGGGTTGGACTGGATGATCTCTAAAAGGTTCCCTTCCAACCTTAAGGATTCTATGATCTTACTCAAAAATGATTCTCCTTCTCATGGAGATAAGCAGGATATACAGACAAACTTAGGCAGCTGTTAAATCTGTTTTTTATTCCCAAGATGCTGAGGAGGATTTTGGTTAAGAGTATACTTGCCTTTAGGACTAAGTTGATTCACGTTTCTTTAAGGTGAAATACATTGCTAAATAAGAGACTATGGCATCATATTCATGTCATACTGCTCTAATAGTTTTGCAAGTACCCCTAGGTAATTTAAGAAATATAACCATGATAATGGACTGCTTTTAATTATACATGACATGTACAAAAATATTCCACTTAAGAATTCTTCATGAAAACATTATATTTTTCATAAGCTCTATAAGCAGCAGAGTTGCTCTTGTATTAGTCAATGGCTATCAAAGTTAATTGGTTTATCAAGGAACAATTCCTTTCTAAAATCTCTAGGGGCACGTTGCAGGTTTTACTGCTAGCACTGCTAATAAAGTGCTTAATTGCAGTTAAGTGATGACGCATGGTGAAACATTATACATATTTGCACAAAATCCACAAAATACGTAAAGTCATTACTTATTTTACACGAAATAAACTATTTCAGCACTTTGTTGTGTTCCTACAGCAGTAGTGGAGAAACTGAGAAGCCTGGAAGGAGATGAAACTAAAAGCACATTATAAAGGAGAAGAAACATTTTTAGAGCCCAAAAAAAGTTCAGTGGAGATTTTATACACACCTAGTTTGACTGGGCACCTCCTCAAAGACGAGAGGAGGTAGATGCAATATTGTTCAAATTGTGAAGACAGGAAGAACTGATTAGACCGTGGGGCAGAGGATGAAAGACAAAATAAATTAATTTAGGAAAAAAAAAAGTAGAAATTAATTAGAAAAAGTAAGGAAAATGTTCTAATGCCTCCTTAAACTATTCAGAAAAGATGTAAGCACCAAAAAAAGGTTAGGAAGAACACAGAACTCTCACTAGCTTTGGCAAATGAAGCCGCCTGCCGCAGTGTCTCAGCAGGGCTGGAAGGAGCAGGGAAGTCGTGTGCAATGCACGGGAGAAAGGGCTTTCCACCTCACCAGACAAGACGATTTGTTAGCTGAGCTTAAATGAGGGAGACAAGATGGACTTGTCCTAAAATTGCAGCTCAGCTGCACATCCCTCAGTAAATGTCAGCGACTGTCGGAAGGCTCCATAGGAAGCGGGAGCGTTTCCCGAATGGCAGCAGTTGGGCGCGCTCTGAGGCAGGGAATGGAGGGGTCCGAAGGCTCCATGGCCGGAGCTGGAAGCCAGAGCCCACGGACACTGTCAGGTGGCCACGGGTTGATCACTGCTGCCGTCCAGACAGCAAGAAGGAAGTCGGCACTAGAGAAACCACGATTAGCAAAGTAAATATCGCAACCAGCAGCGCAGTGCAATCCAGATTACAGCACACACATTGGCATCTGCACAGGGCAGCCCGTGCCCACACTAATTCCACGCCTAGTTAGCTGTCTATGCTGTTATTTTCCTCGGACTAACATCTTTGGGCTAGATGACACCCAAAGCAGACATTTCGTTTACCCCTTATCATCAGAAGCTGCAAAGAAGCCACAAACGTTTGTCCATCCGCAAAGATTTGTCAATGTGCCCTAGTAAGATATTGCATGCAGATAATGCTTATGTTATTTTTTTTCCCACGTGAATATATCACTTGAAGTCTGACGAACCAGATGCTGGGCTATGATTAAGGTGGGAACGAGATGCACGATCTGAAAACTCTGCTTTCCAAATGAGCAGTCCCAGCTGTGGTAAGGAAAGGTCAGCACTGACATGTATTGCAGTGTCAGAATGCACTGAGCACACACAGCTCCGAGGGACAGGAAGAAAAACACATTCATCCTTTTAGAAGATGAGACAGACACAACACCAGGAAAGAATTTGCTGGGAAAAGCGCTCACAAATTCAGAGATAAGGAAGTTTCATGAAGTTTTCTAGGCTTCTTTTTCCTGGCAAGTCCTTCCTTCCAACAGGCTGGCTGCTCGGCTACAGGTGGAGGAGGAAAAACAAATATCCAGCACATCGCTGGAAACACAAGAGCAAAGCAGAAGGAAGCTTGGTGAGAAACTTACATTTTTTCATTTCTTTCTTTCTATTAAGGCACCGGAACATTAATGCTATATAATAATGCCAATTTCAGCTGTTTTAACGATTTAATAAATCATTTAATGAAGTGTTGGGTTTGTCAAGAGTCCAACGGCTAAAAATACCAGGGAACTTGGAGGCCAGTTTAAAAGACTGTATCCAGCCAAAGACCATAGTAAAAACAGTAGTAGCTTACTTTCATACAATGAGCTTTCCACTGTGTAATGGTAGAACACATCTTTTATGATTTACTGTTCCCCCATTTACTAATGTATATTTTTTTGTGCACAAAAAGGCTCTAGCAAATAGCCCAGGTCCTAACAAGAAATCTTAAACTTGTAACTTCTTAAAATTTAAAAAAAAGGAAAGAAAAAGCTCTTAGAAGATCATTTTAACCACATCATAAACAACATTATTTCCATATCTTCTCATTTTCAAACCATTTTCAAAGGCTTTATCGAGGCTAGTCCATTTGAAATCCCACATAATGTTCATACTTGCTGATTCAAGTGGATATGATGTATTTCCCCCCAATTCTCTGCATCCAAGACACTCATAGCAAGTAGCATTTCAGGTTGTTGAACCCTTTCATTAGGGATGAGATCCAAGCATTAGGTGAGAAGTTTTTGAGGTACCTGCACTTTACTACAAATCCTCCCACAATTCTCCAGCTCTTCTTTTCTTACAACTAACTTCTAGGCTGTCTCTCAATGCTCACCAAGCCCTCTGACCAGCTCCTTCTCGCCCTTCCTACCTGGTGCTGGCACGTCCAGTCTCCTATAGCATGTTAAAAATACAGATGGCAACGGACAATGTTTGTATTTTAAGGAAATAAAAAAGGATAAACAAGAGGGACAAAAGAGTTATATACAAAAAAAACTCTGAAATATGTAAAACGAGATTTTGATTGCACTTTTTACTGGTATGTTGACCGGTTGACTAGCTGAGGGCAGAGGTAATTGTAACCAACCCTTTAGCATCACTTTGCTCATCCTTCTATAAAATAAACAGCAATTCTCCCCTGTACCCCCAATTTAAATTCCAGATACTACAGGGGTAAAGAGTAGAAAAAAATAGGACAAAAAAGTGGGATGGAGAAAATACATTGCAGGAGTTTTTGTCAGTTCTCATGAGCTGTGTGATGGGATAAGTGTTGGGCACTTTTATAAACACCTCAAATGTCTTATTGTACGAACCAAACGAGGTGCTTTTAAAGCCTCATAAAGCACCAAAAGGAAGGCAGGCAGGATCCTCAGAGGAGGAGAACTCCAACCAACCTGTGTCAGTGCTCAGCTCGTCTAGCAGCCCTCTGGTCCTCCAGGTAGATCCCGCGTCTTGATTTGCTACGGAATTATTGTGCTCTTGAACTACAGCAGCCGCCAGCAGATTGTCCACGTTGACCACCTCGGGGTCGGAGTTTGTGTCTGATATATCGTAATGAGCCACCACTGGAGGGCCATCTGCAGAAGGAAAGAGAAGCAACGGGTATGAGAAACCCAAACAATGTGGAAGAGACTTGTAAAAGTGCAAACGACTTGTTTTAGGATCAATCCATTCTCCTACAAGTTCTTAATGAACTCTCAGTTATTAAGCTTTAGTTAATGAACACAGTCTGATATTACAGAGACATTTTAATGTTTGCATACATAGAAAGCAGACGTAGGAAAAACAGATGTTTAAGCTTGTCTTGTCATCGTATTAGTTATTTGGATGTTATCCTTTACATGAACACATAAACGTCTCCATATCTGACAACATCGCACTTACAATCCTCAAAGGATAAAGTCCTTCCGTGTGAAATGAGAAATTATGTTCTGAATTACAGGACATTAAATTTGGCAAGACAAGATACTTCACTGGAGAATTTTACAGAACTCAGGTGACGTTACCTTAGGGCTGATTTGATAAAATTAACTTTCTGCTAGAGCTGATCCAGTTACAATAAATATACCATTAGACAAGTTTCCTTACATAACATTCTGCTGTCAAGGACAGGAGATTTTCTTTCCTAACTGCAACGTTTTCTTGCTTTTGCTCTTTTTCAGGATAAAAAATAACACAAAACTGTAATGAGCAGTGATAAATTACTTGCAATTCTGTATGTTGACCCTGTAAGTCTTTTGGCCACCGAACTAAAGAGGGAGAGATTTTGTCTTACAAGACTCTGATAACTATGCGTGAGGAACAACAACAAACAGGATAATCTTTGGTCTGTTTTGTTAGAATGGAGTATTTTCTTTGTGAGGAATGAAAATAGCTTGCAATTAGAAAGCATGCTAGAAACAAAGGAGGCTCAGAATGAAGTCGAATTCAAGACAAGAATTAATGTGGAAGCAAAGACAGAATGAATCGCATATTTTAAAAGGAAGCATATTTTAATTCGAATATAGTGTCTCTGGAATGATTACAGTTTATGGATTCAGAGCCTGGAATTCTCATTCCCCAAATGACAGAAGCAAAACGTCACTTGGGCTGGCACTTCATCCAGAGAAACGAGTATCAAATGGAAAAATAATTTGGCCAGAGCTCAGCTGCCTGGGCACTGTAATGCAATAAATCAGTCTTCAGAGCTGAACGTGTGAAGGGCTTTGCCTTTACGAGGTATGGTATATAAAGAAGTTTATAACTAATACAGCCCACTAATAACGTCCTTAGAAAGACGCGACCTTCAGAGTTACAAAGGGATTAGAGAAAAATAGAATTCTCAAAACCCAAGAATTTAAGGAAAGGCTGGTTTCTTTCAGAAGTGTTAGATGCCTGTCACTGAAGATGAAAGAACGGTATGAACCAGAACCTTAAAATTTAGCTAGCTGAAAGAGCTGTTTCTATTAAGGTGCTTGTTGTGTTTTTAACTTAATCACTGAAACATAATTCGACACAAAGTTTTAAGAAATTCCAGTTTTGAGGTGAGCAACACACTTCATTAAAGAGTGACCTTATTGCTTAGGCTCTACTAAAGATCAGTTTCGCAACCAGATATGAGGAAAATACACAGAATACTTCAGATCAGCCCTGCCTCCAAATTAACAATTTCAGAAAACAATGTTATTTTACAAACTTAAAACAGACCCAACAAAAATTAATGAGTAGTTAAATGTCAATGTATTAAAGACCAAACTGTTCACAACATGAAACACTGATGATTCTGACTGAGGGAAAAACATACGGATAATTAACGGAAAGACAATTTTCTGATTTGTAAAGACAATTACAAAATAATGGAAGATCAAGTTTCAAATTAAAATTAAACTTGGTTAATTATTTGAGCAGGTCCGTGACTCAACTACATGCAGAAGCTACAGCTGGACTGAAACACGGAGGGGAATGTTTTCAGTCTCATCATCAGAGTTCAGCGTGAACATATATTGTGTGATCTATCAAAATAAACAGTTGAGTGCAGAAGATACGAGGGTCAAGTACAATATTGACTATTTGACCATTTTTTTTACAACAGGTTATCTAAAATTTCTGGAGCTCTACACGATTCCTTCAGATTTTTGCTTCTCTCTCTTATTAAAATCTCCAAAAAGCAGCAGCAAAAATTAATTTAGATTACAGGTCTACGGCAAGTAAAATTGTATTTGGACAAAAAGCACCAATAGTCTCAAGTCAAAATTGTACCACTCCTACATGTATAATCATGCAAAAATGTATAATAAATGTATATACATGCAGAGTGATATTCTCATCACCTACCCATAGAAATAACTTGTGTGAAAGTCTTCATCAGAAGGAAATACAAGCATAAACTCGTTATCTGTAGCTCCACTCTTGTATCTTCCACACTTCCAAACAGCACACCTTATAACTTAGCTTAAATTTAGTATGCATCAAACAGACAAAAATATTTTCAATATAATTTACATACTGTAATTATATTTGTCAGCGTAACAGGCACCAGCTGAAGGATCTGGAGAAAACAAGCTGACTACTTACAAAATACCCACAGCACAGGTGTATTTTTCTGCTTTTCTCAGCCTTGTCTTTCAAAATCATGTTTGGAAACAAAAGGTGCCCTGAGATCAAGGCCATCCGCACCCAGCACCAGTAAACGACCAAGCAGGCCAAGCTCAAGGCCATAAAGTGCAGGCAAAATCCCTGGATTCTTGGCATGCATAAAAGAAGGAATAAGCAATAAATGCCTAAATATGAAAAAGCTGCAATTTCCTCATAGATAAATAAATAAATAAAGGAAGCAATCAGGATTCCCTCCCCAAAGGGAAGTTCCTGAGTTAGTAATTTAAATGATATATTTAAGAAAAAAATCAAATCCTCCAAGAACCTAAGGTAGCCAAAACGTTACAGCACACTGGTGATAGGCTTTAATTCATCGTTAAAGCAAGAAATGCTTAAAAAAAGACAAGGCTGAAAGTCAATAAGCACCAGCAGCAAAGCGGAGCTGTTGACATTTCACATTCATGTGGAAGGGAAAGACTTGTCAGAATTTGTTTGGGGAGGGGATTGTAAAGGTTGACACAGGGGCAAAGTTTCCAAGAGCCCAATCGTCCCTTCATTTACAGAGCTCAGCAAAACTGATTTCACTCAAGACAACTGAAGGAAAAGCCACATGCACAAAAATCCACGTCTATACGTATGAAATTTTAAGTTTGCAAGGCAGTAAATGCCACAATTGTGTATTTGCCAGCCCCTCGTGGGCTTTGCACAGAGCCACAGCTCAGAATCTGGGCTTGAACTGCTGTAACACAGACGTTCCCATAGACCCCACAAGTCTCTGTAATGGCCCATGCAGGGGATGGTGTCTCTGCTGCAAAAATCTCCCTTAAAATTGCAGGTGTAGGGCAAAAAGATCATCCTCTACCAGGCACAGTGACCGCACCACAATATTAGGTCACTTCATCACATGAGCAGCAAGGAAAACATTAGCGAGCAGGAGCTGAAGGGGAATTTAGTCATTAACCTGTCATCATCTCTATTTAGGTGTCCTAAAATGGGGCATGGAGCCTCCGCCAGGCATCTATGATCAACAGTCCCTAAATAATCGACAGTCTGGGAATTCTGGGGGCAAAGAACCTCATCCAGGAAGAGAGGAGGAAACCTGGGGGTCTACAAGGGAGGTCGGAGTCCCTTTTTTGAGGGCGTTTGAGTCATTTCAGCAGCCCCATAAGCAGCGACAGCCCAGCCAAGGCACCTCGTTTTGAGAGGGCTGCAGGGCCACGAAATCAACCCCAGCCTCAGGGATAGAGTTCACCCCGATAACTCCATTGAACATGAGGCAAAACATGAAATGCACTTTTACAATCACCTATTTTTGATGACCAAGGACATCACACTGCAGGCCAAAACCTGACACCTACGGAATCCACCCTGCTTTAAAAGAATCATTTTACAGGAGACAAATCAGCAACTTCAACCCAAACAGAACAGCTTCCCACTTAGGACTACAAGCTGCCAGGACAGCCTATGTTTTAGGTAAATAACACAAACCTGGTATTATTAAGACAACATCCAGAGCTACAGTTTCATAAAGCACGGGCAGTTTGAATGGCCTGAACTGGCTGAGCTCTAAAATAATTCCCAAAAGGAGGATGGGGGAATTTTTGCTTTTAATATATCGTGTAGTAACGTGAAACACTTTGTTACTATTTTTATTTATTTATTTATTCCAGGTTACAGTAGTTACATTTCAAAATGTACAGGGTTAGGCAAAGAGTACACTGTAAATACATTAAAAAACCGTCCTAGTGTAACAACATTCTCCCTAAAAATCATAAAGTGAACAGAAAAAAATTACTGATGAAATCCATAGCCCGCATTTGCCTTCATTTCACAACGTTCTTTAAAAGGAAATAAAACAAAAAGCAAAATGGTAATAATAACCAAAACGACATGATGAAATGAGGATCTGTTCTCAGACCGGACAATTTTTATCACACCAAAAGAGATCTCAAAATTCAAGTCTTGCTGCTCAACATTCCCTCTTTCGGGCTTTTTGATGAGTAGGTGGAAAACACCTGGGATTTGGGAAGTGAGACCCGCTGTTAAGCGAGGGCAACAGCCTGGTGCCAGTGTGGACAAGGTCCCTTTGGGAATCACCCCGGCACCTTCCCCTGGAAGGACCCTCCCGAACCCCCCCGGGCCAGACTAAGCACTGACCACATCAGCTGCGGGCAGAGTGCAGCTCCCCAAATCATTACTTTTTAATATTTAATACAGGGTTTTTTCAATTATTTTTTTAAATTTAACACACTGTTTCTTTCTCCCGCCCTCATGCCCCGTGTTGCTGGCGCAACGCGGCCCGTTTGGGGTCAGAGGCAGGTTTGGGCTCCAGGGAACCGCCGGCCTCTGCTCAGTTATTTCCATCCCCAACCACAATCCTGCTCGGTGGGACCCGTCTGTCAGGTGGAGACCCACTAAGGTTGGCCTGAGATGCCCTTAAGTCCAGCCCAAGTACTCCCTGAAGCGCAGCCTAAGCCCCGCTTTGGAGAGGGGGACAAATACTGCGCCAATGAGCAGGAACGTTCTGACAGCTTTAAGGGGAGAGCAGCTAACCCTAACTTCTAATGCCCCTGAAATACGATTCAAAAAATACAGCATGTGATACAGGAAGAGAAAAATATATATATATTAACAAGAAAAAATCACTGGTAATAAATATGGTTTAATCTGTATATAAACCAGTTTAAGTGAAGACTGGCCCTCCACTCTGAACCTCAGCAGCTCTGACAAACTCCCTCCCGCTCCTGCAACAACCCTAAAGACTCTGTGAGCCTAAATATTTGAGCTGGGGATTCCTGCCTGAATTCCTATGTCCCGGTGCTGTTACAGGGAACACTTGAAGATCTGTGTAACTGAGAGGTCTTCTCAGTCAAAGCCTTTCGAAAATAAAAGCTTATATTGGAAATCACTGCAAACTTCACTTTATTTTCTGTAATAAAACCTGAATGCGCAGACATTTCATGGGAGACCTCCCATGAAATACAAACCCAAGCCTTTGGATAAATGATGTGCAACCAGTTTGGGTGAGCGGTGGGGTTTTATATGGACCTTTCTGATCTCTCTCCACTAACGGGAGGGAATTTAGCTTTTCATATAAAGGTTTCTCTTGCGTTTGCCCTGGTTAAAAAAATATATTAATGCAATAGCTACGTCTCAGCTGCAACTAAATCCTGAATCCTCTGTCACGAGTGCTGTGTGAATATCTGCCATACTTAAAAACACCTGAATCAGTACTAAAAATGCCAGTGTATAAAGCATGGAAAAGAGCAAAAATAACTTTTTAAAAGAAACGAGAATGTTTCTTTACTCCATTCTTAAATATAAACTTAGGACAAATAGAGAAGCTTTAAATTATCACTATAATGATCCTACACATCTGTTTAAAACTCTATTGATTTTTCCTCAACTTAAATTTGATGTTTCTTAAGTAACACATTGGCATCTGAAAATATAAATACATTCAAAATCACAGCTCCAGGTTGGAGAGTAGAAGAGTCTCCGATGCCCTTAAACGAGGCCTAACTAGTTTAATGCAGCAGTGAACGGATGAGATTAAAATCCGCGTTAAAATCTCAGCGGAAGAAATTTTAACTCCCTGAAAGTTCCTAGTCAAAGTCCTTCAAAAACAACAGCTTATAATGGAAACAGCTACAAACGTAACTACAGTTATAGCGCACAGCAAAAACATTTCCAGTTTTCCAAGACAAAAAAATAAAAAATAAAAAAAAATCTGAAACTGGATTAGGCGCCAGGAATCCAGAATGTGGTTGGATATGCCCCGTGCAGCTGCACTCCCGTTTCCACACAGCCTTATTACTGGGATCAGTGTCCTGGGACAGGCTGCAGCTTTCATCATCTTTTATCACTTTTATATCTGCACAATTTGGAGCAGGAGGAGCGACGCTCCTGCCTTGGTGCAGGGTTCTGCAACGCCACGAGACACCCCAGTGTCCCACGGAGGGCTCTCCTCTCAGCTCCAAGGAGAAACACACGTTTTTCCATGCACACACACACACAAAAACCCAAGCTAGCCCAGCGGATACCCAGCTGCACAGGGCAGCACCTGCTGCACTTAGGGCAGCTCATTGAGGGCAGCTGATGCTCCACAGTGGAAGCAAATGAAAAAAAGTGACCAAAAAAGCCAGCATTTGCCATTAATAAAACTATCTACAACCGCTGCTCTTGCACACATATTCTTAGCACTGTCCAGCTTTTGTGGGGCGGTTAGAATTGCCATATCCTCATCAGGCTTCTGGATGCCTTTGATTTATTTTACCCTGGGAAGGGCACAGGTTAAAAACGTCTATGTTCGACTGCTGTAATTTGCTGCTTGTTCTTCCACCTTCCCTGTTGTTTGCATGAATAAAAACAATTAGCAGTAATGGCTGGGGTTCTATTGTTGCCTATAGTAACCGAGCTCACATTTGTACCTATTGATGGACTTACGGACCTGGTTTTTTAAAAGAGTTACCCAACCAAGATATGGAAGGTTGGCAGAAGTCTCCCTGGTGGCCTGTCTGACCCTTGGCCACTGATATCCACTACGAACTATTTATGAGAGCGCTACCTAAAGCTACTTGTAAGTCTGAGATAATAAAGAAATTCAACCCATCTCCTCACACAATTGGTTTTAAAGCAGCTAATTGCACTATTTTATTAAAGTCCTTAAGGGCATGCACAGCCATACTGGGTTAAGGGATTCCTGTGCATTAGAAGCCCCAGTCAGTGCTACGAGGCGTCCCTGCATGCATGGGAGGATGCACCAAGGCGTCATGCTCCAGCATATGCTGCTCATCATCGTCAAGGTTTCCAGAGCAAATCCATGGGCAGCAGAAGGATTCAGTGTCTTTTCTGCCAGCAATTAATTTTCCCTGAAGGATCTGGCAGCGGGGGATGAGGTTATTCAATAACAAGCAGAATTTTGCCTGTCGTTAGAAATGCACGCACAATTTCAGGCCAGGGAGTGCATTACATGTTCCTATCAAAGTCTCTCTATCAAAATTATGCATGATGGGGAGCTGCAAAGAACATGAGTGCTTAAAAACTACCCCCTGCATAATCTTCCAAACAGTTACTCTGAAAATAATACAGCTCTCTAGCCTCATTTTTTAGGAGGTCATCATATATAATAAAAAAAGCAAAAATAAAATGCAACTGAAGCTTAAAGAAAAAGAATTCAGAGCCAAGAGAGATCTGCAATGTTCTCTCCATTTAAATCATGTCTATGTAAAAACTTCTACTTTCCGATATTATGTTTTAAATTGTATTTGCATTAAAAACTTTTAACAAATTCTACCTGATGATATATATACATTTTTGGCAGCTATGGAGAAGTTACCTCACGTGGAGAAAAGCCTTACCAGAGAGGTGACCAAAAAGCCCAGTGTATCTTGATAAAACAGGAATTAAATATGGATTTCTAACACATAGTTTAAATTAATTGTACTTTAAACACCACAGTGTCAAGCCTGCCTATTCAAGATAATTATCAGTATAAAAAAAAATCCACACAGTAGCAGTTATTGGATGAATATGAACCTAATTAAATGAAACTCAAGTTCCCAAGTAAATTGTGAAATCCTGATTTACGAGTTTTATTTCACGAGTAAATCCTGATTGCAGCAGCTCTCGCTGGCCAACCCAACCAGCAGATCCTACCTGCATCCAGGGCCACATTCCCCAACTAAACTGTATTTTCTGCCTCATATTTTTAGCTCCCAGGCCAAGACTCCATCCATGCACCAAGTCTCTTACCTCAGGACTGGCACTACTTGGATTTCAGCCAGGAAGGCAGCGTGGTCGTGTAGACATGAGAAAGCAGCAAGGCTTTGTGTGCTGGGTCACACGCATGTACTTGGGGCGCGATCAACCTGAGCCCCCTATTCTAAACTCTTCCTATAGGGAATTTGGTCAAAACATGGGAGAGAAAGGCACTGCCAGGAGGTGCTTTTCTCTTTCCTTTGACTCAGGAGCAGCAAATGAGGCACCTAAAATTGAAGGATATGATTTTAATCCCAGGGGAACACATGCACACGCACATACCTGGGCGCATGTGCACACAATGCAATGCAATGTCCCCTAGAAACACCCCATGCAACCCTGCAGTGACACTCATTAAAGCTCTGGGTGGAAAACGAACCAAGTAGGAGATGAGAAATTAACGATGCACATTTACTGCATTATATTGTTATGAGCTTATTTATGATTTCTGCCTTAAAAGGAAGAAGAAAAACTGATGGGTGGCACGTTCAAGTCGTAAAGCTCGGGACGAACAGATCGCTGAGGAAATGTTATGGGTCTGTCTCTAATATTCTCTATGGTACTTTACATCTTTAAATATAAAGCTTATTTCATTATATAAATGCTTTAACATGCAAAAAGAGCATTTGGATGGTTACTGTTCCTATTGTAACAAACGTAGCTCTACAGATGCTGGGGTATCTAAACAAGGACTCTAAGTTATATTTTCCCAAGTTTGGTAAAGAAAGCCTAGGGTGTTTTCTTTTTGTTAAGAGTATCTGTATGTGTGTGCTGGCACATGCACATGGGTGTATTTTTTTTTTTTAAATCTACATATACATTCTCTATAAATAAAAAAATAAGATACCATGGCAATAAACCCCAAGAGAGAAAAACAAAACGAACACATGGAGAGAGAAGCAAACCTTGTTCACAGCACAATCCAAAGGTAACACCGAGCCGGCAGAGTTGATTTGCTTTTAAGTTTGTGACTGATTCAACTCGTGCTCTGCAATATTCCCGTTTTCTGGAAAGACGGGCGGAAAATTGTTATTAAAAGTCGCTGGAAACTCTAGCGTAGCATCAGCGCCTTGATAGCCCCCGTAGGGATTAAGCGGCTGCTGCGGCAGTATCTGGCTACCAGGCGTCTGCTCGAGGGCCCCTGCCTGCGTGGAGGGGGGGATTCTTTGGCCAACTAGTTGCATTTTGGGCTCCCTGGGCTCCAGTTGCTGCTTGCTTTCTTCATCGGTGTCAAGGCGCGTTAGCTTTTCTATCCACATGCGGAATTTCTCCTCTGTCTGCCTCTGCATCTCGGCAAAGCAGTTCATGGCCTCTTCCAGGACATTGCCTATGCAGTTCCTATCCCACACGGTGCCCCTGTCAAGCAATCCTGGCATTTCCCTGGCGGCTCCTCCAGATCCCCCAGCACGACTGAAGGCAGCTTTAAAGACATTGAGGCCATTGGATAAGACAGCGTTAAGTGAGAACATCATACTGTTTATTTAAGGCATGTTAACTCAGGAAAACAAACGTGTCTAATTGTGCCCCTCGGGGAGGGCGCCCGGGGAGGAATTAGCAAACACCAAATTTAACAACAGCATTAATTTCCATTAAGAAAAAAAGATATTAACACCCAGTGAGGTTATACTAGGAATTTTGGCTTCAAAACTTTTTATTCTAAAATTACCAGACAATTCTGTCACACGGGTCTTACTTATTTTATGAGCCTAGCTGCTCCAATTCCCTTGCAGTTTTAGATATCTGAAATTGAAACCCAAAACATCATACAATGACAAGAAGCTTGACTTCTGTGAAGCTGCAGTCCTAGCGACTATCATTTAACTGACAAACCTGAATAATTACACATTTTACTTAAATATTTTAACTCTTTTGCAGTGGACTGCCAAACACACAAATCATACCGAGGAAAACAGGCATGAGGAGTGATATAGTGACTGCAGTGCTCAATGCAGCAAGCCCAAGCCTTACCACCCTTGGTTTCATTTTGGAAGAAGGGACTCAACACCAACGAACAGACTATGCAGCACAAACAGAGACACCAACACGCACAGAAAGAGATGTAGGAACCAGGTGGATACAGGAGGGGGAAACAATTTGTGCTTATTCTGATAGGAAGACCCAGCTCTATCACAAGTTAATCCATGGACACGTCAGGGGCATCAACACCAGCACTCTCCTTGCTAGAACTGCACCCCAAACTCAATGTTAACTGACTGGTGGTGGGTTATTCCGAGGGCTGTTTCATTGAGACAGTGCAGAAAACAGCCTGGGTCTACATGGGAGGAAACCGGTCTCCTTGCACCCATGAGGATGGAGTTGGAGTGAGTGGGACTGCAATTACTGGGCACAATTTGAGCAGGCAAGGAACCGAGGTTAATTACTAATTACTAATTAGTGCACTGCAGGTATATCAACAAGAAAGGCAGTGGTGTCTGGGTAAGCCTGGAGTTCACTCGGGAATCCTCCATGGGGAAAAGAGAGAATACTGAGCTCCATAAATCCTTTGAGGAATAATAAACAACACGTGTGCTGCCCTAGTAACAATTTCCGAACAAGAAAAGCATCCCATTGAGCTTCACAAAGCGCCTATATAACCTGACAACGGAAAATGTAAACATGGATCCTCTACCTTAAGAATAATAGAAAACACCTTAAGAGTGTGAGAAATCATTGCACAACCTAAGCAAATGCTTACTGTTAAAAGCATAAGGCACTATTTTTTTATTGTGACTTTACTGTACATAGGAAATTACAGTATTATCTAACCAATACATTCCTTATAGGAGCTATTTCAATGAGGTATACCTAAGTTCCCAGTAACACCTGAACAAAGCCTAGGATTCATTTTGGATTTCCAAGTGGTGCCTTGCCAGCAAGGCCACCTTTGAGGGCCTAGGGCAAACTCTACTTTTTGAGGCTTGTGTCTGGTCTTGTTAACTTCTCAGACTGCAAATCCTGCACTCAGGTCCTCATCTCAGAAACAGGCTATTTTATAGCAACAAACCTGAATCCTGCTTACTACTTTTTAGCTAAAAACAAAACTCAACGCCCAAGGACATCCCTAGCACTGAACATCAATTAGGATTCCATTTATCCTGGGATCCATTTATTTAACCTGGGATCTCCTGCCCAGATTAGAGAACTGAAGCAGGAGTCACTCTGACAAACTCGTCTGTAAACTGACTATATATTGAAATATACATTACCCTGCAACACCATATTTTGAAAAGGCATCATATCTACACATTGGATATCTACACTAGTAGCAGCAAATCAGTTCAGTTCAAATATTTCCTTTGCAAATCTAATGGAAATATTATGGAGCATTCAGTTGTAACAAGCTTTGGTTAACCTCAGCCTTGGTAGCTATGGGTAG
>JAUBOD010000963.1:2094846-2111887 GCA_032353885.1 Nothura maculosa
CTGTGCTACTGAGAACAGGTCAGCACCTCTTCAACGCTCCCGCTTCGGGGGTCCTTGCGCGGTTGCAGCTGCTCACATCGCGTTACAACCGTTAGGTTTCTCGCTGCACCCTCCTCACACCCTCAATCCACGGGCATTCCACCACCCGCGCCAACGGAAGAGGGAAGGGAAGAGGGAAGAACCCCCTAGGCTTGCTCGGTGCGGGGCACGTCGCGCTGCCCTGATGGCCCCGGGGCGGCCCGTCCCGTCCCGTCCCGCCAGGCGCCTCCCCGCCGCGCGGCTCGGCGCGGCCGTTGCGGCCGTTGGCGCCGTTGGGGCGGGGCGCGCGGCGGCGGCGGCAGCATGAGGGAGTCGCGCTTCAGGGAGCACTTCTGGGTGAGTGGGGCGGCCCGGGCGGGGGCGCGGGAGGACCCCGGGCCCGCTGCGCGCGGAGGCTCCGCGGAGCTGCTGCCCCGTCCCGCTCGCGACAGGGACAAGTTACATCTTTGGGATGGCAGCGGGTGTTTCAGGGCCCTTCTCCTCCAGAAACGCTCCACGGGCGCTGGAGCTGCTCCGGTTCCTAGGCAAAGCCGTGGATGCGGCGCTGGACTTGGGTTCCAAATGTCCCCTGCGCTTCTGTATGGCAAAACACAGCCCTGTCAGTGGCAGACAGGGGCCAAGGGGAGAGCTCCTGGAAAAGGCAGAATCTACCCCAAACTACAGGGGAATTGCAAGGGGCAGCCGCAGGTGCGTGAGGGAACAGGCGGACAGAAACCCCCGAGTTTTACCGAGGCTTTTTACACCTTCAACCTCCTGCTTGTTCTGTGAGACAGCTCCGACTTCCCCCTGCATTTTTTTTTCCCGTTTTATTCACTTCACCTAAACCAAAAAGGGAAGAGGAAGGAAAACTCCACTGCTTTGAACCGAATGACTTTGCAAGCGGCCGGGACTGCTCCATGGGAAAGGGAGGATCCTGGAGAGCTCCACAGCTAGCGCTTCAGTGGTGCTGTGGGCTGGAGGTGCAGGATTTCAGCCTTGCTGTTGATGGCATGAGGTCTAAATCTAACCCTCGAGACCCAAAGGCTGAGGTGTCCTCAGCACTGTGACTTGTAGCATTGAAACCCCGAGTTGTGAATCACAAGCGCCCGGTGTCTTCATGGGGACAAGCTTTGAACTTTGCTGCATGGTGATAAACATCGGAGTATTTCCCCTGAGAAGTGACCTGTTCTGTTTGGCTGTTGGTCGAACAGACCAACTGGCCTTGGTGCCACCGTAACTGTGGACCGCAGGCTGTGGTTTCATGTTCTGGGGACATGGAAAGTGAGAGCAGCCCCATGTCCCTGGACGGTTTTGAGTCCTTCATTGTGCATTTGAGTCCTTCATTGTGCAGCCTCCGCTACAGCAGGGCTGAGCTGTCCACCTCGGGGGCAGAGCTGCCGTGAAAACCTTCCTGTTTCGCTGGTGATTTTCGTGCTTTGTGCTTTTCCTGCACTGGAAGCTGTTCCCAGAGCTGGTTCATCGCATGGCCTCGCTTTGAGAGCACCGGCTTGCTGGGTAGGAATTGCTTGAAAACCGTGTGCTCTTGCTGCAGTAACCTCTTGCTTTGCCAATTGAGCCTCCACATAACCTCAGGCTGGCCTAGAGTGAAGAGATCCTGTGCTTTAGTCCCAGCTCAAGCTCCAGCATCCAGAAGACGCCCCAAGCTGTAGGTGTGGGGGATCTGGCAGCGCAGGGGGAGCAGTGCCATAGACCAGTGTTGCCCCCCACAAAAGTCCCAGCTCGAGTGACGCTGCCTCTCAAAAACCATGTGTTAACTGAGCTCTTGTGCAGAAAGCTTGACAGCTGTAACAAAAATAAAAATATGCCTCAGCTCCGGTTTGTTTCCTCCTGCCCAGCCTGCAGCAGTTGCTGCGAGTTGAGCAAGCGGGGTTTTTTGTTTCTCCGTCTGCTTCTACAATCTCTTTCATTATATAGCGTCTCCCATCCATTAGTTCCTTTTCTGGATATCTGGTTTTCCCCAAGCCTGTTCTCACAGGGCATTTCAGGAAATCCCTGGCAAGGCCTTTGGTTAGAACACAGCAGTCATTGTAGGTACCTGTAAAACTGGGTTGGGAAATAGAGATGATGGTCAGGCTAAAATGGACTTTAAGTCTGATCTGGCTAAAAAATCACAGCCTGGAGAGCTGGTTCTTTGTCATTGTGCTTCGAATAATTTGCGCCCTGCAGATTGTGTGTAGAAAGATGAGCAAATGATTTTGAAGGCTGAGACCTGACTTTCACTGAGGCTGGTCAGCTTAAATGACTCTTTAAGACGAGATTTACATATTAAGTCTTTTAGGCACTTGCAAATACCTACTTTTCATATCAAGGAAAAGTAATCCTAGTAAAACAGTCCACGACTCGGACAAGTTGTCTGGAGTAAATGATGCCCTTAGCTATTTCATTCTCTAACAAAGTGCACGGCCGAGTTTCTGCAGGATGCTTATCCTCCCAGCGTGTAGCAAAGAGCTCTTGCTTTTCTTTCAGCAAAATTGGAAGTGCAGCAGGAAAGAAGTGGTTTGCTGCAAACTGCAGAGCAAGGGGGATGCAGATTCTGCAAAGGAACCAGCCATTCCTCGCTGCGGGCCCCGGTACCGCTGGCTGTACCTGATATTTTGCAAGGGGGAAGGTGCAGCGGGTGGCCTGGGCAGCCTCTTTTATTTGCACACCAGGAAATTCAGCCTGGGACACTGGGTGCCACCACGAGGTAAATGACCCCAGGGCTCTGGAGGGGAAGGTCCTTCACATTGCAGCAGTGACCTGGCCGTTATTTTCTCTTGATTGTGCCAGTTCCTTTTTTCTAGCTGTGCAACACCCGGGGGCCTCACAAATTCTTTCTCAGCAGCTCTGATCCCTACTCAGCCCTGGGGTTGGACAAGAGGAGAGCTTGGCCAGGAGCTGCAAGCCCAGACTCCTGCTTCTTTCCCCCTCTCACTGACTCACAGCTCTGCCATTTCACTTCCCTCTACTCCCCTGGTCAGTCTCTACAATGCAACTAGCTTTGTACTGTAGAATTTGTCACTAGTGCTATTGAAAGGAATGAGGTGGAGTTTATGGGCATAAAATACTTGCCTATTTTGATGGCCTGACATTCTCTATTAACACACATATTTGGGACTTGCAAGATGCACATTTATTGGCAGAGGATAGGACAGTTCTTACAAGATTGAATGGGAAAATTGATAATAGAGATGTTGTTTTTCATAGGGTGCAGTTCTAAGGTGGCTGGATATCCCAAGAGTCCTGTTCCTCCCTCTCGGCTGTTTTTCCTGGTGTGTTGTACCCACGTGGATATGTGAAGCTGCAGCTTCTTGCTGTGGAGCCAACTGGCCTTGGGTTGTCAAACCCTTGAATTCAGGCTTGTGTCCGGGTGGGCTGTTGATCTATGGGAGAAGATGCACAACCAGGTGCCACAAGCTGCTCCTCCCTTCCCTTCCAGCAAATGTGGCCACCTTTGCAGGGCAGTCAGTGCGGTTCTAGGGTAGGCATTGCCTTGTGCATGGTCATAGGGTGATCCAAGATCCCACACTGCTCTAGGGACCATATGCATTTTTATGGCACCTACCCTGAACAAGAGCAAAAAGCAGCTTCAACCTGCAGTGAACTGGGTCTGTCTGATTATTTTTGGCTTTCTATCTGTTCGTTTATTTTTTAACCTCCTGTGGAAAAGAGATACCTTAAAAAGTGCTGGGGCTGCTTTTTTTGTCCTGCAGAAATTGGTGTAAAGCCATTTTTTTTTTCTGGTCCAAATAACCTCTGCAGGACCTTGAGAAGCTTCAAGACTTGAGCACTTGCAAGCTGAAATAGCACAGCCATTTATCTCCACACATCTGATCACTAAAATAGACACCCTCTACTGCTGTGTTTTTCTAAGCACATAAGGCTAAGAAGGGACACGAAAACCTCTGCATAAGCAAACATATTTCAGGTCCAAGCCTGTGTTTGGATGCGGTGAGCAGCACAGTGCCCCTTGCTGAGTGTTGTGGCTCGTTGGCCCCACCGCTGTGAGCTCAGGTTTTGCTTGTCAGCACAGGCTGAAGGGCTGAGGATCAGGAGTGTGAGAGCACACGGGCACGGTGAAAAATGCCAGGACCAAACACTAAGCTGCAGCACTCGCCAAATCTCTCTGCGCCCAAACATTCTTATTTCTGGGGAGATTAGGATCACACGAGGTCACACCAGGGCTTCAGATGTCATATTACAGCATTTAGCCCCCCTTGCTAAAAACACAAGCTAAATCCCAGCGGGCAATTTTATGCGAATTGGAAGTTTCCAGCTTCAGAACAGAAATGGCACATTCCCACATGGTGGATTTGAATCCCTTCTTTACTTTTTTATTCCATGAAACTTCAAATTACTCCATCCTGCCTGAGTTATTCATTAGCAGAGAAATGCTTTCTCGCATAGAGACTCCACAGGAGTGTGTAAGGGTGGAGTGGAGCAAACCAGGGCAGCAGGAAACCTCTGCTGCCCTTGGCAAGCACTGCTGTGCCGAGCGGAGCCCTGGGGCGCTTTGGAGAAGCTTCAAATGGGAGTTTCCATTCCCTGAGGGCTTCACATCCGCTCTGCACTCTGGAAACATCAGCTGCTGCTTTGTCACCTCGCATCATCTCTTTGCAGTTTCCATGGGCACTACCCTAAATAGCATGTCCGTGAATAGCCCCAGCAAGGAGCAAGAGACGTGGTGAGGACCGTGATGGTCTCGTGCTGCTCGAGCAGGGACAGAGGAAGGGGCCTGAGCAGCAGAGCTGACCTTGCTGCGGCGATGCGGTCGTGCCTCTGCTTTCCTTCATGTCCCTCTGCTTTTCCATGCACTGCCTTCCAGCTTGCATGTGCAGCACCCATACCTTCCCAGACGCTCCTGGACCCTGTCTTTTCCTTTGCCTTTCTTTTTGTTTTGTTTTGTTTTAATGAGTTTTGGCTTCTTTACTGCTCTCCCTGTGCCACCTAGTTCAGGCCAGCCTGTGAGAGAGGAAGCAGGGCCCTGCCTGCCAGCACTGCAGCCCTGCGCTGGCCAGGGTCCCAAACCACAGCCGGATTCACGCCCGCCCCGATGCCCTCCCTGCTCCCCTCCACGTCGCCATCCAACAAGCAGCAGCCTTTCCCATGAGGGCTCTGCCGGGTCATCGGCACAGGAAGCTGCATTTGGATGAGTGGCCATGGCCTGATGAGATATTATTGGGAAGAAGCCTCTTGAAAGCAGAGGAAAATCCTGCTGGCCTGTGCGTCAGGCCTGCTGCGAAACTCATGGGCTCTGCTTCTGCAAAACCTCGTGTCCTGCTCATGAGAAAAGGAGTTTAAGGGCTCTCTGCCACGGTCAAGGGACAGGGCACCGTTCTGGAACCAGATACTTGTCTTCCCTCCACCACCCTTCAGCACCACCACTGTGCGTGTCTCTGGAGACCTGCCTGAGATGGGATTGACTTGGTGCTTTTAGGTAGAAACTCCATTTTGGGGAGAAACCGCATCATGTGCGCACTCAATCCATGCAGTTTAGCAAAGTTTACCCGCTGTTCCTCACTTACCATGGATCTGCCGCTGGAAAGGGGTCTCTCAACCTCAAGACGTATCCTTGAGAGCTGAGATCCAAGTGGAGATCCTGGCCAGGATCCTGTGCAGGAGAGCTCAACGAGCTCTGGGCTGTCCCTCTATTTATGGGGCAACATTTACAGCCGTATTTGCAAGTCAGGCGACCTTTGGCTGGTGTAGGCTCAATGAGCTCTTGGCTTTCGAGCTGTTATCTGTCTCTTCAGGGTTCAGCTTAATCAGTCATGGTATCTGTTGTTGATGGTTAGTGTCTGAGTTGGGGAGGAGATCAGGGAGGCCATCCAGACCATCTGCAGGTTGAAAAAGAACTTGAGACTTTTCTGGTAGATTTATTTGGCTCTTTTTGGATCAATATTGCTATTTTATTGGGAAGATCTTGGGTTTGGGGATATGGGGATCCCTGATCCCCAGCTGAGCGGTGTGTGCAGATCCTGAGAGCTCATTCCCTGGTTATTTCATTGACTGGAGCTCTCTCCTACGAGCACCAGTGCCTGGTGCTCCCTGCACACAGAGTGCCTGTGTCCAGGCCGAGCCTGACTAAGCCGCACGTATGTAGTTGCTCTCTGCTTCTTTCTTATTTCCTTTAAAGGGGGATAGGAAGTCAAGTAAGGACGTTCTTGAATTTTGCAACAGTCACAAAAATGGATTTCAGCGTAAACGTGCTTCCTTTTTCACAGAGCTGCTTAGCAAAGACGCAGCGTGAGCAGCAAACCGGCTCTGTGTTTTGGGTAATAAGCTCACTTTGGGCACATGTGAGCCAGTTTAGTAAACAAAGAGAAGCTGTTTGGGGATCAGCTTGTGCCGTGGATCCTGCTCGCTAACCTCCTCATGCCTATCCCTGGCCCAGGCAGAGCGCAGCTTACCTGGACTCGCCAGGGGTTTCCAGCCCATCCTGCCTCACCAGAGCTCTGCTGCATTTCTTGCTTTCTGACCACCAACTTTCAATTCCTTGACCTCTTAGAGAAGTCCATAATGATGAAATGTTTGATTTGCTACAGAGACCAGTGCTGCTACTCACGCAGACTCTTGAGAAATCTCTCCCTTAGCCTTCTCCACCTTCTCACTGGTTATCTGTATACAGTCATCTTGGCTTTAAACCATTTCCTGAATCTCTCAATTTTGCCATTATTCCTCTTTAAGTTTCTTACAACTGTCTGTGGCTTTTGCTTCCTTTCTCTGAACTCCCTATCTGCTTCAGCCTTTGCTTCCTTTCTGCAGCCTGTTTCTGTAGAACATGAACCAGTCCTTTTTGCAGAAGATGACAGGTAGCAGCTTCTGTTGAGCTCCTTGTATCTGCTTTGGCCTTTTTAGTTTTTTTAGAGAGGGAGAGATCCTGGTCAGAGCTTCCCTCTTTGTATTACCATAGCACTTGGGAGTCCTGATTTTGGGCCAGACCTGCAAGGTGGTAAATCCTGACCAGCTGTCAAACGAAAACCCATGTTTTGTCCTATGGAGCTTATGGCTTTAGACATCTGATGACAGAGATAGGAGGAAAGAGTGGGTGATATTGTTTTCATATGTATATATATACATATATATTTTTTTATATATATATATATAGGTAAATATCACAGGAGTGGGCATTCGGAAGAGGCAGGATGGAAAGGACAATCCCAGAATCCCAAAATGGTTGAGGTTAGAAGGGACCTCTAGAAATCATCAAGTCCAACCTCCTGCTGCAACAGGGCCACCCAGAGCACGAGGTACCCGGTCACATCCAAGCGGGTTTTGAAGATCTCCAGAGCAGGAGCCTCCACAGCCTCCCTGGGCAGCCTGGGCCAGAGCTTGGGCACCCTCACACCAAACAAATTCTTCCTCATATGGAGCCATTAGAACTTCCTGTGTTTAATTTGTACCCATTACCCCTTGTCTTATCACTGGCCACCACTGCGAAGAGCTTGACTCCCTCTTCTCTACATTCTCCCCTCAAGTACTTATACATATCCATCAGATCTCCTCTCAGTCTTCTCCAGGCTGAACAGGCCCGCTTGCTTATTCTTTCCTCATAAGATAGGTGCTCAGGTCCCTTCATCACCTTTGGTGCTCTGTGAATGCCAGCTTTGGAGGGAACCAGCGCTAAAGGAGGAGTTTTGGTCCATGTGCTGACTGGGGCAGAGCATGTTTATGGCATGCTGGAGGACTAAGCTGAGCTCTTCTCTTTCTGAAAAGAAAGCTAGAAAAATGCCTTGTCCTGAATTGCCATCACTTTTCTTATTCTGGAACTGACTCCTAGCCCAAACCACAAGGTTTATATATTTTTATTTAGTTTATAAGCTGGATGGAAATAGACATTGGCTCTTGGTTGAGCCATTCCTTGTATAAATCCTCCCAGGATCTTGTAAATTCCTGTGTAAATCCTGCTAGTGCAATGGATTGCATTGATGTGACTCCTGTTGTTATGTTTTCAGAGCACGGACTTGACAAGCACAGTGGGCTATGACAACATCATTCAACACTTGAACGATGGCAGGAAGAACTGCAAAGAGTTTGAAGACTTTTTGAAGGAAAGGTACTGAGTTACCTTTGCAAATGGATTTGGTTGAACTTGGGAAGTGAAGCAATTTCTTGTATCCCCATTTTTTTTTTCTGTTGTGTTTAGCTACTCACTATGTAAAACGTGATTTTAGGATGATGAGGAACTTGTCTTTTTACACAGTCGTTTCCTTACAGGACTGGTGTTGTGGTATGATGTCTTGTGCCCAGCAGTCCTCAGCTGTTAAGCAACAGATACTGCTAGTTACAAAGGCCAGGGCTCAGAGTTGAATGATTTGTGATAAAAAGAAAGCAGAATCAGGAGCAGTTGAGTATTTATATGCTGCCAGGCATCCCTACTGAAGGGCTGCAGTCATGGAATGTTGTTCTACTCATCTCCATACTCAGGGGACATCTCTTGGGAAACTTCTGCCATTCTTGACTTCTATTAAAAACAAGAGTCAGTTTCAGAAATGTGAGTTGCCTCTAACTTCCCTCTTTCCTCAACAGAGCAATCATAGAAGAAAAATATGGCAAAGAGCTCATTAACCTGTCAAAGAAGAAGCCCTGTGGACAGACAGAGCTGCAGTAAGTTCAGCCACGTGTGTGTTTTGCTTTTATGAGTGTCCTGGGTTGAAGCAATGAAGGTGGAGAATGAAATGCAATAGTGACCAAAAGATGTTCTGAAATTAGTCTTGTGAGTGAAGAGGGGCTCAGTTAGGTTGGTCTCTGCTAGTAATTGAGCTGGACTCTACCAAGTTCCTTCAGTTATAGACTAACCTACGTGGACACTCAAATGAGATGTGGTCTGGTGGTTAGGCAGAGAGATGAAGATTGCGAGACCAGGGTTCCACTCCTGGCTTTTTGTAGCCAAAGTACATTTATTTCCTTGAGTCAAACAGTGCAGATCTCTAAAGGCCCTGAATGGCAGCCCTGCACAGGCAGCACTGTGACCATGCTAGGCTCTGACCTGACCAGCTGTAAGTAAAACTTAGCTCTGAAGCACTTGGTGTTGCCAGCTTTCCCCAAATACCTTAGAAGAAGAGGAGAGCGTAGAGTACCTCATCCCTAAATCCCCCACAAAGAGTTGGAATAAAACCACGATGCCCCCAATCTTCTATTTCTCTAATGACCCTTGGCAGCTTCTGTTCCCTTCTTGACACCTTCTGTTGCCTCCTTTCTTTCTGTACATCATCTATGTTCAGTTTGATATCCTCTGATTATTTGTTTATAATTTTATTTTGGATTTTTATATGTTTCTGGAATTTTCATCACAGTATGTTGACAGGGAGAAAACTTCCCTACATTTCCAACCACATGTCAATAAAACATATAGAAAAAAATGTTCATATGTCCAAGCGGTACTTAAATGCTTGGAACATTTATCTTGAAACTTAGAACATCCATTAATATTCAATGCTTGGAAAAAAAAAGGTAAAGAGTAGATATCTAAGCAATTGAGCTGTGTTGTACCCACTTAGAGGGGATGAACTAACAGTGTAAAAGCGGTAAATAAACCTGCTTCAGGCTGCTTTAGCCAATATCCAGTCAGGGACTTGCTTACCATTTTAGGAGATGTGTTTGCTTTTGCTGTTACTGTTGGTGAAGCCTGCGGTGGGCTGGACAGAGCTTTCCTGCTCTTCTAATATTCTCTCTGTTTTTCAGCACCCTGAAGAGATCTCTTGATGTTTTTAAGCAACGTAAGTAACTTCTTCATGTTTGTCAAGATACTTGGCGGCACTGATTAGGAAGCAAGTACTGGAGAAGTCTCCAAAACTGTATGATACTTGGATCAGTTATAGGTTGTAAATGCAGACTGTAAGGCAAAGGAGGCAACCTGCTGCCCCTCTCCTCTCCTTAGGTTTCCCCAGAGCTTTCTCCATTTGCATGGTTTCTAGACGAGTTGAAGAAGAGTGTGAAGTGTCACACCTAAATTATCTGAGCGTGTCACAAACTATAGGTTCATAATACTCACAAATACCTCCAGCATTTATCCCGCTGTTGAGATGTTCATCCTGTATCTGAATGAGCTTGGATAGAAGTGCCAGAGCTCTGGTACCAGAGGCGGGGCAGATAGTTCTGCCCTGTCTGCTCAGTAGATGTATGGAAATGTAGGGAGAAGGGAAATGGTGAAACGATCCTGGGGGTCAGTGGCTGTGGGCAGCCAGATGGCCCGCGTGCGTAAAGGCACATGTGCTGACGTCAAAATAGCAGTGGAAATAAGAAAGCAGGTGGCCACAGGAGGGCACAGAGGACCAGTGCTCTGCTCACCCCCAACCAGAATGTCTGCTGCACCACACCTTGGCTGATGGCCGTAGTGCTCCGACCTTGCAGCAGCTGCTCTGTTAATACCCTTAGTGTATTATACCATATATATAATTTGTATATTATATGGTAATAACTATATAGTACCACCTTATGTTTGGGACTGAGAGCTAGCAGTGCAGAAAGGACTCATGCTGCAGCACATGTTGCAGTTTGGGTTAGCTCTCCATGAGCTTCATGAGCTGCAGGGGGGCAACTGTTTCGTGGTTTTGGCCATATGCTGAAACACACCTGAATTAATCTGAATGAGAAAGAAAGGTGGGTGTGCTCTTTTGAATATGAATTGTATTAAACTGAAGTGCAGATCCTGACATGACTGATCCTGAATAACTCTTTACATAGACAAACTCTGTTTGGAAGATGTTTTAAAAGTGCCACAATTTTTATATTTCTGCAAGATGTTTGAGATGAGGCCAGTGGTGTTAAGGGACTCCAAATGGATGGAGTATCCTGGGTCACTTTTATCTCAGTTAAAGCATTTAAACATCACAGTATTCTTAGGCTGATATTTGATTTATCTTTTTCATTACAGAGATAGACAATGTGGGACAGAGTCACATCCAGCTGGCACAAACCTTTCGGGAGGAAGCAAAGAAAATGGAGGACTTCAGGGAAAAGCAAAAACTGCATCGGAAAAAGGTCAGGAGCTGAGGGAGAGGCAGGAGCTGGTACCTTTGCCACCGGGGGCACCCGGGCTTGCAGGAATGCTGAGCTCCTGCCCTAGCCGGCTTTGCTGCAGTGCCCCAGCCCCCTCTCTGCTGTCAAGGGCTTGTGGCTTCTGGGAAGTCCAGGGTTTGTTCCTGAATGTTGCAACTGTGCTGGTGAACTGTGCAGCAACCTCGGACTTCCTCCTGCTCAGGGCTGCGTGCTGTCGTTTTGCCAGGGCCAGGAATAGCTCGTGGGAGCTTAGCTCCAGGGACTCCAGGCCCAACCAGGGAGGGTTTTCAGGTGTAGGTGCCCTGCTCAGCACAGCTGGGGACATGTCAGGAGCATTGGCTGTGTCTCCCTGCTCTTCTCCCAGAGCCACAGGGGGTGCCGCCCATCGAGTCTCACGCTGTCATTGTGAATTCAGTTCCCATCTCCTGCATCCCTGCAGTGGGTTGGTTGCTCAGGGATTTGCACAATGTTTTAGGACATGCCCTGCCCCCAGAGAACACTTTCCTTAGTAGATTGTAGTGCTGTGGTGCCTTCCCTCTCATGGACCTTGTGCCTGCTCTCTGTGGTATGACACAGAGAGTCTCCACACACTCCTGGTTTGTGTGTCAGGAGAGGACTGAGAAGCTGTGAGGGTGATGGAGGCTTCCATGTGGCCATAGGAGCTCCTGAAATAGAGCTGCAAGGGCTGCTGTCTGCTGGTTTGCACATGGCCAGGAACATGGTGTGATGCTGGAGGGTCCTCCTTGGGTCCTCCTTCTTCAGTTCTTTTGCCTTGTCATTCCCTTCCCCTCTTCCTCCCCCCCAAAAAGAGATTCAAAGCCATCAGAACCAGCTGCAGGAATGGCCCTAGCATAGGGGGACGGAGGCTTGCCAATTTTTCCAAGTCCTCTGTGCCAGTCACACAGTACTATATATTGTTAGCATTTCATTTGTAGAGCTCGTTTGCATATTCAAAAAAAGGCTCCAATGCAAACAAATAAAAACGAATGTTTTGGACTGGCTTTGAATACCTAGCTGGAGCGCCCAGCTCTGGGTGGAGGAAAGTGCCTAAACCCATCTGATAATCTCATTTCTTCCTCTTTATAGCTTGCCCTTGAGCTTTGCAGGTCAGGGACACACTGGCATAAGTCTCTTCTCTTCACAGATAGAGCTCGTGATGGAGGCGATTCACAAAAACAGGAATTTGCAGTATAAGAAGACCATGGAGGTAAAGCAGAGGTGCTGCTCTGCATCCAGCACACACTCACAGGCACACACTGCTCCTCTGCTGCACACACTTGTTTCTTGCCATACAAGTTAACACAGCTAAAATGCAAGAGTACAGAGCTGGGGCAGAGCTGACCACAGGAGCCTCCCTCTGTGTCTCAGCTCTATGTTGTGCCTGCATAAGCGATGTGCACAGATACTCAACATAACTGAAGAGCATGCAAGGAAAATAGCTGCTGGCAGTTTTGCGGGCTCAGATAAGAGAGATTTAAATGTCAAGGGCTCAATTACTGCTTTTCATCCTGAGCAGAGTAGCTTATGTTGTCATTCTGCCCAGGCAGAAGACCTGGGACATTTGGGAACTTGACTCCCCTGCCCCACCAGCCTACTCATTCAAAGGCTGTGCTTCCCTCTGAAGTATCCTACATGCTAGTTTTTATCCACTGTATTTCCAACTCTTTGTTTGCTGACATATTCCTGCTCAACCTGGTGGCTCTCCTAGGCAAAGCGGCTCTACGAGCAGCGCTGCAGGGACAAAGATGAGGCAGAGCAGGCCGTGCACCGCAACGCCAACCTGGTCACACAGAAGCAGCAGGAGAAGGTAAAGGGAGGCAGGTAGCCCTAGGGAAGGGGCAGAAGGGGAAATAAGGTGGCAAGGATGCTGATATTCCCCAGCTGACCTTGCACTGCTGCAGTCAACACACCAGTGCTGTCTTACACCTCTCCTGTTTTTGGCAGCTATTCCTGAAGTTGGCTCAGACGAAGTCTGCTCTGGAAGACTCTGGTGAGTGTGAAAATGAAGTGCACCAGTTTGGAGTGTTTCCTGGGGCAGCAGGCAGCACGGAGGGTCACTCTGTGAGGCGTGAAGCTGTGATGAGGCACTAGGGTGCTGGGGTGAGCTCTGGCTCTTGGTTTGGCTGCAGCTCCTTGAAAACATGGTCTGGAGATAACATGAGGCAAGAACTTGTCCTGGAAGAGCCTCTGTCACCCTGCTTGCATGCCCCCCACCCTGCGACTGGGCAGTAGGGACAAGGCACTGAGGCTGGGGGTGCAAATGGTGCCAGGCCAGCACCTGGGCCTGTGCTGGAGGGCAGGGGAAGAGCTCCTGCTTCTGCTCTGGCTGTGTGTCTGTGCCAGGGATCTCCTGACCTGTCCTGAGGGTGACTTGAGGACCTGCTGTCGCAGAGTTTAACACTGGCAAAGCTTTGCAAATAGGAGCCACAACTCCCTGCCTTGCTGTGGGGCAGGCTGCATAGGGCCCCATCACAAGTGAGCGTCTAGGTTATGAGGCTGCACACAGCAGGAGGAGATCTGGCTTTGCTCAGCTAGGGCAGACACTTTTAAGCCTTTAAATGAGTGCAAGGAAACTCCTTCGCATGCTACCGGGAAGCAGAGTGAATGGAAATGCACTTGCCAAATGATGTCCCCTTCACAGTGTGCACTGCAGGTGAGACAGTTCTCCACATGCATTCATTGCACTGCTAAGAACTGTGTGCTTGGATGTTCCACATACAGAGCTGCAAGATTTGGATGTTTTTCATTAATTGATTGATTTGAAATGAATTGCCAATTTGATTTCCATCACAGACAGGAGCTATCAGCAGAATGTTGCTGCACTGGAGAAGATCCGGGAGGAATGGCAGAAGGAGCACATCAAAGCATGTGAGGTAAACGCTGTGCAAGGCCGTCCTGCTGCAGGAGCCCTCCCGACTTCCCTCCCTTCCCTGCCAGGGCTGTGGACTGAGCCAATCTCTCCTCTGGCTTTTATTCCCTTCATGGTAATATAGTACAACCTGTTGCAGGTAACCTGCATGCTTGGATTCTGGGTTTAAGGTCCCACAGCTTCAAGATTTTCGTATTACACTTCATTTTACTTTCATTTCACTTTCATTTCATCATTTCATTTCATTTTTTCTTTCTGTTTTTCTTCCCCCTTTCCATCAGTTTTAAACAGTGACATTTTTCGTGTTACTCACCTGCCTGTTTGGTGCTGCCATCATCTGGTTAGAACAGTCACTTTACTGTGACCATGCCAATGGAATACATATATATGATGCATATGTACATAAAATATAACTCATTATTATATATATAATCTATATAACTGATATAAAGACTCATTGCAGTGTAGAATCACAGCAGTTAGATATTCCTTCATTCACATCCACTTCCCTTACTTAGTAAAGCTAAAAAGTCCCCACTGCAGCTCGAGCCTCTTACCCTCAGATAGAGGAGCCTCCTGTCCTGTTTTGTCTTCGTTTTCTCAGTTCTTTGAGACTCAGGAGTGTGAACGGATCAGTTACTTCCGCAGTGCCCTGTGGCTTCACACCAACCAGCTCTCTCAGGACTGTGTCCAGAATGACGAGGTAAGTCAGGGCAAGTCCTCTCCAAACCTTCCATTTCCTGCTTTGGAGAAGTCTTGGAAGGAAAGAAGGGAGGGAGGGAGGGAGGAAGAAAGGAAACAGCAGTAAATGAATGAAAATTAATCAGAAGGAACACATTTCTCCTATAAAATCCAGTCTCCCAAAAGCAGGTGCCTGTTTCGGCATGTGGTTATGATTATATCACTTCTAAAAGTTCTGCAGGTGGCTTATGAGCTTATCCATATACACAGGACCAATTCTGTGTTATTCCACATGTGGAGATAGGCAAAATGGGCTGGAGAACTCTCAACAGTCAGGAAGAAACAGGTAGAACTGGTGGATACACTGCAATGAACCCACTTGTAATGAATTAATGAGACCCTGGCGCTCTCTGTACCTAGTCCCAGGCTACAAGACCTGGGAAGATCAACCAGTTCTGGAGAGGCAACAACAGTGCGCTGGCTCTGTGTAGGCTAATGGGCCAATAAATCTTTGGGCCAATAAATCTTCCTGAGGGGCTGGGCAGTCCCCACACCAGCTCTCCTTTTACCTGCTGCTGCAGGGTCTCATCCACTGCTTTCACTATTGTACCTGCCTCAGCGCAGCCAGCGGGGTTTGGCCCAACAGTTAGAAGTCATAGACAACAGTCTTCATTGTCTTCATGTCCTCAGGCCTGTTTGCCCTGGCTGGGAAATTCCTGGCTGAAAAAGATGAGGAAATGTAGCAGGAAGTGACTTTGTCAAAGATTATGCAGGAGCAGCTTGGTGAGGCTGGCAATAGGAAGGCAGAGCCTCACTTGCTTTGCTGTGCACGAGGCTCTGCTATGCCCATGTTGGTCTGTGGCCTTTGGTCTCCTGATGACCAGAACACAACAGCAACTTGCAGGCAGGAGGATTTGGGCCATTTTTTACAGGTGAGAATTCCTCCTCTTGCCTCCTCCACCACTGAAATTTGTGTCTGGGGGTGAACACTGTGCTTTCCCCCCAGGTAGGAAAATGATTTAAAATAAAGAACAAAAACAACACCCCAATGCTTACTTTTCAACATGATGTACAGCAGTGCTTTTAATTCCCCTTTGCAGAAATATGAGGACATCCGCAAGAGTTTAGAAATGTGCAGCATTGAGAAGGATATTGATTTTTTTGTAAATTTACGCAAAACTGGAAGTTTGGCTCCAGGTAAGAGCTCAGGGTAGTCTCCTAATGTTGTGCTCAGTGGTTTCTCTTCTTCATGGTTTTGTTACTCTAAGCAGCATCAATTTGGGTGAAAAAAAATGCTTCTAATGCCCCTCCATTCATTCTCTGGCAATGAGCACTAGTGCCTTCACTCCTCACTCCTTTCAGTTTCTGAAAACATCTCCCCCTTTCTGTACTTTTGAAGTTTTTAAGCTGATCAGATTCAGCTGATCATCTTTCCAGGCAAGGGGGGAAGGCTTAGCAACTGAATGTTGCTATGGGCAATTAGTTCATACTTACACAAGGTCTATCCTTTGCTATTGTGAATTTTTCCTAGCTCCTGTTGTTTATGAAAACTACTATAATGCACAGAGAAATGCAACCCCCGTGAGAAGTCCAGCTCCTGTACCTATATCAAGGTAAGGGACATAATGTGCGATGAAGCTCTCAAAAAACAAAAGTATTTTCTTGCTTTCCATCTGTTGGAATCCTGATCTGGGAGTGTCTTACTGTGTCCTGCTGTCTCTGGAAACAATGAGAGATCCTTTAAAGAGCCCTTGACTCCTAATCTACCAGGACTGATGAAACCTGAGTTTGCTTGTGTGGTTCTCCTCCCTGCCTTGTTGATGGCCTGGCTGGATCGGTTGAAAACATTTGGTGGGTAGAGAGAAGAACAACCTCAGCTTGCACTGAGGACAAGAAAAACACTGTTCCAGACCAGAAGTAGGGCAGGGAGGGAGGAGTGAAGGATGATTTTGCCTGAGGGAAAAGGAGGATTCAGAGCTGAAGATTGTTGCTAAAGGTGAGTGTCCCACTCCGGCTGCTGAATCATTATATGCGTCATGCCCAGTTACCACTGTCTGATGTCTCAGTCTGCAGGTAAAAATGCTGCCAAGTGCACGTGTCATGCCCCAAGGCACCCATGTCAGTGCTTTGCCACCTCATGGCTTTTGGTTATTGTTTTTCTCCCATGCTGCATCAGCTTTGATTCCCATGTTTGCCAAGCATGGGAAGCTGTTGCTGTTAGCAAACCATGGAATGTCTTGGGAACACATCTCAGTAAAAGCCAGGCCTGTCAAACATCTTGTGCTCTCACAAGCTCAGCATGGGGCATCCCACGATCACAGCAACAGATGTTTTACATCTGTACAGATGTTTTAGGGAGAATACCGTAGCAGATGTTCAACTTTGTGTTTCTTTCCATGCAGGAGGGGACCTTTGCCACCCCCAGCCAGTGGGCCAGGTGAGTTCTGTGGGGCTGTCGGTGCTGACACAGCA